>CM056727.1:1800000-2315391 GCA_029844215.1 Przewalskia tangutica
TAATGAGGCTTTTGTAGACTGGAACAAACTTTCTGAACAATGGTAGTTGAAACACAAATATGACTCATAAAATTGGGTCAATATATAACCAAAACATGTTTTGAAATTCCTTTTCTGAAAAAAAGGGAAACAAAATTCATGTCCAAACGGTCCCTAAGTAGTGCATCTGCAAAATGAACAGCTTTTGATTATAGCAAGTATGAACTCAGGCTGAACACCATATAAATCTAGTAACAAATGTAAAAGAGAAATCCTCATAAGGATTCCGAGCATTATAACCTATAAAACAAGAGCAATCTTAGTTTGTTGGTCCATTCTTAGTTCACAGAGTCCAATGTGATGTATATGAATCTAGATAGTGCAAGTCTTGAGAGCGCTGATGATAACCGTCAAGAAAATGTCCACCTTTATTCTCAAGTACTCGTTCTTATCAGTCTCATTTCGCCAGGTGATGGCAGATGCTATTAGTGAATTCGAAGGATTAGCTTGGGCCTTGGAGTGTTGAAAAGAGTTGCGCCATTTGACTCTTTGAAGAGGTGCTGCATCCAATAACTAGGGATTCCATAAGAAAGGTTGGGCTCCTTTTTTAGCTATCAATACAAGACATTTATGCCCGAAAATCATTCCATAATTAAATACAATTAAATGAGAATAACGGTCACTTAATGAACAAAGAGTAACGGCTGGAACCATATCTGGAATGGATACGCGCTGAGCTTCCCCGGTCCTCCATCCGGTGTCACTTGGTTCGGTCGCTACCTGGTATTGATTCGATACTCGGATTCATTCTGAACCAACCTTCACCAACCTTCACCCGATGTTGAATTCTTTCGCCTCCTTCGATTCTCATATCTAAACCATTCCACCTATCGTGTCGGTTTTCATTGTATACAAGTGTGTATTGGAACTTATCATTTATGATCTTGATAACCTTGTTCGGTCGCACATTCAACTTATTATTCTCATTTCTGCATTTCTTCGTCTTGCTCCAATTAGTTATTGGAGTGGAATTAATGTTTGTAAAACCAACATGGAAATAATAAATGTTTTCTACTAGTCAATGGAACAAATTTTGGTACATCGTCATTCATCAATTAGTCAAGCAAACATTTTAGAATGATCTATCATGGCTTATTCGTTTTTGTTACCATCATTTTCATACTGCTTTAAATTTCTTGTCTAGGGTACGGTCAGTAGGAGGAAACTCGGAGCACTTCCCAGTGACGATGGGGCTGCACCAGGGATCGACTCTTAGCCCATTCCTATTTGCATTGGTCATGGATGGACTGACGCGACAAATCCAAGGGCAGTTACCATGGTGTATGTTATTCGCGGATGACATAGTCCTGATTGACGAGACTCGCAGCGGAGTAAACGCCAAACTGGAGGTTTGGAGACAGACTCTGGAGTCTAAAGGGTTCAAGTTTAGTAGGACTAAGACAGAATATTTGGAATGCAAATTCAGCAACGGGAGCGATCCTGAGACAGGGTGAGGCTTGATACTCAGGTCATTCCGAAGAAAGGAAACTTCAAATACCTAGAGTTTATTATCCAAGGAAATTGAGAGATTGATGACAATGTCACACATCGTATTGGGGCAGGGTGGATGAAATGGAGGCTCGCATATGGAATTTTGTGTGACAAAAAGGTGTCAACTAAACTTAAAGGCAAGTTCTATAGGGCGGTGGTTAGACCAACTATGTTGTATGGAGAGTATTGACCAGTCAAGACTTCGCACATACAAAAGATGAGAGTTGCGAAGATGAGGATGCTGAGATGAATGTGTGGGCATACAAGGAGAGATAGGATTAGGAATGATGATATCCGAGATAAAGTGGGAGTGGCCTCGGTGGAGGATAAGATGCGGGAAGCGAGGTTGAGATGGTTCGGACATGTGCAGAGGAGAGACACATGTGAGAGATTGGCTACGGACGGGTTCAGGAGGGGTAGAGGTAGGCCAAAGAAGTATTGTGGAGAGGTGATTAGACGGGATATGGCAACGGTGCAACTTACTGAGGACATGACCTTAGATAGGGGTTGTGGAGGACACGGATTAGGGTAGAAGGGTAGTAGGTAGTCGATCGTAGTCCTCTTTACGCTGATAAAATGATAGTGTAGTATTATTGTAGGCTCGATTAGCTTGTCACACTTATAGGCGCATTATTTCTCTATAGTACTCTGTAGTTTGATTCCTGCTGCTATGTGTTCTTTAGTGTAATTTATTTATCTTATTAGTTGTGTTAGCTACTGCTTCCTGTTAGCTATTGTTTCCTGTTGTTAGAATGCATTACCGTTGCGTATTCGATTTTTACTATCTGCATGTCCATAATGCGTTAATTTCTCGTCTGAGGTTGATTGTTTCTCATACTTTGTTTTGCTTTACTTGCTTTGCGCTTTGTCTTGAGCCGAGGGTCTCCCGGAAACAGCCGCTCTACCTACCAAGGTGGAGGTGAGATCTGTACATTCTACCCTCCCCAGACCCCACATTATGGGATTTTCACATGTTGTTGTTGTTGTTGTCTACATATATAGCATGACACTTACACTGCAGTAGTTGTAGCCAGCTTCTTTAGTCCATTTGAACCGGTCAAAGCTACTGATAGATTAATTGGTTCTTCTGAACGCACATAAAACACCAGTTTGTATCTCTTTCCGTGTTCAGTTCTGCAGGAAATCTGCCACTTTGTTCTCAACTCTTCTCACCTCCTGGGCGAAACAAGCTACCTTTAGCTAAATCATAAAAATAAGGACAACAAGTAACAAGGACACAACAAACTCATACCTGACCATTGTACGCCACGGATGTTGTTTCTGTACGGTTATCTGGATTTGAAAGAGGTCTTCATCATCCTGATATTATAAATTCACAAGCATATAAAAAATAGTTATGATAACACGCTTCGGGAAGTTTTCCCTTCCTCATTTGGACCAAAGCCAAATAAGAAATAAAGTAACCAGTAAAAGTCCATTAATGAATCAGTATCTCCATTTATTCGAACACCGGTTTCAACTTCCCCTCCGGAGGACCGGTGTAGCTCGTTTCGCTTACCACCTTTGTCTTTCACCGGGGCTTATTCTTCATCAATATCCTTACTGTGTTTCACGCCTTTCAGGACCTCGATCCAAGCCCTAAATCTCAAAATATGAGGATGGGATATTAGCCGCTTTCTAAGTCCCTACTAGGAAAAAAGTGTGCGCCTAACCTCTATGTCCTATTTCAGACAGCATTTAACTGTATTTTTCTTTGTTAAAATGATTTTGATCCAGTTTCTAGTTGGGGATTGTAATGACATCGCAAGATCCAGCAAAAACAAACTTATTCCTAAAATTGCTCTACACCACTTGGTGCTTACCCCTATTATTATACCAGTTTTCCCTTTTCGCAATGTAATACATTGACTTGGAAGGACAAAATCAAATAGAACTGGAATATGTGTTTATCTGATATTAAGAGTGAGCAAACCAAGAGCTACAGCGTTAGAGATTATACATAATCGAAGACAAGGGAAGATCTGTAATTTTTCAGCACATAGCACCAACTGAAATAGCAAAGGTTCCTCGCAAGACATAATGAGGCTTTTGTAGACTGGAACAAACTTTCTGAACAATGGTAGTCGAAACACAAATATGACTATCGATTTGCCAAAACTAAAATCACTTGTTTTTTTAAATGTAACCACCCAATAGAGCTTGGGTGAGCTTTATACCATCATAGCAAAAAAGAAGGGGGGCTAAAGCCTAACCTCCATTACAAAAGAAGGATGAAGAGTCATCCTTGTACATATAGGGAAGCTAACTGGTCATGCTATACACGAAGTTCACCCCTTCAGAAACACTTTAACTAACAAAAAAATAGACTTGTCAAATCTAATCATAAAGCTAGGCAATTGACTCTTATCTAAGTGAAAAGGTCCCTTGCCTCTCTAGGAATATTGTGGAAGTTAAAATACATAAAAGATTCACCTTTCATAGAAGCATTTTTGGCTAAGCTATCAGCTACTTGATTAGCTTCCCTAGTAGCATTTTCTAGGTCAAGGATTTGAGATATATCATCAATAGTGTGCTTGAGCCTCTGATTGTTCTTCTGTGGCTTTGTAATCATATCTTTGATAATGGAGAATCCACTTCTAGGATGAAACCAGTGTAACCATTCTGCAAGAATCAATTGCCCTTTCATTATTGTCAGTTTGCAGAATATTCCAGATTACAAGACCTGGAGCCTCTTGAATGATTTCCATCTCAGGAAGTCAATTAGCTCTGCCTCAGGTATATAACAGTTCTAGTTCAAATTGTCATTGTCCTCATGGATCAGTAAAACTCTCTAAAATTGGAATAACAAAGTCACCCTCTCTGCTTTCCCATCCATTTTCATCATCTGTCATGTCTTCACTTTCATTCTTCACTTCCCTTTCCATTCCCAACTCTCTCGTATGGCGATTTCCCAACAAGAGAAGCTCCAACATCTTTCTTCTTAAATCATAAATCGGGTTCGACTCAATCAAACACCCTTTACTATATGCTTCTCTAAGAAAAACAATCTCAGTAATCCCTTTAGTAGAAATGTAAAATATCCCAGGATGCTTCAACAACAGCTCACGAATATTAACTTCAATACCAAGATCCTTCTTAAAATGTGCCAACCTTTCAACTGGCACCAACTTCTCAACAGTCAAGCTCAAAACTTCATGAATAATCGCCACAGCTCGCTTCTCATACCGCTCAACCGCTCCAAAAGTACATTTTTTTCTAACAACTGCTGATCTGGATGCCAACTCATCACAACTTTTAGATGGTTCCATGGGTTCAGTTGTTTGCCGATTCAAGTGATACATGAGTTCTCTTTTGTAAGGCTTAACATAAGGAAGCCTTTGCCAATTTTTCAATTTCTCCTTAAAACCTGGTTCTTTCACAAACCCGGTAGGGAAATGAATAGGAAATGCATATTTGACCTCAAATTCACTTAACCATTTCTCAGTATACTCCTTTTTCCTCCAAGATTCAATCTTTGCAACACCAAAACTCTCATCAGTTCCATTTAGCCCATTTCTATCAATTAATTCAACAACTTCCAAATCTACCATCCTAAAAACTTCATCATACTTAATTATTATTGAGTCCCTGAAGTTTTCAGGCAAACCCAATTCAGTCCTCATTACTCTAAGTGCATGCAAATGTATTGTACCATTAACAGACATCATTAAAATCTTCCTTAATCTCATCACATTCTCATCTTCATTTTTTAACACAACACCATTTTCTTGGTTCAGTAAAATGACAAATTTGTCCCTAAACTTACAACATAAATTTCGTTTAAAATGGTGTGTAAATACCTCGAAAATATGAGGGTATTTTCGTAAAAGATCACCGGTGGTAATGGTGTTAATACCGGCATGTGGGGCCCATTTGGAGAGTAATTGAACTGAGACAAATGGGCCGCGTTTTTTTGTATAAACGATGTTGTAGAGGTTGACGATGAGTTGGAGTTTTCGGTATTGGCTTGTGACTTTGTCGAGATTCGGGTCGCGGGTACGGTTTTCTAAACGGGTTTGGGCTGTGTTTGCGGGTTTTTTCCAACGGGTTTGGGTTGTGGAATTGAATGGGCCGAAGGAAAGTGGAGTGTTTGATGAGGATATATTCGCCGGTTTCTTCCACCGGAGTTGTAAAATTCTCATTTTTATGTCACGGTGGTGGTGGCCAATTGCCGTCAAGGGTGGACACATTATAATTGGAATTTGTTTTGGGAAAATCATAAATATAGTCCATTATGTTTGAGGGCAAGTTCAATATTGGTCCTAAAGTATATAGTAAAGAGTTTTAGTTATTTGAGTTTGTAAAAATGAGCTCTTTTAGTCTGTCAAATAGTTAACAATTTATATTCATTAGATTTGATTTGACTGAAATAATAATAAAAGTATAAGACAATAAGTCATATAGGTAAATAAACTCCTAGGAGAGAGATAAATTTATTGCTCTTCAATAAGATGTACAAATGACTGAATTAACTTCTTATTTATAAAAGAAATGAAGCATCTACGAGGCTTTCAAAAAGTTGTTGCGAGGCTTTTCAGAAGCTGCTCACAAGTTGCTACCTACTTGAGTTACTCGCAATCTGCTTATTTAATTGCAAGCTTGAGGAAGCGGTTGCAAGGCTTTTCAGGATATTGCGGGAAAGTATGTGAGGTCGTCTTTCTTTCCAGCCGCAATATGATTTGTCTTAAAGCCTTAAGAAAAGGAGATGAGCAATTATCTATGTAATTACGATCTTTGTTGGTCGTCGTTTCGATCGTAATTACAAAAAAATCAGTGAATTTTGGAAGCTCGTAGCATTAGTCCCGGTACAATTTCAGAAATAATGAAAATAAATATTTTACATAAACATTAAGATCTTAAAATATATATCACAAAAAAATGCATTTGATACTAAATAAAATACTTCATCTCAATTGATGTGTCACCTTTTGAATTTGGAAATTCAAACAAATTTTTTCTTTGACATTAATTTTTTTATGTCTTATAAATATTTTAAATTATTAATTATTATAATAATTTTTATATAATTTTAAAATATATAAATTTTATTTTAAAAAACCAAAAGATTTCCTGTGTGAATGGACAGCAATTAAAGAGAGTATTTCAAACGTAAAGCACCATTTTTGTCATTTTGTCCCCTCCCCAGAAAAGAAATCCCAAAGCTGGAGAGATGGCTCTCTCTACTTCTTCCATGTTAGTATCCATCTCACCTCTCTTTTATGTGTTCCTCTCTTTCTACAGAGCTTATTGTGAGATTCTAAATTCTGGGTTTGCTTGCATTTGTTTTGTGTTGTATAGGAGTGGAAGATGAGCTTGGTTTATTATGTTCTTTTGCTCTTCATTCCCCTACGTTGTCAATTTGAATTTTAGGTCAGTATGTGGGGATTACAATTTTACCCAATACTCATTGTAACAATGTCTAATGTATGTTTTTGCCATATATACATAGTAACAAGTTGTACTGGATGGATTTGATGTCGTAAAGGTGCATCCTTTATATCTATTGTGGGGAGAGGGCGGATTCAAGATTTTTATGTGTTTCTACAAGGATCTCAAGTAATACTATAATAATGACTTAATTCACAGTCAAATATTTAGTAGATTTCTTAATACGTATATATACATAGTTTGAACAAAAACTACACATGAACCCATAATCAGGCCTCTCGATCCGCCCCCCGAGTCAGAAGGGAGTAGCAGACCAAGACCTACCTTTTATGCTGGTCTGCACAATCGGCAAAATGTGAGGTTAATGTATCTATTTTTATGTGATCACATTTGTTTTTTGTTCATCCTTCTCTAGTGAGACACAGTCCTTAAACCTTTCCATGAAATGCTCAATTTTCATTATCATGCATCTGCAACATCTTGACTGTTCTTGTACCTCTGTGAAAATCAGTAGTTATATTTGAAACCGGTCACCTGGCCTTCACTAATAAGTAACAAAAGAACTTTAGAGCAAAGTTAAGTCGGGATCAAGGGCATGAAATTGAAGAGATTGTTTTCTAATACTTCCTCTTTGCTGTTCATGTTATACACCATAAGTGGTACCTAACTTTGTAATCCATTTTGTATTAGTCTCCAGATTTTGCGACGATCACATTGTTTTGCAACCAAAGTCATATGTCAGTTACTATATTCAATCATCCTTTATCATCAAAGAGAGAAGTGCCTTGATTGCTAAGGCAGCTTCTGATATTGATAGTGTGGATTCTGATAATCCGGAGAGTGATGAGCAAAGTGTGTCCGTTGATAACCTGCCATTGGAGTCTAAGCTTCAAGTGAAGCTTGAGCAGAAAATGAAAATGAAGTTGGCAAAGAACATCAGATTAAGAAGGAAGAAACTTGTTAGGAAGCGCCGCTTAAGGAAGAAAGGGTGATGGCCACCTTCAAAGTTGAAGAAGAACAAGAATGTGTAGTCTTTACCTCAAAATATTTTACGGGATTTCTGAATTCGCAATGCATCTCTTTGTAACCATAAAATCAGTATCTTCAACTTGGTAATAGAAAATTAAGGATTAATTAGCTTCTAGTCCAGTTTAATTTCAACATTTTATGGTATAGATTGGTGTTGGAGTTTGTACTTGTTTACTAGTTGATACTTGATAGAGAAGGCTCTTTTTATTCTTTTTGATGTTGATTCTGAAATTTTTTCATGGAAAAAATGTTTTTAGAGGTGGAGCTAGGATTTTTCGTTTATGAGCTCAGGAGAACGGTGCTAATTGACACCTTTGATAAATAGAAAATAAGAATTGACAGAATTTGAATGATATTTTTCAGTTAGGCTCCCTAACATTGGCATTTCTTAATAGAAGGATTTTCCCTTATGAATGTCCTTTACTTGCATATGTTATCGACTCAAACTAGTTGAAGACGGGAAGAATATGTGAATCGATTGAATACGAGGAAGCTCACACGATCTTTTCTTATGAGTCATTCATCTAAAAATCACCATTTTCTTCGTTTAATCTGAAAAGGACGGGAATGGGGACTGTTCCAAAGAAGTTCAATAGCAAGTGCCTTAAAGGTGCAATTAAAAGCGACTAAAATGGAAAACATCAAGAACTAAAGACCCATGAAAGTTAGATGAAAGTGACATTCACTATTGGTATTTTCAATGGTACATAGTTTTAGAATGAAGATTCAAGGTCAGAAGCAGTTACTGCAGTCCTTAATGCTGCTGGATTTTTTAACAATTCCAATGAAGTGATAGAATATGCTAAGAGTCCAACATCCATGTTTTCAAATACTTCAACATCCATGTTTTCACTAACTTCTTCGAGCATCGTTTTAACTAGTGATACCTGCACAAAATAACAAAAGAAGATTTCAAGGAAAGCAGTCACCAAATCAAAGGAAGTGATCAGATAAGAGGTTGTTTGTACATTTTTAGGATATGTGAAAGAATTCTCGGCCTTCACACTGTTAGATGTTAATATAGTTTTTGTTGCCCCAGAGCGCTGCAATGTGTTCTCCAATCCACATATAGAGATAGTAAGAGTAATTGTGCTACTCCCAAAGTTCACAACCTGAAAATTTTGACTTTGACAAAGTATGAGTCATGTGTGTAAATAAAGAAAAAAAAGAAGACAAATGTGTCATGAAATAACAGATGGAGACTAAGTAGCGTTTGGACATAAAAAAGTGATATTTGAAAAAAAGTTTAAATAAGGCATTTGAAAGTTGAAATTGTATTTGGACATGCATTTAACTTGAGAAAAAAGCAGAAGTTTAGTGAGTGAAAAAAATTCACTTGAAGAAATGATCAGAACTACTTTTTCAAACTTGAAACTCATCTTTGAAAAAAAATCATTAAATTGGTCCAATATATAACCAGAACGTGTTTTGAAATTCTTTTCTGAAAAAAAGGGGAACAAAATTCATGTCCAAACGGGCCCTAAGTAGTGCATCTGCAAAATGAACAGCTTTTGATTATAGCAAGTATGAACTCAGGACCATATAAATCTAGTAACAAATGTAAAAGAGATCTCTTTTAACCTATAAAACAAGAGCAATCTTAGTTTGTTGGTCCATTCTTAGTTGTTCACAGAGTCCAATGTGATGTATATGAATCTAGATAGTGTAAGTCTTGAGAGTGCTAATGATAACCGTCAAGAAAATGTCCACCTTTATTCTCAAGTACTCGTTTTATCAGTCTCATTTCGCCATGGCAGATGCTATTAGTGAATTCAAATGATTAGCTTGGAATGTTGAATTTAGAAGAGTTGCGCCATTTGACTCTTTGAAGAGGTGCTGCATCCAATAACTAGGGATTCCATAAGCCTGTGAAGAATCGAAAACAACCACTCTGCTTTCCACCTAAACGAAAGAACATTATTTTGCAGAAATGATTCGACTTTGAAGAAAAAGGAGAAGAGTCAGAGCAGAAGAAACTAAACTTACCCCCAGTAGTTGGTGTTAGCAAATAGGGGTGCATAACTTGCCATTTCGATTACATCACTGCATGAGGATAAATACAGATTATCGTCAAGCAATGAGGTCATACTATCTTTTATTGACATATTTTATTTTACCTAGACATATAATGTCGAAATACACTAGTTGATATATAATACCACAAATGACAAATACCTGTTCTTTTCTACTCCAATAAGGAATCCAGCTTCACCCAGTGCTGCTAAAAGATTACCGTTTCCAGCATCATCATGCGCAGCATACTCACTTATAAAAGCCTAAAAACGTAAACAGTGTACATAAGCACCATTTAAAACAAAATGCATTAAATTAATCATCAAAGGGGATATTTAACCCACCTTTGGTCCACAGCGCGGTGCACCATCGAAATGGTTGGCATTAGAGAACATATAACTTGCACTGTATAAATCTAACCACAGAAACATCACAAGTTAAGAGCTCATTTAAAGACATGAGGTAAACAAAAGTCAAAGCTCTCAATGTACATTCTTACATGAAAATCATATAAATCAGCAGGGTGATCCAATGCTTTGGAAGAACCATCACAGTTGGAGATTATCTTAATATCTGGGTAGGCTTCTTTGATTGCCGAATAGAACTTGAGGTAATTTCCTGAATCATAATACCAGGATTTCAGGCCTCGACTCAATCCTCAAAAATTCTTCGGAGGCTATGAAACCCGTGGAACTATAAACAAAAATGTAAGGGGATGTCCCAGCTACAAAGTTATGCATGTACTATTCTTTATGCGTATTATAGATTATGATCCAATGAAACAAAGAACAAAATTTGTTCTGCCAAATACAATGAGGTCTACATACCAAGGGAACATGGCTTATTACAATCCTCATTTCCAATAGCAACATATCTCAAATCAAAGGGCTCTGGATGTCCCATTGCAGCTCGAACCGAACCCCATCTTGAGTTAGGAGCACCTCTCGCAAATTCAAGACCATCTAAGGTATCCTGGACAACAAAAAGATATGCTTATATATCATAAGAAGAGTGCTTAATATGCAATATCCACAGTTAAAGTTGCTTCTATAACTCTTAATGTTTGACTTGCATCTGTTACATAAATGGATCAGCTTAAAGAAACACAGGCCAAGTGATGCTTCAATTCCAAGGATTATAGGTATCAAAAGTGAGGTGAACTTTTAGCGTCTAAAGGGCAGGAGTCCTGGGATTTGAAAAAATAGAGATTTCAAAGCTGACAGAAGAGGAAATTACCATGGGAAAAGAAAGACCACTCTTAGAAAATCTCGTACCAATATACCTCTACGTTTTAGTGGAGTATTGGGAATCTGTATAAGCTGTATGTCCCGAAATTTGTACCATCAAATTGATCTTTACAGAAAATATATGCTTTTAGATTCTTAATCAGATTTAGCAAGTATTGTCCATGTCATGTGTATGCGGGGGGGGGGGGATTCAGGAAACCTACATCCACGAAAGGTAAAACACTGGAAGTGTCAACTTGATCGTTGTGGCTGAGTAGAGAAACTAATTAATTGCATGAAGAGAACACAGACTAACAGAAAATAATAATGCATATTAGAAAGTCGAGGAGATACCGTTGTTGAAAACCCAAACTGGCAATGCACGCAAGTCCTCGGCAAGCTGCAGCAAGAAAGGACTCGAGTAAGGCACGTGCATAAGGATACAATATTCATGTTAAAGACAATTTGCAACAAATTCAAGCTAGCAAAGAATGTTACTTGAAGAAACTCAAAATGACCAAGCCCATCATCAGTCCAGTACTTCCACTTATCACCGTAATGACCAGGCCTCTCTTCCCATGGTCCAATGGTTTCTTTCCACCGAAATGCATTTCTTAAATAGTCACCTTCGACAAAACAGCCCCTTACAGACACGTCCTTCTTTTGTATTATTTGTTGGAATAGATAATACATATGATAAATTTATCCACATTGAACAATAGCATCAAAGACGCTCAAATGGAAGATGTACGTACAGATAGATAGGGAGGAAGTTCACATAAGCATGTGAGCAAAACTGAAACCTTATAAGATAAGACATTCAGCACAATCTTGGGATAGTAAGTGGTTCAATTGGCAAAGAACTTTCTTGAAAATTTGTCTATCATACATCTCCTATATCCAGCAATATACTAACATATTATATACCAGTTGATTAAGGTTATAAATGTGCTTAAACAGAAATTATTAACAGATCAAAAGAGAGCTCTCATATTTTCAAAAAGCAGAACAACCAAAAAAGGAAGGAGAAGACAAAAATGTCTGGATTCCATGCTTGTTGTTAATTTCATCGTCATGGCCCCTTAAGGAGGACAATGCTGAGAAATCAGAAGTTGAACCCAGATAATATTTCTTTCGTTACCACATTAGATAAAAATTAAACGAGCAATATGATATAAATTCTGAACGACTTCAGAAACTAATCCTCTATTTAACAGTTCATCGCCCATTTATAAATTTAGTTAAGAGCATAACCTTTAATAAAGACAAGTCCTTAGTTTCCAGCAAATAACTTGGTCTCCAGTTGGTTGGAGAATTCTTAGAGTATGTAAATTTCTTATTTCCAGGCATACCAACATAACTTTTCTCATTAGTGAATACTATTAACTTTATTATTACACTACTGTAACGCATAATTTCCAGTTATGTTCAATTACTTTAAGGAGTAACTGATATTTCGTGGCTTTTAAGGTCTTTTTTTGAGTAAGTATCATTCTTTTATGATAATGTGTAACAATATTCTTGATCATCAAGAGTGAATTGAGTGGCAAAGTCAAAAAACTAGCAGGTATGAAATACTAACTCTGATTCTATTATTAATATAATGCCTTGCTCCATCCATCAGCTGGTAATGTTACATGATCCACATAAACAGGTTTATTTTCAGGAATACCTAAAAATCTGAGGAATGCTGGTTTCAAATCTTTAAGCATTCCAAAAAGGTCGTTCCGGAAGCCATGCCACTGCACCAAGAAATCGCCGGAGAATCACATTTATGACACGAATAAATCAACAGAACACCCATCCAAAAGTGCAAAAAAAAAAAACTAGAAGGCAAATAATGATATCTATAGCCAACTACAAGGGCAACCAATAGTTGCAACAATCTGTAAATTTATTCAGGCTAAGTTGACAATTACCAGATGTTCTTGGTTAATTGGTTAGCAAGCCTACTAGTTTTCTAAAATTTAAACCTAATAAAGTTCAATCCCTTATATTAAGTTAAATAATTTTCTTAAAAGTTACCGATAAATTCAAAAAATACATACGTTGTGTGTGTCTAGAGGCATCAATGATACTTGATCAAACCATATAACACCCTTTGTAGTTGATCTCAGTTCCAGTAATGAATTGGGATCTGTTCCTTCAGCTTCCAACAAAACCAACACCTTTGTCCAATTCGATACATTAGCAGCTCTGCAAGAACAAAAAAGAATGAACTGTAAGAAAGACTCAAACTTTGTAGAAACATTGGTGTGAAAAATTGGAAAACATAGACACTTACACTACAGTAGTTGTAGCCAGCTTCTTTAGTCCATTTGAACCGGTCAAAGCCACTGAAGATTAATTGGTTCTTCTGAACGCACATAAAACACCAGTTTGTATCTCTTTCCCTATTCAATATTCTCCTTAAAAGCATAAAAATAAGGACAACAAGTAACAAGGACACAACAAACTCGTGAGTATATAGACATAGAACTGCTAGTTTAATATCATAACCTAAATAAACAACCAAAGCAAAAAATAAAAAGGAAATTAGCCAATAGTATACGAAAATCTAATTTACCATATAATTTTAGTGGATATCAATATGAGAACTGAAAATACAAATGAAGCAATTCTGATGTGCTATTGCTATTGCCAGAATAGTGAGCATGTTTATGGTGAATCTCTACGAAAGGAACATAGAGACTATGAAAAATATTACTCCGTAGTAGAAAAAGAAAAGTATGTAAGATACCATGCCCCAGAATCCAGGATTGTAGACACCAACTCCTCCACCTGGACATATATTGGCACCTTCAATGTCACAAAGCAGTTGTGGCGTGGGTGTGATGCTTATGACACCGAATTTATTTGAGGTGAAAATGACAGACCTCCATTATTCATTGCAGAAAATCCGGAATCCGGTCTATCTGTTCCAAGGTATTGTATTACACAGGGGTGACAAAGGAACTGGGATGAAATCAATAGAACTAGCACTTTCCATGTGCGACAATGTTGACATTTATGGTTTCATTGTTGATCATGGTTACACAGAATGGTATGTTCTATTATGCCTCATCTTTTCCTTCGTAACTTCAGCTTTATTAGACAACAAAACGTATACACATTTGAAACACTCGGAGTCAAGTTTTCTCTTTGCAAACTCTATCCAATGTTGAAAGATTACCATCTTTCGGGAATATTCAACACGTCTACTTGGATTCCATCTTCCATTTTACCTTTTCTTAAAGTTTGCCTGCTATTTCATACATCTAACGACCACTAAACGTTATCTGTGTGGTTATTGGAAAACCTTGTTTTATAGGACTCGATACTTTTCCACACTAAGGAAAGGGCACAACCCACTCCAAGGGAGGGCATATTACCAACTCTTAGAATGCCTTGGAGTAAGGACATCTGATTACTTAAGCTAAAGATCAATTTTCAATTGTTCATTTGTTGTTTGATGCTCTCACTAAGAATTTATATATATTAGGTCATACGAATCCATTCTCCTATGCGAGCAAAGAGAACCCAAGACTGGTCCGATGTGCCTAGTAGAGAAATGATAAACAGTGCTCACAGAGCTGCATTGCGTCTGAAAAAGAAGCAAGCCGGGCAAGAGGAAGAATTGGGACAATTTGTTAACTGTAAAGTATGGGGCAAATCAGGTCCCTATGGCACTGGGCCTATATCGGGTTCCGCAGACATGACAGATACCAGATACCAGGAAGAATTCAAATTACAATCGATGGGAAGCCATGCCTTTCGATATCTTGAGGGAGAAAGCACTACACTCAGATGGAAGGCGTGTCTTTGTACAAGATGGATGGCAATAAGCTGGACGATTTAGTCTCTGAGGCATGAAACAATGGCTCAATGGGATGGATCGATTGGAGTAGAACCTAATTGACGTTTACATGCAGAAATACAAGGGAACGAAGTGATTTCGGCTCAACACCTTCAATCAGCTTCCTCTTGGAGTGTAAACTAGTGACAGCCACACAGGGAACTCAGAGTGTGTAACATGTTAACCATCATCCATTGGAAGTGCACTGCAAATTTGACTGAAATTTGCATATACCAAATGATCGGAAGGAATGAGGAAAGAAGGGACCATACTCTAAAACTTATCTTAAATTACACATTGATTTTGCAAGTAAGAAATTTCATGTTCCATATTTTCCTGGTTTCGTTATAGAACTTTCTTCAGTTAGATCTATTGCCTTTAATCTTTGCCCTGTGAATTGTGAAGAAACAAGTTTTTCTATCATAGCATTACATTAACTGAGAATACAACGGAAGGTATTGCATTGAAGCACGTTGCAAAATAGAGATGATCATAATGCTGCAGCATAACTGATCAATGAAATCATGCAACTAAAAACAAGGATTTAAAATTTCAAAATCAACAGATGTAACTTAAAAGAGCAAAACGAAGAGTAGTAGTATCTCATTGCAAAAAATACATTTTGAGTCACCAGCTCTACTTGTTATTCTTGTTTCCACCGTTAAGAACCTCGTCAGAAACCACCTTGAGTTGCTTACTCCGCTTCGATTTAGCAATCTTTTTTAGCGTCTTTGGATTTGTAATCTTCTGAACCTTAGTGCCAGACCTGAGTATGTTTTCTTGCTTCCTTTTCTCTCTTTCCTCCCTCTGCTTCCTCTTGTCCACCATGTTCTGCCTTATCTCTTCCTTAAGCTCATTGATTCACAAAGTTGTATCTATTACCTTTAAACAAATATGATTATCCATTGTCAGCCACCAATTTGGGTGGCTTGATTACTTAGTTTTGCACCCCCTTTCTTGCAGTTAAAGTAATGATTTTGGACATGACCAACTTCCATAATGTGTCGTGCAGTATGTATAAGGCCTCGTGTGGCTGACCAACAATGATTAGCTATTCCGACTTAATGCAGGAAAGTTATAGCCTACAATTCAGGTTTTTGGCGTTGGCATATGTTGGAGGACCAAAGATCAATTGTGACTGAGATAATTGAAACAAAAATCTAGAAACTGAAAACAAGATTTATTAAATTTCTAATGTCATCATAAAAGAAAAAGAGAGAAGTTTTGTATTAATTTAACATATTTGAAAAATGGTATTTACAACTATTTTAACGTGGTAAAAAAACGAGATAGTGAGTTTTTTTTTTTATATAAATTTAAAAGTTAAACTTTTTAACGTGCTAACTCAAAAACTGAAATGAAAATTCGAAAGGAGATTTATTGCAGTCCTAATTAATGTCATCATGCAAAGAAATAAGAAAGTTCTTTTACTAATAGGAAATAATGAATACAAAGGAATAATAAAGTTTTTTAACAATTAATTATAAATTGAAATAAAAAGACTTATTGTATTTGTAGTGTCAATGTAAAAATAAATAAATAAGTTTTATATTAATTAACAACAACAACATATTCAGTGCTATCAATCAAAAAGCATAAATGTTTAACCATACTAGTACATATAAAATTCTTCAATTTGATATATTTCCTTATCTAATT
This sequence comes from Przewalskia tangutica, assembly GCA_029844215.1. Lineage (NCBI taxonomy): Eukaryota > Viridiplantae > Streptophyta > Magnoliopsida > Solanales > Solanaceae > Przewalskia > Przewalskia tangutica. The sequence goes on from CM056727.1 coordinate 1,816,681, forward strand.
CAACCATAATTGAAGTTCACCTCTGTTGCTAACAAGTTCAGCCCACAGTCATCATATACTTGTCATGGGAAAATGCATCTCATTTTATTTTCCAACAGTCTGGAGATAGTTTCCAACTTATGCTCGTAGAATAAAATAGGTTGTCACAAGATTAGGTATTAAGAGCACTTGTTAAATGTCCAATCTCATTTCAGTGGGAGTTAATGCGCAAAACAACTTTTTTCCGAGGTACAATGTTATAACTCTACATATCATTTATGCACCAACAGTCAGCTGGTAACAAAGAAATCTGCATAAGAAAGAAAAGAAAAAGACAGGTAGACAGACACCTTAAAACACAAAAACAGTTATGTACAGAATATATGAAGTGAAAGCTTCTTATTTTTCAGTAGCATTGAAACACCAAAATGACTTAACTCACCTCAAAAAATATTCCAAATAAAGTATTCGGTATTTTCCTTGATGATGCTTCCGATGCATTTACAAACAGTAGAACTGTCTGGTTTGTGTCAATCCCACTTGCAGAACATTGGTATTGGATCGATATCCCAAACAGAACTAAAAGGAGAATGCAACAACATGAGCGGCTTGAATCCATATCGTTTCACACTGTTCAATGCTTCCGGAGACTATACTAATACATAAGATTTTGATCAATCAAAAGAAGAAAAGTAATGAAGGCCCTAACTTTTGCAACAACGTAATGTCATCAAGAGATAGGAACACTAGGATGATTGTTCAAACAAATAACAGTAAGTGTCAGTTTGTATGGATTTTCGACTTGTCACGAACAGTCTTAGTGGAAGTCAAAGAATACATCTGGAAAAAATCAAAAATATTTTTTAGTATGGACGGATGAGTAAAACCATAAATCCGAGAACCGGGCACTCTAGTAAGCTGGATTCATATGAGATATAATAATTCAAATTCTAAGAGAGTTGTATTGGCCAGACTAGCTAGTGTAATATTTTGCTCTTTTAAATAATTATATTCTCTTTACTAACTCTCCCTTGTTCCTATTCAAGATCTCAACAATCATAAGTGAGCACCAACAAATAAGTCTATGGCTTCTCACCCAAGCATTAACTCATCTAGTCAATGAAAAGAGAAAAGTTTTAAGTTTTCTTTTAGTTCTCATTTTCCAAAAAATAAACTTCGCATGAGTGAAACATGGGAGGTGGAGACTAAGGGCAACTACAAGATACCTACAAATCAAACAATTAATTCAGTATATTAAACTAGAAAACATCAAAAGGCTGTTAGATTACAATAAATCAACAAGAACTGCTGAACACATGTGAGAAAGTAACAAACATTAAAAATGGAAAAAACATACTATACAAAACATAAAATTATTAGTTGCAAGAAACAATGAATAAACACAAAAAGGTGAAAACTTCATTAGTTTCACCTGGAAATGCCCAACTCCACAAGCACTAAAGCACTATTCTGGACTTTGTAAATTAGTGGGAGAAATCTTTTACAGAGAATAATGAGAGATGAGTTAATTATACATTAATCTAACTGATCAGAAACATGCAGAGTATGAATTGTTGTATAATCATTCAAGATTTCTTCTATATTTACATGTATATATAGTCTAGAGAGAGTTGTTGCTTGAAATATGTAAATAATTCAAATCTTGAAATTACCTTTGCTTTCAACGTTAGCATTTTTTTCTTTTTTGTCCCTATGAGTGGCAAATGTTTTTAGGGACTAATAGCCGGTTTGATCAAGCTTTTAAAATTTACTTATTTTAAAAATGTTTTTATAAAGTAAATAATTTATATTTGATTAATTAATTTACAAAATCATAACTAACTTAAGTGATTAAGTGAAGAAAAATTCTGAAATTGCAATATATGGAACAAAATAACTACTCTCAGCTTATCATTTAATATGAAAGTGGGACCACACGGAGATTCTGTTTGTTTTGAGATCATAAAGAATCTTGGAGGCAAATCATGATTCATGAATGAATAACATAACCTACAAGAATTTTAAGGTAAAGGGTAAAAGTAAGATTGAATAATTAAATAAGACAGCATGAGTGCCACTCTGGTGTTGAAAAATAGATAAGTGTTTGCGTCGACTCTCAAGACAAAGTACAAAGTAATTTATCTATAATCTACTTAATTTTTCTTTAGAATTAAATTTTTAAATCTTGAGATAAGATATGCATACACTCTACCCTCCCTAGACCCCACGTTATGAGATTTCAATGAGTATGTTGTTGTTGTTTTGAGGATCGTTGACTATTAGTTTTTTGGCTTCTATACTTTTTAATAAAACTATACTTTTATCGAATAAGATAATATTTATAGAACTAAATGAGAAATATAATAAAAATTATTATAAAATTGACACATTGGTCAATTGCAACTTTTTGTTTCAGAGATGTGAAACTTTATTATTTTAACACTAGTTATTTTAATTATAATTTCTAAATCTATTTGTTCCCTCACTCTTTACTTCTTTATCTTATTTAAGCTATTCTTTAAATGCAAAATTATTTCACACTTATTTTCTTAAACTACTCCTATCTTTTTCATATTTAATATTGTACAAACTAACTACTTCATTGGTTTCAAAATGTTTGTCTTACTTTTCATTTTAATCGATTTAAAAAAGAATATTTTTTTGGCAACTCTTTAATTTCAACGTTTTACATAACATGTTTAAGACCACAAAACTAAATGACATTTTTATATATTATACACATCTTTAATTTAATATCACAAAATTAAAAAAAATCTTTACTTTTTTAAATTTCGTATCAAAATGAGATAATTATTTTAAAACGGGAGAGTATATACAATGTATGTTAGCTAGTATAATGCATGCATGTTATTATAGAGATATTACTCCTATTAAATATTAGATAGTGGAGATAATTTTAACAATATAAGGTTCATCATTAAAAAGAAGCATCTATCCAAATATAATTATTTTATGTAGACTAGATTAAAATCATCATTTAAAAGAAGTCATAAAAACATTTAATACAATTATTCATTTATAGATTAAAAAAGGAAAGAAAAAACACATCTGAAAATTGGACTTGGCACGTGCCAAAGATACTGTACTCATCTTCATTATTTTCATTTTCAAAATCTATAAGACACTGTAAGTATCCCAAAAGCTGTCAACTTCACAACACACTTAAAACCCCAAATATTTCTACATAAACTACTTGTGTCTCCTTTGCTTCAAGATCTTTTCCCAATTTTCTCAGGTAATTTTGCTTTTAAAGATCCTTTCTTTTTACTAAAAAAACTTCAATTCGAGACTTATTGTTATTGTAATTTTCATTTTTTTTGTCTGTATTGTCTTTGTACTAAATCTGACTATCTGTAGGGTTTATTTTCCAATTCTTGAGATGGGTTAGCTTATTTTGTTCTTTTGCATGTGTTTTTTTCTATAAATCTTGGTGGATTTGAACTGGGTTTTCTAGGGGTAGCTCAATTTAGGGCTTGTTCCTGTTCATTTCCCTAAAAGATTGAATTTTTATTTAGATTTTGCAGTCAACTTACTGTGGGAAGCTATTCTTGAGTATAAAGTTTGAATCTTTGGAGGTTAGGTGAGTTTTTTTTTTTTTGACTTTTTATTGGTGCATGATGTACAAGAATTGTTTTTTGATGGTTTTAACTTTTTGTTTGCTTTAGGAAATTGGAGGTTTATGCATGGATCTAAGTGGTAATTGAGAGGAGTGCTGAGGTTGGAATTTGGGTTATTGATGTGAGTGAAAGTGGTGATTTTGTTGTTGTGGCTGTCGATTTTCGATTGAAATGGAGCAAGGCTTTGGTTCAGATTCTGTTCCCCCAACGGGGCCTATTGACAAATCTAAGGTTTTGGATGTGAAGCCTTTAAGATGTCTTGTCCCTGTATTTCCATCCCCAAATGGTATGTCATCTGTGAACACTCCTCAACCCTCACCTTTTGTGTGTGTTCCTCCAAGTGGTCCTTTCCCTCCTGGGGTTTCTCCGTTTTATCCGTTTTTGTCCCCAAACGAGTCTGGAAGATCAGCTGAAAATCAGGAAGGTTTTGGTTTTGGGACGCCTATATCTCCCGTTCCTTTAAATTCATTCAGAACTCCAACTGCGAACGGAGATACCGGGCCAAGGAGGCCCGGAAGACCCCGTGCAACGAACGGCGTAGCTGCAGAAGATGATGGTCTCAGTGGTTCACAGAATGACAGCGACCAATTCGCTAGTGGCTATAGCGTGCACACTAATGACGTTGAAGACACGAGTATGGGTAAAAAAAGGGGAAGACCGAGAAAGACTAGGTTAAGTCAGCGAGCTAGTAATGCATCAGCTAGCCCCCCTGTCGAAATGGATATCGATCCGCTATTAAACCAGCTTGTCGCGTCCTTTAAACTTGTTGAGATCGATCAGGTTAAGAAAGCTGACGGTGACAAGGAGCTAGCTGGGCGGATACTATTGGTTTTTGATTTGTTTCGCAGAAGGTTGACCCAGTTTGAAGAGAAAAGGGGTGACATTCCAGGTTCTGCAAGAAGGCCAGACCTAAAGAGTGCTAATTTGCTGATGACAAGGGGAGTTCGGACAAATCAAACAAAGAGGATTGGAAATGTACCTGGGGTTGAAGTTGGTGACGTTTTCTTCTTCAGGATGGAATTGTGCCTAGTTGGTTTGCATGCACCCAGTATGGCGGGGATAGATTATATGAGTGGCAGACTTACAGGGGAAGAGGAACCTATTGCTGTTAGCATAGTGTCCTCTGGAGGGTATGATGATGAAGGGGATGATGGGGATGTGCTAATTTATACTGGCCAGGGTGGTGTCCAGAGGAGGGATGGACAAATGTTCGATCAGAAACTTGAGAGGGGAAATCTTGCTTTGGAAAAGAGTATGCATCGTGGCAATGAGGTGAGAGTAATTAGGGGTGTTTTAGATGTTCAGAATGGGGGGAGGGGGAAGATCTATATGTATGATGGACTTTATAGGATCCAAGAATCATGGGCAGAGAAAAGCAAACAGGGTAATTGCAGCATTTTCAGGTACAAATTGGTTAGGGTACCTGGGCAGCCTGAAGCATATACATTGTGGAAATCAGTTCAGCAATGGAGAGATGGAACGGCGTCGCGGGCTGGAGTTATCCTACCCGACCTAACATCTGGTGCAGAGAGTCAACCTGTTTGTCTTGTAAATGATGTTGATGATGAGAAGGGACCTGCGTATTTCACATATATCCCAAGTTTGAAGTACTCAAAACCTTTCATGAAGCCTGTTAATCCCTCTATGGGCTGTCAATGTCTTGGCGGATGCCAACCTGGTACCAGTTGTGCTTGCATTCAGAAAAACGGTGGCTATTTGCCCTTTAATCCACTTGGAGTTCTTCTGAGTTACAAAACCATGATACATGAGTGCGGTTCTGCCTGTTCATGCCCTCCGAACTGCCGAAATCGTATCTCTCAAGCAGGTCCTAAAGCGCGTGTGGAGGTCTTCAAAACAAAAAATAGAGGTTGGGGACTTAGGTCTTGGGATCCCATACGCGGAGGTGGCTTTGTTTGTGAATATGCCGGAGAAGTCATTGAGGAATCTAGGGTAGGTGAGTTTGGCAATGATGGTGACGATGATTATATATTTGATGCTACCCGCATGTATGAGCCATTGGAAGCTGTGCGTGATTATAATGACGAATCGAAAAAGGTCCCGTATCCCCTTGTAATAAGTGCAAAAAAAGGTGGCAATGTGGCTCGTTTTATGAACCATAGTTGTTCACCTAACGTTTTCTGGCAGCTCGTTGTACGTGAAATTAACAATGAGACATACTACCATATTGCCTTTTTTGCCATCAGACATATTCCTCCCATGCAAGAATTGACTTTTGACTATGGCATGGTTCCACCAGACAAAGCAGATCGTAGGAGGAAGAAATGCTTATGTGGGTCATTGAACTGTAGAGGGTATTTTTACTAGTCAACCAGAAATGGAGTTCACTAGTCAACACCCTATCAAGGTATGATTTCCTTTTTAAATTTAAAAATATCTCGTTTCTTTCATTTTACTGCTGGTTTTGAGTTTTAATCCATGGTTGCTGGTTATCATGTGAACATATTTTATGTATAAAATTTGCCTTCTGTTTTAACTTGATAAAATGTTTTATGTAGAGTTCTGAATAACATTTTAGCTGTATAAAGTTTGTTGCTTCATCTCCATTGAGTTTATGAATTGAAGTGATTCTGAAGTTGACTTGTTCTACTTTTTGATCTATCCGTTGGGCCAACTTAGATGAGATTGCAAGGGATCTATGTTTCCCTTCATTACAATCCTTGCATACCATATTGGGGGACACAATTTAATAGAGGCAGGGGGCAAAAGGATTTAAGAAATTGTTAATGAGGGAGGCAAGGTGTGTGGTTGATGTGTCATGGTTTGTTCAATGAGGGTTCTTACAAGTGGTCTGTTAAATGAGTTTCTATCTAGTTTAAAATTATCGTGTTCTTGAAGGTGTAGAGTCGAGTTTCGAAAGACCCTCGGCTCAAGAGAAAACATAAAAAGAGGCCAGATAAGGACAAGAAAATCAAAGCAGTATGGAAATGAAATTAACGAAAGCGAGTAAGCCATGATAAAGTAGTTTGAAAAAGGGATAGTAGCTAACACAAATAAAGTAGGATAATCGAAGTACAAGAAATACCAGATCGGCTCAAGAGAAAGCATAAACCATAAAAAAATGTCAAATAAGGACAAGAAATTCAAAGCAATTCAAAGTATTATGGAAATGATAATAACGAAAGCGACTAAGCCCTGATAAAGCATTTTGAAAAAGGGACAGTAGCTACAGCAGATAAAATAGGATAATCGAAGTCCAAGAAATCATAACACAAGAAATTATAGAACGATACTGTGACTACTAATATGAAAGAATAAGTGAGACTACCTACTAGCCTTCTATCCTAATATGAGTCCTTCATAACCTCCTATATAAGGTCATGTCCTCGGTAAATTGAAATTGTGTCATGTCCTGCCTAATTACCTCTCTCAATACTTTTTTGGCCTACCTCTACCTCTTCTGAAACCGTTATGAAATCGTCCATAGCAAACCTCTCACACCCCCGCACTGTGGCATCTGTGTCTCTCCTCTTCACATGCCCAAACCATCTCAACCCCGCTTCCCGCATCTTGTCCTCCATCGTGGACACTCTCACTTTGTCCTGGTTAACTTCACTCCTAATTCTATCTCTCCTAGTGTGCCCACACATCCATCGTAGCATTTTCACTATGCAACTTTCATTTTTTGAACGTGAGAGATCTTAATTGGTCAACACTCCGCCCCATATAACATAGCCCGTCTAAATACTACTTTGTAGAACTTGCCCTTAAGTTTTGGTGGCACCTTCTTATCACACAGCACTCCGGAAGCGATTCTCTATTTCATCCACCCTGCACCAATATGATATGTGACATCATAGTCAATTTCTCTGTTTCCTTCTATAATAGACCAAGATACTTGAAACTACTTTTCTTTTGGATGACCTGGGTACCAAGCCTCACTTCCACGCTCGCCTTATGCGATGCGTCACTGAACTTGCACTCCAAGTACTCTGTTTTGGTCCTACTCAACTTGAGTCGTAAGCCTTTTCTAGGTCGATGAATACCATGTGTAAGTCCCTCTTCCTCTCCCTATATAACTCCACCAGTCACCTGACAATATGAATGACTTATGTAGTTGATCGCTCCGACATGAATTCGAATTGGTTTTCTGAAATCGACACGCTTCTCCTCACCCTCACCTCCACCACCCTTTCTCACACTTTCATAGTGTGGCTTAGCAGTTTGATACCTCAGTTGTTGCAACTCTAGATATCGTCTTGTTCTTTGTACAAAGGAATCATTGCACTCCACCTCCATTCTTCGGGCATCTTTGCTGTGTTAAAAATGACAAACAACCTAGTCAGCTACTTCCAAAATTCCCCACGAATCATATTCTGTAGATTCTTTTCCTTTTGGTTTATCCCTTTTATATGGTCAATTTGGCCATGTTTGTGAATGAAATACATTTACTTGATAAAAAAAATTGTCTTAGTTCTTAAAAAGTAAGGTATATTTTATTTAGTAAATAAAATGACAGTACCAAGAAGGTACTATTGTCTGCTAGGCAAACTATCCAACATAAGATATTGTTCTCCATAGATCTCCGTGTTCCTTTCTCAACCTTTATTACCGTGAGCTAGCCTGATTGTTTTACATTGCATGGCATCACCCAGTGTAGGGTCTTTTCTCTACCTCTCAAGCCTCCCAGACCCACTCGTGGGATTATACGGGGTATGTTGTTGTTGTTGGCATCACCCAGTGAACTCCATAGATACTCATAAACATATTTCATATTTTCCCTGAAATTACAATCCAGCATCAGTGTCTGTCTTGCTGGTTCAACATCTTCTTCGCAGAAGAAACACCTGCTGCATATATTAAAGCCTCATTTTGTAGATTGTCATGTCCGAGCCACGTCTTGTGTACTGCTATCTATCCAAAATGGTTACTTTTTTTGCAGTGTTTGTTCTCCATAATTGTTTCCCAGGGTCAGTGAGCTGACTCGTCAATATCCTCTTAAGCAAGGTTTGGTAGCACGGTTTGGCAGAAAATTTACCTTTGATTGTTTCCTTCGACCATAAGGAATCCTTCCCTTTTTCAACACAATTACTTAATCCAGTAGTTGTAGTAATAATGTAACCATAACAATCTTCCAAGCGTTTAAAGTTTCTTTGAAATGCTATTTTCCATCCATTCCAATCATCGTACAACTGTAATCTCCTTATCAATCGTCAGATTGAAGAGATCTGAAAAGTTGTCTATCAATGTACCATTATCCATCCATTTGTCCAGTCACAATCTGATGATTTCACCATTTCCAACTTTGATATTATCCAGTCCAATAATTGATCCCGCAGATTACTAATTTGTCTCCAAACAGCCACACCATATGACCTGTTCCATTTGTTCTCCATTGCATATTTGCAATTGATCACTCTTTTCCATAGTTAGACACCTTTGCCAAAGTTGAATCTCCAATGCCATTTGAACAAGAGGCTTTTATTGTTTAATCTAGAGTTATTAATGTGCAAACCACCATCTGTTCTAACTTTCATCACTGTGGTCCATTTTATCAACTTCATTTTTCTTCTTACTTGGCTTCTGTGCCGTAGAAAGTAGAAAATTGCATCTGCTTATGTAAAATTTGACATGAAGTATGTAAGAATACCATCCAACATACTGTTCAACGAAGTTAATCCCTCCCCCAAAGGGAAGGTACTGTTTTTCCCAAGGTGTCAGTTTTCTTTACACTCTGCCGCGATGGTTTGCACACCCCTGAATCTCTGTGTCTGACACTCTGGCTCCAAAAGGCGATCCGAAGTGAACTTTTGGAAAGTTGGCATCCCATTATCTCTGTCAATTCTTGTATTTTTTGTTCTGAATTAACTGGAAATATGTTACTTTTGGTGATACTAATGTGTAGACCGGAAATTTTAATCAAAGCAACTGTTCTTCCTTTCTCACCACATAGCACCACTGTATCCTCTGCATAAAGAATGTGACATATCCACCTAGTTTACTGTTTCTCCATCAATGTTACAGCCATGTAATTATCTTCGATCAATGGCCTTATAAGCATTTATTGATAGTCTCCATAACTAATAAAAATAAGAAAGGTGATAAAGAAACCTACTGTGGTGTCATTGATCAGTATAGAGAGCTACTGATGATATTTAATTCTTCATCTACATGATCCATTTATTCCTAGAACTTATTTGTTATGTTTAAGAGAAAATATCAATTTACGTGATCATAGACTTAGATAAGTCCAATTTACAGAACACAGCTCTTCTCCCTTTCTCAACATGTCTAAACATTCATTTGTTGTCAAGGCAACATCCACATTTTCCTATCCTTGAAGGAAAGCCTTCTTATTTCCAGATATCAATTATCCATCACCGTCTTTAGCCTCTCAGTCAACACTTCTGCTAAAATTTTGTAAGTGCTTCCAATAGACTTATAGGTCTATACCACAGCTCTTTTTCCTTTTTAGGAATCAGAGTTATATATGTGGCATTCAAGCTCCTTTCAAGTCCTCCCTCACTGTGAAAAACGTCAGATGCCTGCGTGATATCATCCTTCACAGTCCCCCAGATGGCCATTGTGAAATCAACCCTAGGTGCTTTATCTCCATTAAATTTTTTAATTAAAACTTCTGTTTCCTCTTGTAAAAATTGTCTTATCATCCATTCCATTTCTTCTCTTGGTAGCTCTCCATGCTTTGTTAGGTCTTCATAGAATTTTAGCATCTTCTGAATCCTCCACCAGATTCCTTGTATTTCCATTCTATGTGATTGCATCTCTTGTGTGCATTGTCCATTTTATAAAAAAGTTTGGTATTTTTATCCCTAGTTGAAGCGTTAAAACTCTTTGATTTTTACCTCATGATGTTTCTTTAGCTTTGGCGCAATATCTTTCGGCTCATGTAAGAGAATTTTCTTACTGCCGAATCCTTCTCATTCCATGCCCTTGTTTCTCTTTGTCTATCCAAATCCTCTAGGTTTTTGAGGATTGTAGTTTTCTTTCCGTCCAATCTGCCAAATACCTTGACATTATGTTCCTTGATGTCGTTCTTGAGAAGTCTCACCTTCTTAGCTAATCTGACATCTGGCTTGTCATTTGATTTGTAAGATTCCACCATTTGTCAATTAAAATCTATAAATCCTTCAACTTCCAGCCACATGTTCTCAAAGTTCAAATAATTCTTCGAGTTTCCCATTCACCACATCATAATGAGGGATGGGACAGGTCTGAACAGTCCTTAGTAGTGCCCTTTGTTTTAGGTACTTAAACGTCTCATCTAACCTGCGTTGTTGATGTTATCCCTGAACCATATATAATGTTCACCATGAATCTTGTATCAACTCTGTGAAGTCTCGTGGATTTTGTGAATTTTACTTCTCCAGATTTATCTTCAGTGTTTCTTCTGACATCAAAATCACCTTCGATGACCCATGGACAGTCCCGTAGCCCTTTATCCTTCCTTTAACCCAGACCATAAACCCCAGTGAGAGCCCATCTTGGTTCCATGTTTATCCCTTTTAGCATAAGGGAAGCGTATGATACCAGTGGGGGAGTCACATATAAGGCAAGACACCTGAGAATTACACTGTTCAATAGGGTAAAAGCAATTTTTTTCTTGTGTACATACAACTTTTGAATCCCCTTGAAATAGAAAAAGCTTTTAGTTAGTGGCAAACTGGTTCCAAAATACTAGATGTGGCATTTATATGTTTTTTGAATCCTGTTGTTAAAATCTGGCTCAGTCACTGGTGATATCCTATCATTTTCACATTGCATTCCCAGTTTTGTCTATCCCACATGACCATGATCCCCGCCACTTCTACCTTGTGGGATCTAAGCTGGAAATCAGAGAAGAAAAACTGGGAGGAAAGTGGACCTGAGGAGAAGGAATGTTTTTTTTTTTTGCTTCTGTTACTTTTGTTTCATATGAGGATAGGGTAGATATAAACTATTGTTTTTACATATTCCTAAAAACTTCAAACATAACACATTCCAGAGTATCATCACCGGGGTTTAATAGACCGGGATGTAGGAAGATCATTGTATCTATCCCCCCATATGAAGCAAAAGTCTTTCTTTCCTTGTAAGAAAAACATATGTAAAATTAATAGTTGGATGGGGGAGAAGGTATGAAAAGTCACGTGAAATTGAAACAAATATAAAGTGTGATATAATAGTACGACAATATTTCTAAGATCACTTAAATCTTCAACTTAAGAAAGTTTTTTTCCGAAATGGACTATAATAGAAAGTAGATCAAACAAAACGAGACGGAGCAGCATTGCACCTTGAAGTCTTGCTAAATTTGCTATCTGAATTCCTCTCCTCTTTTCTCCTTTCTCTAATTCGTTCCTTTTTTCCCATTTGATCTCCCCTTTTTCCTTGTGTTCTTTATAGGCATTGTATAAAGTAGTCATGGACACTAACACTAAACACATTGGTTTTCCCCCTCTTGCAGCAGATCAGTATATGAAGATAGGAGCAAGGTTTTGGACTTGTGGTGTACCCTCCGAACAGATAACTTTGGAATCTAGTATTATCAATTATGTCATCACTGGGGAGCCAAACCCCCAGGATGTTGTAGCTTATCGTTTGCGACAGCGTTAGACCTTTTGTTGATTTTTATGTATGATTAAGAACTTAGGATTGTTATTGACAGGGGAAACTCAGTGAAGGCGGGTTTCTTCTTGCTCTTCATAATTTTCACCGTCTTCGGCTAGTCGATGATGTTTGTACGATATCCCCTATTAATGTATTAGACTAGTGTTATTTTGTTAATGTGTCGAACTGTAGTGTTATTTTGTTAATGTGTCGAACTGTAGTGTTATTTTGTTGCTTCATCCATTCTCTTTTAAGTTCTTTGATAAGGTAGACTGCTGGAGCACGCACTGATTCCCGTATTGTTGCTTTCTATCGAGAAATGAATTCTGACGACATATTTTCTAAGAGATTAAAGAGTTCAGCATTATTGTTTATTCACAAGTAAATGACTTTAAGTATGAGGTTTATATTTTATTATGTTGAAATGCCATTTTCTTTTACTCAAGTTATATCAATGTGATTATCATGAAACTTTTTCTGGGCGATAAATGAGTTCCGGAGGTTAAAATATTATCTTGTAGTTGTAAAAATGTAAAAAACAGGCTAAATAGAGCAAAAGTAAATATAAGTTTTTTTTCTTTTCAGTTTAACCATATGAAACAACCTCGGTATATTGTTGTTTAGTTTAACAATTGGTTAAGTAAAGTTTACTGGCCTGATTGATTTAAATTCACACCGACTATCCTTGCCAAGAGATTAAAATATTTCATACCTAAAGGTTTTTCATTAACAAAGCTTGAATTTGAAACTTTAAGTATGAATGGAAAGATTAAAACCGTTCCACCAAAGTGTGTGATAAATATAGAGAATTGAGGGGTCGTTTCATTGTTGGTTAGAGTTATGCAGGATTTAGTTATTCCATCTTCCATTCTACATAAATAATACAATACATAAATGTGAGTAAAACGTGTGGTAACAAGAAAATGAGAATGAGAATAACAACAACAAATAAAATAGAAATCTGGAAATAAACAAACAGAGATGACTTGCTGAGTCGATTGATTTTTCAATCTATTCTTAAGATAATATTGGCCCGTATATTCCTTTAACGGTTTGATGATAACTTATCTCCCAAGATAAAACAACAATCAAACAAGTAATCAAATGAGACTCAAGTGTTCGCTTAGAAAAGAAAGATCTTTGACTGTTTAGAAGATTTCAAGAGAGGAAGATAATTTTTGAAAATCGTGTGTTCTTCAATTGTGCCAATGACATCAATTTATAGGGTGATTAAGATGTCTTCTCAAATGGCAAAGTAAATGTCCTTCAATGCCATGTAATGACCTTTAATTTGAGGTTACAATTTAGCCAAATAATGTCTCCAACGGTATGAAAAACAGTCGAAACGTCGCGGCGCTTCATATTGGAGTCTCGACATCGCGGCCCTTCGGGAAGGAGCCGCGGCGCCTAAGTTCCTGTAAATTCCCAGTGAATTTTACCGTCAGGCCGCGCGCTAGAGGAGGCGTCGCGGTCCTTCGACTCATGGCGATTCGATTCGTTTCATCTTTTACACATTGTACACTTCTTCCTTCATTTACCAACGTGAAACCATTGTTACTTGACCAATAACCGTCTATTATCTTATGTCTCAAACATTTTGTATACGTACCAATATCTCTTCCATTAAGAAAATTACGATCCTTGGTACAACGTGTGCACGTGTGTGGAAACGACATTTCCTACGTACGGGGCCCCAATTTGTTCGAGTCATAAATTAATAGGATTAATTTTATTTCACGTTTAATAAATTTCCAACAATAAATTATCTCGTAACTTATATATGTATTACTTATGTGTGATTGTAAACTGGTAATCAAGCACAATATTTGGTGTGCTGAAATACAACAACTAAAATACTACCGAACATGATTACTAGTTATGCATGATTTAATACATGAATGAATCAACTACTAACCAACAACAAAAAGCTGAGTGGCTTGTCACTCACAAAAGGGACTAATTATCCTAAAAGGTAAAATCCAAGGATTAAACTGCACGAAAATTGAACCTTAGATCCTTGTTTCCATGAAAAAAAAAACATCCTAAGACATAATCCTCGCGAAATGTTCGGTTCCTCCAAGTTTTAACGGTAATGAGAGAAAAAAGAAGAGAGACAGTCATTCAGCATGTAGAGCTGGGAAAGCTGGGTTTGATCAATCAAGAATAGGAGAGAGAGAAAGAGTGAGGAGAGAGAAAATTAGAAAATACTTTTTTCTTTGTTCATCTTCTTCCTCCTCTCCAATTTTTTTTTTTTTTGGCTACCAGCACCCCCTCAATATACAATCTTGATTTTCATTTTTTTGATCTTTAATAAGTTATGGGTATTATTGTTTTATGTCTATAACTACAACAACAACAAAAGTATATAGCAAACACATATAATTTCAAGGTTCTAACATTATAGATTTATGGTGATGGGAGGTGGGATCACAAATCAAGATTTGGATATTTCATCCAAATCTATGGACCCTTCTAAATTGAAGAAAAGGCTTTATCAAGTTTGGAAGGGTCGCAATGTAAGCCCTTCAACAATTTTTTTAATTTAGTTTTCTGCTTTAGATTCCTTTTTGGTGGTTAGCTGGATCAGAGGCGGAGCCAGGATTTGAATCTTATAGGTTCTGGATTCTAGGATACAACCTCACGTGCTTGTCATTGGGTTTCCAGAACCACACCTGTAACCCAAGTTAATTCGCGATACGGCCTCAAGTGTTAGTAAATGTGTTCTAAATTTGATATTCGTACATATACAAAGTTCAGATCAAAGTTTTTGGGTTCAACCGAACCCACATGTTATATATACCTCAGCCCCTTAATTAGTGGGATTTTGGAAATTGGAACAAATTCATTGAATTTAATGGTACGAAAGAGATGTGTCTAAAGTTGTAGTTATATTTTTTTATCAGATTTATGATAGTTTGAATGTTGCAAAATCTTACATGTGATAGTATATAATATGCACCTCATGAATAGAGAGATAGCAAAAGGTCTATTGCTAATGTTTTTAAGCTCTATCTGGTCCGTTAACAAAAAGGAAAGCTCAAATTAAATGAAAAATGTGTCACTGATTTGAGGTTCAATCACCTTATCTCATGCTCAATTTTCGATTAGTCTAGTAGTAGTAATTGGCCTTTACGATGATTTTTTGATTATTTTGATGATTTATGATCATTGTCGATGAAAATTTTCCACCTAGAAGAAATTGAATTTACTCACTTATGATCTTGGTTATGGTTAGGGTACAAGAGCAGTTGCGACATGTATTAGGGGCTTTTACCAATTCATATTGGCTTTCATTCATCATGAGCTAATGCAATCAGCCAATTGCCTATTTTTGTTATGCAGAATAGCTCAATCATAAAAGCTTTGTCTAATGTTTCAGAAATTTTTATGTGGAGGAAGATTAATCTTTGGTCCCGACGCAGCATCACTGTACTTATCAACATTTCTGATAGGGGCACCTGCATTGACATTTTGCATAAAAATGCTATTGATGATACCAAAAGTCAGTCCAATATATGGCCATGTTGTACTAATTGTGGGACTCATCATCACAGTTTTGGTATGTAATTAACCACTTGTCGATAAAATTGCATACTAAGAATATTGTAAACTAATAAACTGATTTAATGCAGGCGTTGAGTTTTCTCTTCATGACATCTTCAAGTAATCCAGGAATAGTTCCTAGGAACTCGCGGCCGCCTGACTTGGATGAAATATTGAATACAAGTACATCATCTATGGAGTGGGTAAACAATGCAGCTCCTGATTTGAAGTTACCAAGAACAAAGGACATTTTTATCAATGGTCATTCAGTAAAAGTCAAGTTTTGCGACACATGTTTGCTATATCGTCCACCACGTGCTTCTCATTGCTCGATTTGCAACAACTGTGTTCAGAGATTTGATCACCACTGTCCATGGGTTGGTCAGTGTATTGGAGTTGTGAGTCATATGTTCAATTCTTAAATTGTCTGTAAAGTTTAAAAGGTGATCTCTTTCGGTTCATTAAAAAGTTGATTACACTTTTTTGTTCCTTGTGTTACAGCGAAACTATCGGTGCTTTATCCTTTTCATATCATCAACAACAACATTGTGCATATATGTGTTCACATTTTCACTGCTGAACCTTCTTGGACAACCAGGAAGCTTTTTGCATGCCATGTCAACGGATGTTGTATCTGTGGTTTTGATATGCTATTGCTTCATAGCTGTCTGGTTTGTCGGAGGGCTAAGTGTCTTCCATTTTTACCTAATGTCAACCAACCAGGTTACTTTCTCGCTCTTCACTCCTAGTTTCTGTATCAAATGATAAATAACTCTTCCCGAAAAAGAATGGTATTTGGCTGGTGGAGTACTTTTGAGTGCAATATGCATAGTTAAGTGATTTTTCTGTTACAAACCAAAGAAACATGACTTTCCTAATTAATTTAATATTTGAGTGACCATTTGAATAATGGACTCGTACAAGTAGATATGGTACTTTGGTCTTGTTTTTTCATATTGATGGTTTAAATAGCTATGTATGCATCTCTCTTTTCTTTTGTCCTGCTTTGATGTGCAACTTAGTTTTCAACTTCGTGACGAAAATTGGACCGTGCCCTCTGCACTAACTGAAATTTCCCTGCTTCCAATTATTAGTTTCTTAACTATTGAAAACAAAGAAGAAACAGCACGGGAAAACTATTGGAAACAGCAGATATGTTTGTGTCTTATTTGTATTGCACATGTTATTGCAGACAACGTATGAAAACTTCCGATATCGTTATGAAAAGAAAGAGAACCCATACAGTCGTGGCATTTTGAAGAATCTCAAGGAAATCTTATGCTCTAAGGTCCCGCCTTCATTGGTCAACTTTCGCGAGTGGGTGATTGAAGAAGACGATCCAAGTGTGAGATCCACCGTATCCATGAGTAATAAATTTGGTTCAATCAACTCCAAAGGGAAGTTTGATTTAGAGATGGGAGGCATACTTGGAAAAGATGGTGCTTCTTTCCAAGTGGATTATGGCGCCATTGATGAATCTTTGAAGAAGGGGAAAAACGGTAATGCAAATTTTGATCCTCTTTTCTTTCCTGATGATCAAGATGCAGAGTCAACACATTCAAATGAACAACGAACAGTCGAAGATGGAAGAACTGCGGAAGGCAGCAACCACGGATCTTCATAGCAGTTTTTCATAGATAAAGGTAGTAGTTTTTAATGATTTATACAAATACGAATAGGGCTGCACAACAGGGTAAAACCGGACCGGACCGACCCGGACCGAGGACCGAATATTCAGAAAATTAGGACCGAAGACCGGAACGAATTTATCGGTCCGGTCCAAGTCTTTTTCGGTCCGGTTATATGGACCGGACTGAAACCCGAAAATATAAATTAAAAGGACCGGACCGAAACTTACCGGTCCGGTTTGGTCTGGTCTGAACAGGGTCGATTCGGACCGAATTTTGTGCAGCCCTAAATACGAATATACATCTCTCTAAACGGTCATCCTCTATAACAACATTTCACTATAATGGCTAAATTTTCTTTGGAACCGAGTCTTCATGTTATGTTATACTATTGTATTTTCTCTATAACAAATTTCTCTATGGCAACCAAAAAATATCTAGACAAACGACGTTACAGAGAGGTTTGACTATATAATTCATCAACGGGTCAAATTAGTTATTATAGGCAGCATCCTTAAGCTTTTTCCCTTATTAACTTATGCATCATTTATCTCTGCTAGTACATATTATATGGAGAGACAAATGCATGAATAAACAACTCTTATAGTGGCACTTTTTACTTGAGATCATTTCTCTTCATTGATGAAGATACTAGATAGTGTCAGACCTTTCTATAACAACTGCCTCTATAACAACATTTCACTATAATGGTCAAGCTTTATTTGAAAATCATTTTTCACGTTATGTTATATTATAGTTCTCTACGACAACATTTCGCTATAACAACTAAAACTTATCTGGACCGACGACGTCGTTATAGAGAGGTTTGATTGTACTATGCATTTTTAGACAAGTGAATGTAATCTTTTCACAGGTAGAACGAATGAATGATGCTTATCGACATACATTATGATGGATGGCATCATCAGATGGACCTATTTGAATGCAGATGTTGATTTTGCCAAGGCTGTTAGAATAGTTGCTTCTTTTATGTCTTCAAATATGGAAATTACAGCAAGAAATTGAACTCTATTGGGAAGTCTTTGGTACATAAAAATGAAACATAGAGTGGGAAATGGAGCTAAATGAGGCTACTCTCTTGTACAGTATTATATAATTTATCTTCTTTTCAAATTGTCTCGTCGTTTACATCTTCAGTTTTGTTTTAGTTTAGATTTTAACACGTTATCTATCTATATATACAGTTTGTTTGTCCTTAATGAGAGACTTTAAATTCGAACTTGTCCACGTTCAAACTTGTACGTTTCTCCTACTCGTTTGATAAATGCGATTTGCATGCCTCCTAAGTACATGCAAGTTTGTATGGTGTTAGTTGAAATCGTTCAAACATGGTGTCCGGGAATTCGAAATGCAATTCCTCAAAAAGAAAAAGGTAGAAATCAATGGAATCCGAAATAATAGTTCCTTCATATATATCGTCCTCATGACTCAAAGAGTAATAAAGAATATCAATAGATTAGTTAAAGACTCACATCAAATCTGAAAATTTTGGAGTTGAATTTGGAAGGGAAAAGGCACTGTTACCCCCCTATACCTTAGTCTAAGTTGCTACGACACATCTTATATTTTCAAAAATTCTATTACACTCCTGGATTTTTTTAAAAATAGAATAATTATCACACTAAGTGTTGACGTGGCAAGGAGAGTGTATTTCACTCTTTTTGGGAGAGTGAGAAGCATAAAATGACATATTTTTAATGGGGTACTTCAAAAAATTTAAAACATTCCACATAAGCGAAAGGAATTAAAAGAAAATATATACATGTGGTAAGGAGAGTGTACGCCACTCTCATAAGAGAGTAAATATTCACTTTCATGGTGGTAACTATTTCATTTTAAAAAAGTTTTGGGGTAATAAAACCCCTGAAAAGGTAGGGTGTGTGTAACAACTTTGACCAAAATTATGGGGGTAATAGTGCCTTAATCCAATTTTTTCCGTTGGTAAGTGCATATTTCATTAATAATCAAGTAAAAGAATTTCAAAGATAGCTTAGCCGTGCATAGTTAGCTAATCTCAAGAGAAACAAAGTCTCTATGCCTTTGTAATCTCAAGATATTTTTCATGTAATTTTTAAATATATATATTAATTTTAAAATATTAAATTAATTTAATTCAATTTAATTTTAAAATTTAATCATATTAACTCTCGAAAAGTTAAAAGTGAGAGTAATTTTTTGTTTTTTCTAGTGCAAACCTTTTCCCCCTACTTTTTTGTATATTGCATATCACCTCATGAATACATGACTATCAATCTCAAAATCAACAGAAAACGCAGTAGCACATACACCTACCAAAACAGGAATGTTTCTCTTTGTGATAGCTAATAATGTTCCATTCCATAGACTAATGAAAATTGTACTGTGCCTGCACGTTTTTTCCTAAACAACAAGCACCAGACTATACAATATTTAAAATATTTTTTTCAATCTTGAGTTCATACCCACAGTGACACAGCAAATTTAAGTAAAGAATGTTTCACATCCATATTCTTCTCTGATTGGAAGTGGCGAAAAAACATTATTTAAACTCACAAAGGATTTAAATATATATTTTTTCTCAAAAAAATGCTTTTGGTCAAAAGTCATTTTTTTTAGCTTCTGAAAAACTTCTATTATTACTTATTTTCTCTCAAAAACTTAGCCAAACACCTCGTTTTTCTAAAATAAACACTTATTAAAATAAATAAACATTTTTGGAGAAAAATAAGTTTGGCCAAACATGCTATTAGAGATATTGACAAACATCGAATGCAACCTAACAAAAAGGTTATTTTTTAACACTATGAGATTTCTAGGAAAAATATATCATTTAAAACCAATCTAAACTAATTCCATAACCGAGTTTAGAGTTGAAGCTTGGCAAAATCACTTTCTAAAGTAAATGTGTAAAGACTACAATTTATTACAATTGGTTCTTAATATTATTTAATAATGTCAAATTTACACTTACCACAACTTGTCTTTTTTTTTTTGGTTTTCTATATGGTGTTCGGTACCTGATTAAATTCGGATTCGTTCCGAGGAGTCCCACATTTGGGGGGGGGGGGGGGCAAGACGCTCCCTACCAAAGGAGATTCCGTACCCAAGAGAACTCGAACCTGAAACTTCTTAGTTAAGAATGGATAGTACAAGCCACTACACTACAACCTTTGTTGGTTATCATAACTTACATATTCCCCTATTGATGCACCATAAGGAATAACAATTCTAAAAAGATGTCATTTGTCTCAATTATATGACACATTCTAAAAAAGAATGACATATTTTTTTTTTTGGCAACAATATAACTTTAAACTTTACTCCATTTATTTTAAATTATTTATTGTTTTAGAAGTTTAAGGCACAATTAATGATTTTTTTCTCCATTTTACCCTTAGTAGAATTTTATCATTAATGAAGATCACACGTAAAATAGACTAAATATTTAAGAGATAATTACCCCATATGCTAATTAGGATACTAATGTTATCAAAATTAACCCACCTATTTAAATCCTACAAAAATTATCCCACTCGCTCCTCCTCCTATATCTCTCTACACTCAGTCCCTCCTCCTCCTCCTCTCTCTTCTTCGTCGATGTCGCCGTCGGTCGACACCATCGAAAATGATAGAGAGAGTTCACCAGCTTTCTTTCTCCTCCTCCTATCTCTCGCGTCCTCTCTACTACGTCTCATCTCTCTGCCGCACATCATCTCTCTTTCTCAAGCGATGACATTGATTTTTTTTGGTGGCTCAGATATGGCCGCCTCATCCGCTGCGGTGGCTCAGATCTGATGAGAAATTACCTAGATCTAGATCTATTCTTGATAGATCCAGGTCTATTGAAAAACTCATCGAGGTGGTGGTGGAGCGCATGTGGCGGCGATGAAATTACCGGCAATAGGGGTCGTCGAAGGTGGTTGAGGATGGCGATGGAGAGGGGCGGGGGTAATGGGTGTATAATAGTGTACATGAGTGTATATGGGGTGTATATGAGTGTATATAGATGTATATGTGTATGAGTGTTGCTGTATATAGGTGTATACATATACACCTTCAAACACCTCTATATATAATGTACTTGTCTTTTGTATATAAGTGTATAATATTGTATAAAAGTGTTTTTGGACTAGAGCTTTGCAATGTAAATTTTGGTTTTTTTTTTTTGAAATGTAAGTGAGCAAATTGTATATTTTTGAAATTTCCCCAACATTTAATGGAGAGAGATTATAACTTAAATATAAATAAGGGTAAAGTAAGTCAAATACTCATTCTAATTAAGGGGAGTGCAAAACAAAAAAAATGATAAATAATTTGAGACGAATGGAGTACCTTTTACGCTTAACGAAATCATTTATAACTACACAAATATATTTCACTTATTTTAGACTACAATATTTAAAAGTTTTTCTTTATTTCTTAAACTCCGTGTCCAGTCAAACTGCATCACATAAATTGGGACGGAGAGAGTACCTTTTATGCTTATTATTTATAACTACACAAAAATCTTTGACTTGTTTTAAACTATAATATTTAAAAGTTTTTATTTTATTTTTTAAACTCCGTGTCCAATCAAACTGCATCACATAAATTAGAATGGAGGGATTAACTTATGTATATTGATTGTGTAATTTTTTTTATTCAACCATGTACTTTAACTTGCTGTAGTAAATCGATTACCTCATTATCTAGATAATTAGTTTCACTAATTATGAACAGTTACTCATGAGGTATGTAATAACATTAAAAAAAATTGCATTATCTTAGTATATTCAAGTTAAACTCATCTTAAAGCATTTGAATTTTCCACTAAAATAACTAATTCACAAGGTTCATTATTTTTTGGGAAAAGGATCAAATATATCCTAAAACTTTAGTAAAAAGATCACATATATCCTATGTCAAAGTATGGGGTCATATTTACCCTCCGTTTACACTTATCAAATTTACCCTTTTTTTAACGGATTGGACACGTGACATATACGTGGAAGCCACGTCACCAGCGACCAGTCACCGGCGACGCCATTACCGTCGGCAACAGTACCCTCACCGGAAATGTCCGGAAAATTGACTCCACTGCCTCCAATAATTTCAATAGTTGCACCATTTGATTTCAACATATGTGAATAAGTTGTTGGTGTCGAATTAAGTTGTTGCACAGGTTCCGAAACAACAGTAGATGCTCGAAAAATTTCATCACTGTGAATTGTAGCCAAACCAGAATTCAGATTTGTAGAATTCGGATTTTGTTGATGAATTAGAGTCGGGAAATGGTTGTTGAAGGCCTGGACGTTGTCGGAAGGTGCTAGACCAGTCATTGCCGCGACCATGCCGCCAACAGTCCGCCGGAAAAAATGGTGATTCTCTCAAATCGAAAATCGAGCAGCTTGATTGGGTGTAAGTTGTAGAGGATGTTGAGACGAACACAGTGGTATCACCCACACCCGTCGTTGATGCGTCAGTTGGCCAGAAAGTTCAATCAAAGCCGCCGAAAAATCGAAATGGTCGATCAGCCGACTGGGGACGAATTGAGAGTCGTGGGTGTGTGCAAAATGTCGGCGTGGAAACGACGAAGCTAATGGTACCCACCACGACCTTCAATTCTTGCTCAGTTCGCCGGAATGTCGTCGACGACGTTTAGAGTTTTGGACTAAATCGATTTGGTCGATTTGACTGTCGGGAAAGAGTCGAGGCACGGGGGTGGTATGGAAAGAACGACCTTGTGATGGTGATCACAATGGTGTTATCCACTTCCGTCGAATCTTCCTCAGGTCGCCGGAATTGATGAAAATCGATCGGAAAAACAGAGCAGGGTGACGTGGCTGTCACGTATTCAATTCGTTAAAAATGGATAAATTTGATGAGTTTACCCTAACGGAGGGTAAATATGACCCATACTTTAACATAGAATATATATGGTCCTTTTACTAAAGTTTTAGGGTATATTTGATCATTTTTCCTTATTTTTTTTAATTTTTCACAAGGTTCAATGTAGCAGTTAGATGTAACAGGAATACGGAACATCGGCCAACCAGAAAGCAAAATAAATAAAATTTAGTTTAGACTTTAGACAAAAAGAAATTCAATAGAGAGAGCCAAAAAAAAACAGCATAATTGGATAGGTGTACATTTCAATATTCTTGCAGAGAGAGAGAGGAAACAGACAAACAATCCTTTTGTGGGTAAATCCGTCTCAAACAAACACAACAACACAAGGCAGCTGTTTCTTGATCACCCCTTTCCAAATAATTAAGAAGACTTTCTTTTTCTCTCCCTTTTTCTACATATTTTATCTCCAAACCCCATTTCTTGAAACCCCTTTAAGTCATTTAATTCAGAAATTTCCTAATTTTCTTGAATTATTTTTTTAAAAAGAAGATTTTTTCTGAATTTTATGTCTTTCCTTTACATGGGGTTTTGGAAAATGTTTAATAAGAGGGTAAGAGAAGGAGTTTGATTCTTTATTTGGGATTGGAAGCAACAATCCATAAATTTTGAATTTTTGGGTTGTTTTGTTTCATTTTTTCAAAATTTTCAGAGTTATGGTTCTTGAGAAACATAAACCTCTGAGACTTTATCAGGTTTGGAAAGGAAGTAATGTAAGTGTTTCTTTCTAGGATTATGCTGCTATGTTTTTTTTTACTGTCCCATGTGACGACGACAACAACAACAACATACCCAATTTAATCCCACAAGTGGGTCTGTGGAGAGGTTAGTATGTATACATACCTTACCTCTACCTAACTTTGTGGGGTAGAGGGTAAAGAGTTTGTTTCCGATATACCTTCGGCTCAAAAAAACTGTCCCATGTGAAACAAATTAAAAGAATTTTGATGTTGTTAGAGCCATGTGAGTTCTTTTTGGAATTCAAGAGATTGTAAAGCTTAGTACTTTAGTCATGTTTTGATTTGAATATGTGATTTTTTAAGCTGAAATCAAGTGTTTAGACAGCATTGACTAGCTAATTGCAGGATTTTCTCTTAACAACTATTTGATGCTTTTATAATATTTCGCCATGACTTTTCACACTGCTTTGAGTTGCTTGTCCTTGTGTTGAGGGTCTACCAGAAACATCCTCTCTACCTCCCAAGGTAGTAAGGTCTACGTACACTCTAGTCTCCCAGACCCATTTTGTGGGATTTCACTGGGATGGTTGTTGTTGTTATTGTAACTATTTGATGTTTTTTTTTGTTTTTCTTCTTCTCTTTGCTCTGTCTGTTGTAAGAATGAATATTTGGTAAAAGTTGAGATCTTGATATCAATAATATAGGTTTATATAAGTAGCAATTTTCACTTAAAGCTGTGGACTTTGTACAAGTTTGAATTTTAAGGTGCTGCTTTCATCTCCTTATGTTTTTAGCTTGTTCATAAGATAATTCGGTTTTTATATTCTTAAACAGCTTGTTTCATATGGTCAAATTGTTCTTAGTTTCACAGTAATAACATCTTGCGGCATAGTAAATTATTCAAGCCTTTCTGTATCATGTCTTTGACCTTCATTTTTGTGTTTTTTAATGTTTCCAGAAATTCTTATGGGGAGGAAGATTGATCTTCGGTCCGGATGTGTCATCTTTGTTTCTATCAACACTTTTGATTGCTGGCCCATCACTTGCATTTTGTATAAAAGTCTCTTGTGTAATCAGACATCATATCAAAGAGCATAAAGACGCTGGTCCTTGGTATCCTATACTTGTAATTGGAGCAGTTCTTACCATTATGGTACAGAGTTTCTTCATAATCCTTAAAAATAGTAGACATGTGTGATTCTGCATTCTTCTTTCTCCCTTTTTAACCTATTATTGGTGTTAAATAGAATGATCATGTCATAATTAGAAATATATCAGTATGATCATAAGGTTTCATTACCTGAAAAAAAATGAAAGACTCTGTATTAGATCTGCTTTGGCAATTGAAATTACATTTAGTACTCCCTCCGTCCCAATTTATGTGGCACCATTTGACTAAGCACAGAGTTTAAGAAAGAAATGAAGATTTTGAAATTTGTGGTCTAAAACAGACATTGGACATTTGTGTGGCTATAAATCATTTTATTAATGAATAAAAGTGAATTTTAAAGGTAAGTTGTTTCTAATTGTAGAAAGGTGTTTTGAAGGCAAAAGGGGGAAATTCAGTTCGTGAAATATAGCTGTTTACATTATTTATACTAATATTTAAATAACCTGAAATTAAATCCAAATAAACCACTTTGGATGAAATCAAAAGTGGAAATAGGTGATAGGGAGAGGGGTTCATGCTGTGAATTTGCACACTTGGGACTTGTAGAACATGTTAAACCAAACCTGATGTTTTGTAGGTTTGTGTTATCAGAGAAACTTTTTGGTTTGTGTTAGATGGGTTTGACTATCAATAAGTTATTCGTTGTACATCTGCTTGGATGTTTCAGTTTATTGAATCAATTGAAAAGTTGGTAGTTGTAGATCTAAGCAGTTCTTACTCCCTCGTTGAGTGTATCTTCTGTTTTTATATATAGGTATGTGCCAGAGCCACAGAACTAAAGCTAGCTATTTCTGAAGGGTGAAGAAAACGCTGGTTTATTTGGATTTAATTTTCTTCGGGTCGGGTAACGGGTCGGGTCATCAATGCGACAGGTGCGCGGATTCCATAAGGTTATTTAAATATGCCCACATGGTGGAAGTTTATTAACAAGGGTTTATACTATTGGGGAGATGGAATGTTGTATTGAATAAACAAAACATGTTGGATATGCTGGAGTGCTTAGGTGTCTAATGTTGTTTTAGCCAGCATTATCTTTGTACTTTCACAGTATCAGCTTGATACTGTTTTTTTTCTAATAAAATTTTACCTCATCAAAAACAATTATAGAAAGGTGACATTCTTTTTGGGAAGGACTAAAAAGGAAAGTGTGCCACATAAGGTGGGACGGAGGGAGTAGTAAACATTGTTTATGATGTGATCAGTCATTATCTCCGAAGGGAGAGGGGGGACGAAACAAAGGACAACACTTTTGCTCCTATGGCAGTTAGTAACTTATAATATTTCCTTTTCTTTTTCTGTCATATGCATATTTTTTAATTTCAGTTGTCTTTCTCCTCTCACTTGCTTTCCTTTTCTCTTTCTCATTTCCAAAATAAGTATTCAAAATTGGGGTTAACATAAACCAATTGAATAATCACCTAGAAAGCAGAACGCTGATAAATTTTCTCTAGTTAATTATGAGTAAATGTATAATTTGTAGCTGACTGATGTGACTTGAATGTTGAAGCAGTTGATCAACTCTTTAATATCCTGTGCAGGATATAGTTTTTCTCTTTTTGACATCAAGTAGAGATCCTGGAATTGTCCCAAGAAACACAACACCTCCTGAATGTGACGAAACATTTGATATACATACCCCTTCCATGGAGTGGGTCAGCGGTAGAACTCCTCATTTGAAACTTCCACGAACAAAGGATGTAATCATAAATGGACACACAGTTAAAGTCAAGTACTGTGATACATGTTTTCTGTATCGGCCTCCTCGTTCATCTCATTGTTCTATCTGCAACAATTGTGTTCAAAGATTTGATCATCACTGTCCCTGGGTTGGTCAATGCATTGGACTTGTACGTATTGCTCACTATGTGTTTCTTCAAGTGAACTCGAACTAGATTTGGGTTGTTTCCTGTTATCAATTGATAAATAGTTGTGTGTGCAAGATGATAGTTGTCTAAGTTGAAATAATACATGCATTGTGAAATGAACAAAATTACATCCCTGCATAGCGGAAAGTAAAAGCTCATGCTAGCCAAAATTAAAATAGGTTTTCCTCACCTTTCAGCTATAGTCTTTTTTTTTTCAAGAGCCTAGTTCTGGATTTCTAGTTAGTAATTTTCGTAGATTATCAGTTAAAGCCATTATATTGAAGAAAAGTGACGTACTCATATTTGTTTGGCATGAGATGCTAATTAGCCATATGAACTGATATAAGTGTTTGGCATGAGATACGAATCAACCATATGAAATATGATTCTGTTGACATTCATCACAATTTTTTGTAGGATAGAAAGAACAGATTCATTGATGGTGAGGAATATATGCAGACTAATGATTATATCTCATCTAACTCGTGAGAAATTAGATATTCCCTTGCTAGAGTAAGAGTTGTAAGAAGGAGAGGTTAAAGAACTGGAGAAAGAGTAAAGAGGCTAACTGTAGCTCTTGTTGTCTCATACTTGAGATATTAATATCGTTGTATTTCCTTTCAGTTCTTGTTATAAATGATGTATTGATAATACAAACAAAATGGATGATTCTTCGTTTCTTCTATTTCTGCTCTATCACTTGGGAGTATAACTTGTCATGCACCTCGGAGAAATGAAGTTACTTCTATTACTCAAGATCGTAAAACACTGGACATAGTAGGATACTAGACATCACTTTAAAGAGATATAATGAGATCATTCCACCTTTGTATAATTTGCTGAGATTTTTTCTCTTTCTCACTTGGTTGCAGCGGAATTACAGATTCTTCTACTTGTTCATATCTACGTCAACTATATTGTGCATATATGTCTTCGTCATATCTTTGGTCAATGTTCTTCATCGTGGTGGCAACGTATGGAGAGCAATTTCAGAAGATATCTTGTCAGATGTTCTCATTGTATACTGCTTCATTGCTGTTTGGTTTGTTGGTGGCCTTACTATTTTCCATTTCTACCTGATTAGCACTAACCAGGTGACCTTTCTAACTAAGATGTATTCTAACAAATTAGTTATGGTTCTTCTGTAATATTATCTGCAATATGAGTTGCCTTATGATTAGTTGGCATCTTTAGAAACTTCCAACTTAAAATTGCACATTTTCTATGGTGAATCATGTTATGTGTGCCTTGCTCATAGTTTAAATATATCCCGCAGTATGAACTACTCTAAGCTGGCAGGAATTTCTGGCTGCTATGATATATTAGAGCACATAAAAATGAAGGTTTATTTATTGTCCATTTAAACATCTTGCTGGATCTCTCTGTTTTGTTTTGAGCTGCAACCTCTGGATCATATTCCTTCTTGTTTTCTTTCTTTTTATTCTTTTTCTTGGTAGGTTGTCCTTTTGTGTCATACTTAATCTGTTTATTTGTGATTTTTTTCGTGCACTCCTCTCTGTTTCACAGGTTTTGTGGAGGATTCACTAGACAAACTTTAGATGTCTTGTCCTGGTTAGAGTAATAATATGTGAAAGTGAACCTGCTAACATCTACAGTCACTTAAGAGTAATATTATGTAAAAGTGCTTAGGGTAATAATATGTGAAAGTGAGCCGTCTGACATACTACTGACCCCTTAAGTTTTATTTGAAGTTTTATTGGAATCTGTGTTTCCTCTCAATTTTCTTACTCCGGTTATTCTTCAAAGTGTCGTTTGTTTGAATATTTCTCCAAGGATTGAGTTCTTAAATTATCGAGCTACGAGATGGATCTAATGTTATTACAGAATTTATTAAATAAACTTGTTCCATTGAAAATCAAGATATGCACTTTCAATTAAATGTTTGCTTACAGTTCTCTATAGTTACCTGCTTGAAATATAAATTTGATGTGTTGCTTCATATTCTTACAGAACCATTTTTGTTGCTTTTTGCAGACTACTTATGAGAACTTCAGGTATCGATATGATAAGAAGGAGAATCCCTATAATAGGGGAACGATTGAAAATATCAGAGAAGTTTTCTTTTCCAGGATCCCACCTTCCTTAAATAATTTCCGAGCAATCGCTAAAGAAAACGACGTTGTAATGAATGAGCCAGCATCTTCCAACTTTGTGGCAAATATCACTAGCTCAAAAGAGAAGATAGATATTGAGATGGGAACAGTGTTTCCAGAGGATAGTAGACTTTCACTTCCTGAAATATTGCGGAATTTGGAATATGAGGAAATAGACGATACTTTAAAAAGCAGGGAATGGACTGGAGATACTTATTCTGATTCTTGTGATCATATGCGAAGCATCTCCATCTTAAAGGAGAAAATTGATATTGAGGTCGGAGATAACTCTCAAGAAGATAAAGGAGCCGCACAACCAGAAATTTCGCAGAATGTGAATGGCGATAACATGGAGAGAAACTTCAAAAACAAGGGTGAAAATGGGAGAACTGATTATGAACCTTTTTGGTTTTCTATGGAACAAGAAAAAGAAAGTGCAAAGAGCTCCACTCTAGGAAGTGGATCTAATGTAGAAGAGAATTCGGAAGAAGTAAGTAGCTCGGCTCAGTATATGACACCAATAAATGAACGTAGCGCAAAGGTACCAATTTTTCATTTTCTTTAAGTTTATCAGTACTCTAGTTTTATGCACTGTAAGACTAGGACCATATGCATTGTTACTCTCTTGAATGGTTGATAGCACGAACCACACTATGAATTAGACACACATATTAGGCAGTGGCGGAGCCAGGAAATCTGACTAGGGGACTCAAAAAAATACAAAAATGCCACACTTGGAATTATGTCAAGGGGATTAAGAAATTTATATAATTTTACCCTATTGCGCAGTATAGTCTGGCATTGTTCATCTACCTAAATGATTTTTGACCTCCTTTAGTTATTTAAAGTTTAATGGCATATTTGTGCTATCATTTCCTCTTTCCTGATGAAGTTTTAGATTCTTGGACAGTAAAATTGTCATCAGAGACTGCTGGAGTCTTTTGGGGCTCAATAAAAATGACATTACCATTTTTGTTTCAGGTCTAGCATACAGTATAGGGAACTCCCCTTGAGTCTTTTCTGTTTACCTTGTGGCAGCTTGGAAATGCTTGACCAAGATTCGCGGCTTTTCAGATTGTCACGTACAAAATCAGCAACAAATTTGCAGAATTGTGTTTGAAATAATGCAGGGTCTTGCTTGAATGAGAGCAGATACTGTTGGGGTTCGAAATTGTATATAGTTTGATGAGTAGCTCCTTTTCTCTTTAAATTGTTACATCCTTTTGTCCAACTCCATCTAAGTCTTTTTTTTCTCTTACAAAGTCAGTGTGCATAGTTTGCATATCAAGTGAAGCTATTAGGTGATAGAAAATTATTGGAGAACAAATAGACAGATTGTTTGTGTAAATTTGATTTTGCAGCTTCTTATCCTAGATTTGTTTTCAATTGGAATGTTTTGATTCACTTTGTTTTTTGCCATTAGTCTAATGATAAATACAAAAGGAATTTCCAATTATCTAAGTGTTCTTTCCATTTGTTTTTGATATAAACTATGATCCATATGGACTAGCTTAGCTATGGAACCAAAGCAAGATAAGAACAAACAATAACCAATGGTGGACAAGTTACTACAAGTGGTTAAAGTAGAAAGAAAAACTACAAGTTATTATATTAACTTTCCTACATTATGTTATAAGGAGTGTTTATTCCAGTAAAAAATGAATTTTTATTGTGTCTGGTACAACTGAGATAAGAACATAAGTTTAAAGGATGCGTATTTAGTCATGTAGCAAATTTAACAAGTAGTGTATAACAAGTAGCGCCCCACATATTTTCCCGCTTCCCGCATATATACTTGTCACTATATTAGCTAACTTTAAGCTCTATTTCCGTTCATTTACATAGAAACTTTTAATTCAATTCATAAATCCAACAATGGAAAGAAAATACTCCCTCATAAATTATCAAACAGAGAACTTTTCACATTACTCATAAATCCAACAATGGAAAGAAAATACTCTCTCTCATAAATTACCAAATAGAGAACTTTTCACATTAAATGAGTTAAACAAAATTTTAAAATAGCAGTGACTAATGAAATTAGTAGACAAATTAAATAGCGCCCGCCGCCCCATATGGATGGCTGTTTTCTTTTTGAAAGCATGAACATATAGTCACGATTTCGATCCCTCATGTGTTGTCTCTATTAATAAATAACATTTTCGCACATTCACAGGATTAGTCCGCCATTTTGAATTTATGAATTCTGCATTCTACAAAACATATTTTAGCTATTGAGTTCTATCAAATTTGTAAACATGCTTGTAGTTCAGCTTTGCTCAGGAGTGAGTAGTAACCAATCAAAAACACCATATGAAAGAAACTCATAGATTATAAACAAAAAGAAGAATATCAACCATTAGTACATGGTTCAATATCTTGAAAAATCTACATGGAGAAACATAGACCACAACTACTACCACTTCTTAAATGACACAAAGATGCAAACTTTACAAAGCTACAATGTAATCAAGCTCACCCATCATAACATGCCACGTGTCAAAAACCCACTTAACTCACAAGATTTCATTAGATGAGATTAGATTCCATCATTGTCATCTAAAATTCATATATCCCTCCTCCGCCTTTCATTTCTTTAGTTCGCCTTAGCTTTAGTTCTTTCCAAGAACCAAGTTTTCTTGAAAAAAATGGCAACAGAAATGGCTTTAGTAAAACCCATAGCCAAATTCAACACCATTAACACCACCATCACTTCACGGCTGAGCAGCCGTAGACTGCCGTTCGCCGTTAGAATGTCAGCCACAACTACCCCACCAACTTCAAAACCAACCAAGAAAGCTCAGAAACAAGGAATTAAAGAATCCCTTTTGACGCCAAGGTTTTACACTACTGATTTTGATGAAATGGAGACACTTTTCAACACTGAGATCAATAAGAACTTAAATGAGGCTGAGTTTGAGGCACTATTGCAGGAATTCAAGACTGATTATAATCAGACTCATTTTGTTAGGAATAAGGAGTTTAAAGAAGCTGCTGATAAAATTCAGGGACCTTTAAGGCAAATTTTTGTTGAATTCTTGGAGAGGTCTTGCACTGCTGAGTTCTCTGGGTTTCTTCTCTACAAAGAGCTTGGAAGGAGGCTCAAGGTATGTATTTCTTGAGAAATTTTTGTTTTGTAATTAGATTAATTAATTGAGTAATTTGATGAATTTTGCTGTTTGGCTTGTTATAGTTTTTTCTGTTTTTCTTTATGTGAAAAATTGATAGTAATTTGAGCTAAGCTTGTCTAGGTTATTTTTTAGCTTCTGTTGAAGTAAAAATTTGAATCTTTTTCTAATTTGTAGATTATAGTGCTGTGCAGCCATTGTTTGAAGAATAAGTGTTGTTTCAAAGTTATAGTTTTATTTCTAGAGAAATGAAAAATCAAGTAGGGAGGTGAACACCCCACCCCCACCCAAAAAAAAAACCGTGTTTTAACTTATTTCCATTGTGAAAGACACAATCTTTTCTGACAAATTCACCATGATATACCTGAGCTATGTATAATATCATGAAAAATGGATTAAAAAGGAACAAAAGGTTTGTGCTTTTTACTGTACTGATAAAGTTTACTTCTATAGTTGTGTTCAATATTCAAAATTGAGACTTTAACCATGGTTATAAAATTTAAAAAAAGTGGGTAGTTCAATAAAATTTTGAATGTTAAATAGTTACATTTTTGTTACTACTACCAACTAACACTTGTATTATTTATGCAGAAAACTAATCCTGTTGTTGCAGAGATTTTCTCCCTCATGTCCAGGGACGAAGCTCGCCATGCTGGGTAAGCTCATATTTTACTCTCTTTGGGTTTGGTTGATTAGAAATATGCATTGCATTTTCCGGAGGGAAAATCACTTAGAATTTACGAGTACTGAGTAAGGTTTGGTTGGTTGGGATTTTGCAGGTTTTTGAACAAGGGTTTATCTGATTTCAATTTGGCATTGGACTTGGGGTTCCTGACAAAAGCTAGAAAATACACTTTCTTCAAGCCAAAGTTCATCTTCTATGCAACTTACTTGTCTGAGAAAATTGGATACTGGAGGTACATTACCATATACAGGCATCTCAAGTCCAATCCTGAGTTCATATGTTATCCGATTTTCAAATACTTTGAGAACTGGTGCCAAGATGAGAACCGCCACGGTGATTTCTTCTCTGCTTTGATGAAAGCACAGCCTCAGTTTCTCAATGACTGGAAGGCAAAGTTGTGGTCACGCTTTTTCTGCCTTTCGGTAATTAACCACCTGCACTTGAAGTATCCCTTCGTTATGATCACATTCACGTTTTGACAATAATCTTACTTATGTTTTGACTACTAAAATGCAGGTTTATGTAACGATGTACTTGAATGACTGCCAAAGAACAGATTTTTACGAAGGCATTGGGCTTGACACCAAAGAATTTGACATGCATGTCATAATTGAGGTGATCACGTGGCCGTCTCTTATTCTTCCTTTATCGTTGCTTTATTAACATGCTGTAGATATGCAGTTCTATATGTTCTATTTTTCATTGCCCTTTCTGTAATAGAAATCTTTGGGATGCCATTTCAATCATATTACGTTATAACTAAACGTATCTCTCTTAATGAACATGCTCCGACAGAAAAGAAGAGTGTTGAAAATTCTTTTCCACCTTATGGAAGAGAGATACTTTTTGGTTGTTACTACCTGAGTTATCAGTGCAATATTTAGTTTTGTTCATTTGTATATTTACCTTGTCCATGTTATGTAGTACCTGCTCTCTGGGACCTCAGTTTACCTTGTAAATTGTTGTATGCAATTAAATTGCTTAGCTATTTTTTTTGTCGTACCCACAGTATATTTACTAACATTTCTAAAATTCTTACCTCGTGCAGACAAACCGCACAACAGCAAGGATTTTCCCTGCTGTCCTTGACGTTGAGAACCCAGAATTCAAGAGGAAGTTGGACAGAATGGTGGAGATTAACACAAAACTAATTGCTGTTAGTGAGAGTGATGACATTCCGCTGGTGAAGAATTTCAAGAAGATCCCTCTGATTGCAGCTCTGGCTTCTGAGTTATTGGCTGCTTATCTCATGAAACCTGTTGAGTCAGGTTCAGTTGATTTTGCAGAGTTTGAACCACAACTTACCTACTAATTTCCTTGTCGCGAGAAACCAAAACTCGGTTGTTTTCACATAGAGGTGCAATGTTTGTTGTTGTAAGTTATATAGTGTATTCAAGAAACACTTTCCTGCATAGAGGACACTCCCTTGTATTATCTTGACAATTTAGAATGAATTTCTTGTGAGTACATCATTAAGTTTTCATCTTGACTTGTCTCAGTTATTAACCACTTTCTTTTTTTACGGTTTTCATTCTTCAATTGACAAAGGTTCTAACTAAAAAAAATCCGCCCTCCCCACACCCTTTCAAGTTCTCCTTTAGCTTTATCTACTCTTTTGTACAAAAAGAAATGACAGAATTGAACACAAAGATACACAAAAAGTATTGTATTCTAGTCTAGCACATATGAAACACCTACTCAGTGAGAGATTTGCAGCTGGAAGTTAGCACATGCTAATTCCATGATAAAATTCATAATAACAAAGCACACACTCTATTTTAGACGAACAAGAGTGGTGAAATTGCAGATATTTTACTGGTTGTAGGAGCTCTCATATTGATTATACAATATACATACTGAAATCTTCTGACCTGTTTCCTATTTAAACTGCAAACGACAATTCCAGCTTCACACCAGCACATCCGTATTCCGTAAGTGGACTTTCTGGCTAGTCCTAATAAAAGGGTTACTATTATAACTGTCGAGAATCCTTCTGTCAATGCACCTTTATGTATGTCAATTTACTAGTCCAAGCCTATGTCCAATGTCAGGAGATGCTGCAAGGATGAAGCTAAACCCCTCAGTTGAAGCAAAGACCTTAAAAGCAAGAAATTGGCGTGAAACCATGCATCAAAAGGAAGAAAATGTTGGAAATATTTATTAAACGTGAAATAAAGTAAATCCTATTAATTATGAATCGAAAACATGGTTTCCACGTGCACATAAAGTACCAAGGATCGTTATTTCCTTAAATGGAAGAGATATTGGTATGTATATGAATTGTTGAGACATAAAATAATAGACGGTTATTGGCCAAATGACAAATGGTTTCACGTTGGTAAATGAAAGGAAGAAATGGGTAAGAGATGAACGAATCAGAAATCGCCACGGAAATACGGAGAGGCACCGCGGTGCCACAAGGACAGGACCGCGGTGCCTCCACCTAGGATCGTGGTGCAAATTCGCTTTTCAGGTTCCAGTGACTTACTGGAATTTAGGCACCGCGGTGCCCTTCCGAGGGCGGCGGCGTTTTTAAGTAACGTTGGGCGAATTAAGGCGATTCTTGGTGACTTTGGAGCAATTAATCTCCATTATTTGGCTATTGATTTCAGCCATTACTAGGCTGAATTAACCTCAATGTCAATGGTCATTACTTGACATTGATGGCCATTCATTTGGTTAATTGAAAAGACAAATTCATCTACCTATAAATTGATGCCTTTGACACAATTGCAAAACACATTCACTAAGCAATTCTCGAAAGTTGTCTTCCTCTCTTGCAATCACAAAACACTCAAAGATCTTTCTTCCTAAGCAAACACTTGAGTTCCATTTGCTTATTTGTTTGATTGTTGTTTTATCTTGGGAGATAAGTTTTCATTACAACCGTTGAAAGGATATACGGGGCAATATTATCTTAAGGATAGATCAAGAATTTGGTCATTTCAAGTGGCCTCTTATTTGATCATTTCCAGATTTCTAACATACTAGTTGTTGTTGTTATATTCTCATTTCCTTTATTTCTACACTTTGTTCTCACATAAAAAAACTAACTCCTAAGAGCAAGTTATGGTTGAAACATGAAAAATCTAATAAATAATTGAAGCTGATGACCAAAAAAACGTAGTTCGGTATACGAAGCATCTCACAATCATGCAGATCCAAGAAAAGCCGAACTTGAAGAGGGTGTGATGTTGTAGGAAACCTGCGCGAAGCAAGTATCACTGGCTGATTCCAGGACGCCAAGGCTCCCCTTCAACGACCAAGAAAAGAACAAAAAGAATGAGCCATAATGTCAATTTCGCGTTGTTGTGGTATGATAGCTTTACCTACATGGGTTCGCAAATTATTGCCACCTTTTAGCTCGGATAAAGGAAGAAGGTCACATTAAGTTGATAACAGAAATAGTCTAATTATGATAATCCTGTGATATTGATTTTATTGTGATGTAAATGGACCTGAACAAAACAATATGACTATAGAAGATTCATGATGTCAAACCAACTAATTTGAAATTGAGCCTCATCTCTCACAAGTTTAACTTGAAAAATAATGGCTTAGGCGAGCTTGTTAAGCATACTCCATTGCTTACAAACATGTAGTAGCCTTGACTTTATGAATATCAAATTTGGAATATATCAATCAATAATTGAAAACTAAAACTGTAATTAACCTTAAAAATTATTTAACAGTTAGATGTTGATTAATTGATCTAATGATTACTTCATCCGTCCCAATTTACGTGACATTTTTCATTTTCCGAAATTTAAATTGTACTGATTTTGACCAACATTTTAAGATGTTCCTTTTCACCAAATTTATAGATTAAAAGTTGCAAATTAGTGGTAGTACTTTTCATGTAGTATTCAAATATATAAATTTTAATTTTAAAATATTAAATTAATTTAAATTAATTCTCGGAAGCGAAAAGTGGAGCATAAATAAAAGGGTTGGGAGTATTATTTTGAGACAATAGGAGTATATTTCATCTTTTTATTTTATTTCAAAATAATTGTTTAAAATTCCTCTCTACATCAAATTTCATCTTTATATATTTTTATACCTTAACTAATGCATACCGCGTCCACCAACTATGCTTATAAGAGGTAACAAATTTAATATTTTGGGTAGAGAATCTTATAAGTGTAAAGAAGCTTATACTAATTTGTTTTCATGATAGAATGCTTGAGACGAAAGAAAACTGTTTTGTATAATTGGATTCGGTAGAGAAGAAAGGCAATATGGCTTATCGGTGACGACAGAGTATTTCAGATCGAATAGCAGTTGATAATAGCGGTACTGTTGTTGCTATCGTCTTGGTTTGTTTGCTCCTTATACCTGAAATTTATATGTTTCTTTTCTTTTATTCAAC
Source organism: Przewalskia tangutica (assembly GCA_029844215.1). Classification (NCBI taxonomy): domain Eukaryota; kingdom Viridiplantae; phylum Streptophyta; class Magnoliopsida; order Solanales; family Solanaceae; genus Przewalskia; species Przewalskia tangutica. Next base: position 1,853,935 of record CM056727.1, read on the forward strand.
TTAGGGTTTTAATTCATTATAGGGACTGGAGATCTAAGCTAAGATGATGTTGCCTGGATCAAATCGTCCAATTCACTCCCTTCATCGCCATTCCGGCATGTTGTGTTAGTGGTTTTGGGTCGTGACAATAATAATATTCTCAACAAGTTCTTTTATGCCTAGAAATATTTAATCCTACGTGCTGCAGGAAATGAGGGTATGGGGATGAGAAAGTCATGATTGTTCATTGGAATGCTGCATGCATATCTTCGTGAGAGTCTGCGATTTTCCTGGTTTTGAGCAACTGAATTTGACTTCAAAATACTCGCAATTTGGGAAACTTGACCACAAATGCAACAATAAAGAAGAGAAGAACATACTTAATATACCACATCCAATCTATATAGTATTTTTTTTATAAGCACTAATAATTCTGGACCTCTTCGATCTCTTAACAAATGAAGAGAAAAAAACAAAAAGGTGGTTTCTGAAAACAAGGGTATGGTTAATATTTCTCTTTGTATATTCCTCTATTCATTATCCGCTCCTTAAAATCATGCAACTATTTTATTTATCAAGAAAAAAACGGTGCAAACCCTATAAATAGTGTAGTCTTGTAACCAAATTAACACAACCACCTTTAGCAATAACCCCCCAAAAAAAAACTCCATGACATACAAGTTAACAGCCCTTTTCCTACTTACACTTTTCCTCATCTCCACAACTACTCCATTAGCCCATGGAGTTCTCATCAATGGCCAAAAACTTTTTGGGCTTAATATACATGGAGGTTTATTTTGTTCAACAACAGGGAATGCACCAGGCCCAGGAATTGCTGGAGTAAATGTTAGAATTTCATGCAATGGTGGTAAAACAAGCCTAGCCCAAGTGTTAACTGATGCTAATGGCTTCTTTCAAGTTGTACTCACTGCATTGGATGACATACTATTTGATCAAAATTCAACACCATGGGGTGTATCCTGAGGGTTAGGTTTCTATAATGTTGTAATATTAAGGTCGTGAGTCTGATATTTCAAATTAAACGAGAAGAATGTTTTATATGTACGTGGTTCACTCATTTTGCTTTGCTCGCTAGATCAATAGTGTCATCAAGGAAGTTTTCTTATGAAATATTACGTTTTCCAGAGTTTAATCCCTCAAGTTGGAATAATATTTTTCTAAAATGGTTGTGATTTCAGATAAAGTTGACTGGAAAACGACAAGAATGCTATTGCATGAAACAAAATTAAAGATTAGTGATCTTGTGGTTAGAAAAATAAGTTTAACGATTTTATCGCAATTATACCATTTTTTTGCTGGAAGAGTGAGTTTCACCGGCTAGGAGATCAGAAGAGTCTAATACTGCAGGAATGCCAAAAAAAAAAAGAGGTATAAATGGTTTCTAACTGGTTGTTGAATGCATTGAGTCCTGCTAAATGATTACGTCACCCAAACGATATCTACAGTAAGCCTCCCTACGAAGAAATAATAAGCAAAATAATTCAACTAGACCAGGAATATTCATGAAGCACAGAAATTGATATTCCATATACAGATGTAGGGATCTTATACTGAACAGTGTCCTACTCCTAAAAGTCTGTAAAATAAACACACATATCTCACTCAGAGAAACCTCAACAGTTCCTGTCTTTACAATAAATAATCACATTTGACACAACAAAAAAAACATCTCTGTAACAGCTGTTCACAAATGCAAAAGCTAATGATGTGCAGGGGCATTATGCAGGGATGAATTTACCATTAACTGTTAAACTGCAACTTTCACAAAGATGCAGGAAGCATAGGTTGATTTACTGTTCAAGCTGGTAAATGCCAACACAAATTTCTCGACCGGCTTTGAGAACCTTTTTTGATAAGAGAAGTAAATATTATTAAGGCTCCTGAAAGGCTGTCGAGAGCCGCAAAGTATTCATGCTGCAAGGCTTCCATAGCTGAAAACAAAATCTCTAGCTCGAGGTATCAACCTGCTTTCCATGATCTTCCTCGGGAATATGTCTCTTTAACCTTGTGAGCCAGATATCAAAATTCATAGGATATGGTGTTCCACAGAGGCTGTCAACATAATCTGTGAATGCTTTCAAGACTGCAGAAATATCTCCGAGCTTCTGTTGGATCAACCTTTTTGACCAAGAGGTTTCCCTCCACTGCAATGCCCCTTCAACCGAATCCAAATTGGGCATGTGACTTCCAGAAGAGAAGTAAAGCATGTATACCAAGCTCTCTGCATCAGAGGCTGAGCACAGTTTCCCTTCTTGAAGGGCATAGGTAGAGGAGAAATGTAAATTCATTGCAGGACGATCCCGCTCTTCTAGAATAGCATGTCCCCAACCAATGAGAACGAAATAAGGCTGCCTCACACCAGAATTAACAAAAATAACATTTTCAGGCCTGATATCACCGTGCCGAATGCCAGCTGAGGCAACTACAGATAGGGCAGATAAGCAGTCATGGCAACACCTAATAGCCTCATCAGTACCAAATTGGCCAAATCTCACCATGTCAGCAACTGTTCTGCCCACTGGACTAGTCACTAAAACTGGGGTCCCACCTTGGCCAGGGTGAATTATCCGGCCGGATGCATTTAATTGAGGTAGATACTTACTAGACAACTCCTTTTGCTTCATAACACCCAAAACCTTTGTCTGCCTCTGAACTTGATACCACAGCTTCATATCTTCCCACGCTGGGTCCAGCTGAGAAGGATGTGAACCAACATACAAAATTGAAGTCGTAGCTGGATCTTCAACAGAAGATGCAATATAATACGGAATCTCTCCATCTGTTAGGACTTCATTTATCTGATAATCCCTCTTCCAATTTGAATCTTCTATCAGCACAATAGAACCAACTTCAAGCTTCATGGACTTTTCAGGTTCTAACCTGAAGGATTCTTCATGTACTTCAACAATTTCAGGTGAAGCACTACGCTGCTGGAAGCGAAATAAACCATTTCCATTCGCCCAGCTATCCCCCAATTGTCTTTCAATTCTTCTTTCCTGAAGACTAGCACTGTGGTCAGCAGCCAAATCTTCAACCGAATTCTTTGACATTCCAGCATATTGTGTGATCGAGTGGAAGGTCGAATAAAGTGCCTGTAAAGCCCCGATATCCCCCCAATTAGCATTTCCAAGCTTGTTCCAGATCCTATCGATGGGAGAAATGGTAATTAAAGCATTATTATTTATCCATTCAGTAGCACAACCGTATACATCATTCAAATCCATTTCCAACTTGCTTATATCTCCTTCAACTTTCAGGACCCCACCATATTGAGTGTCAACTAAAAGAACAAACACTGAATTCAAACTGAGAGGAATATTGGATCTGCTGATGCTTCTTGCAAGCAATACTCTTACAGCAAAGAATAAAGCTTCACCTAAAATTGAGAGAGAAGGTTTACCCTCATTCTTTACTGTAGCAAGGTTTCCAATATCAGACCTTAGAATAGCAAGTTCCAGAATATCATCCCACTTCCCTTGTGGATGCCTTGGGTTCTTTAGCATTACAGCTGTCGCACAAAGACCTCCAAGTCTCCCTTTCGAAATGGCTTTCTCAGCCTGATAGAATCTCAGGTTTGAATTATAGATACAAGAAACATAGAAAGGTAAAGTTTCATCCTGACCCCAAAATGCCTCCCACAAACCTTTCACACTTGCATGCAAAAAATCTTCCAGAGCAAGATAACTAGTTGCTTCCACGGCGCCAGAAGTCGAGGCATAAATAGCACTGGGCATACGAATCAGCTGCTGAAAAGGAACTCCTCCCAAAGCATAATCAAACTTTTGAAGATCTATCAACTCAAAAGGTACATCAAACGAGGGTTGAGTTGAATTTTCTGTTGTCTCTTCATACCTCGTTTTGAGGGTTTCAGTCAGGATTTCGCTATCTACAAACCTATGGAGGAACTCTTTGCGATCTTGAACCCTGCCACCTGAAGATATACTGGATTTTTTTGCACCAGATTCCACAGATTCCCGGTCTGGAGATCGACCTGTAGTACCAAATAAAGGAGATAATGCTCATTAGATGTGTTCCAGGAATTCCTACCCATTTGCTTTCTTTACACAAAACTCAAATAAAATTCTGCACCAAGAACATAAACATGAAAGTTCAAAGTCCACTAAAAAAGAGCACGCCCGTCAAGGGGGAATCAATGAATTCTTTTTGCATGTCAAAAAGACAAAACGAATACACTATGGAGGAATTTATGCCATAGGGTAGAGAATCCGTGGATTTCAAGAATTTTTAAGGCCATTGCATGCAACAAATACGCAGCATCTAAATCAAAATATCAATGGACTAGTGGTGCCTAGGACACATTATCGCTATTAGTTTCTTCACTAACTAAAAATGATATTTCAAACTCAGCAACTATTTGTGCTGCAAGAAACATACTAATAATGTTCAAAGCCACTTTGTTATTGCTATAGCCACTAATACCTATATTTTATCTACTATTCTGCCAACAGCTAGAATGTGCTTCCCAAAGGAGATTGGGCTAATACACAACCAGCATCCAGTTAAGAAGTAAGCAAGAATAGCTTCCACTCAAGTGCACTCTTTTCTATTCACAAATCCGCATTCAGCTCTAAGTTCGGCTTTGGGGATATGGATAGTATGTTGAAAAAGAAAATGATGGCAGTGTTCAAGACTCTTCCGTGGGAAGGTCTCTTTATACGGATCTAAGGGATTTGGTAGTCTAACATCCTTGTTTACAACCATATTCATGTTCTTCATTACATGTATAGTTCCCTGACCAATTTAAAGATTTGTGGTCTGCGTACATCCTACCTTCCCAGACCCCACTTGTGGGATTACACTGGGTATGTTGTTGTTGAAGTCCATCTCAGACGACTTCATTCATATCCATGAAAATAAATAAGCTAGCCCTTCCGGATGTTCCACCATAATAATATTTAAGCATCGCAATTTACACCAGAACTACTGCATATGATAAGTGATATACGCCTTTGCACCAATTCTTATTTTGATACAGTAAGAAGATGCATTAGGTACGAAAGAGAAAGTTGGCTCCATTAAATAGAGGTTCCGATCATAGGTTCAGGGAGCTAACAAAATTCAGAAACGGATCAATATTATTTACAAAAGACAAATTGCACCAGCAAAAAAGATTGAGTGCCCGTTTGGTTGAGCTTATTTTAAGCTCAAAAGTGCTTTTTTAAAAAAAATAAGCACTTATTAAAATATTGAGAGGTGTTTGGTTGAGCTTATTTTAAAATAGGAGTAGAGCTTATTTTAAAATAAGCAATTATTCCAAAAGCCCAAAATTTGGGCTTTTTGGAGTAGAGCTTCTTTTGGCTTTAATTTTTTTTGTTTTTTGTACAAAAGTGCTTTTTTTATTGGCAACCAAACACCTAACTTTTTGATAAAAGCTCTAGTTGACAAAGCTCTACTCTTATAAGCTCTTTTTAATAAGTTGTACCAAACGGAGCCTGAGTAGACATTTAGCTTTCACAGAATAACTTGAAGTCGAAACTCCATCAGAACATTTCCGATTACTTTCTGCCCAAACACCAAAAAATACTTGCAGGGATCAGGTGCCGGATACTTTTGCACCAACTCTAAATCAGATAGTTTCCGCAAAAGGTATTAGTCAAACCAGATGCATTTTTCTGAGGTGTATCAGTTAAAATTTTACCTTAATAACACCACAATGAAAATGCGGGTGCATCAACTTTATGATGAGTGTAAGAAACATGAAGCATTATAAGACATGCAAAACTGTCATTAAAATGTTACTATAAAAGAAAAATCATTATAAAAGATGAACAAAAGTATTAAAATGTTAATATAATTCTAAAAGTCATCTTTGTCCTAACATTTGGTAACCAAGAGACCATACAGCTTATGAACGTCTAGGACAATATTCAACTTGATGCTCACAACAGCAACAATTCTTCTTTTCCACAAAATAGATACTTCTAAAAATCAATATCCACGTCCTCAAAATTAAGAAACATAATTTATTGTACCTCAAAATTTAGTTAATTAAGCAGGATGCGAGACATTAGGTTTAAAGGGAAGGATGGGAGATTCATGATGCAGCCTCTTACCATCAACTAATCAACTAAGATAATATAAATAGCAATCATTCACTCACAACTATGCATATTACTGAGTAAAATTGCTCTTTTACTGAAATTAATAACACCTATCCTCTCAGAGGCGGATCTAGGATTTGAAGTTTATGGATTTCTACAACGATCTCAAATTAATATACAATAATAATTGGGTTCATGGTCAAATGTTTATAGATACTTAGAACCCGTTTGGACATGATTTTTTTTCCTTTTTTCAAAAAGAAAATCAAAATAGCTTTTGGTTATCCATTGGGCTGATTTTGTGAAAGTTTTGAAGATGAGTTTCAAGTTTGAAAAAGTGAATTTGATCAATTTTTCAAGTGAAACTTTTTCCACTCACAAAACTTCTATTTTTTTTCTAAGTTAAATGCATGTCAAAACAACTTAACTTCCAAATACTTATTTTCCATTTTTTGTAAATACTATTATTTTTCAAATATCACATTTTTATATCCAAACACCTACTTAATAGTTTGGTCTGGGCAAAAACTACTGGGTTCAGTGAACCCAGTAGTTATGTGATAGATCTGCCCCTGCCTATCCTGACCTAAGAATCCACAATTTTTTTTGTAATAAAGATACTAATATTATTACTAATAACAGGCACTACAAGATTTTATCTTCCTAGAGTATATAGTACTCATACAGTCTTCTTAAGGATCCAGGATTCACTCTTAGAAAAGGGGAGAAAATGGTATACTGATATGTATGCAGTAGTGCAATTTATCTTTAGCTAAGAGGCCAAGAAAGGTACATTTACTGGACAAACAGCGGAACATGGACAAATATACGATAAGCCAGTTAGAATACATGCATCTCATGACCCATGGCTCTGTCTATCATGAAGAGGGCAGTATTAATTTAATTATAATTTTTGTCAACTCCTTTGTCCATGTAATTGTTGTTTGGATTTATAATTATCATCTCGATTCGCATATATATATATATATATATTCTCTTTTTTAATTTGAGCAACATAAATATACTCCTTTTTTTTTAGACAGCGTTTTGTACAATAAAGCCCCAACAGATTCGGCATTTTCTTTCGCTTTTCACCTTTGATAACACTGATTCAGTAAGAGCTTTTCTCTTCTTCTCTCTCATCTTGACAGTTGCTACCGCTTTCTGATGGCACTCGACAAGGGAGGAGAAATATATTTAACGAAAGCTTCAAATTGTCCAACATTAAACATCTAACTAAGTAGGACTACTCAGACTTTTTTCCCATTTGCTACTTTTATTCCTTATGTAACTCATAAGGACATCTAGTCCACAGCCACTTTCCATTTCCTAACAATTAAAAGACAGATAAATAATTCAACCATATTTTCCATTTACAGATGCTAAGAATTTGTATGGAACATTTCTCCCACTATCGTTTGATTTTTGTTGTTTTGGTTGGTATTTGAATGGAGATATAAAGCTTCTCCTTTTCATTACTTCTTATTCCCAGTATTAAGCATTTACAAGACCAATTCTTCCAGCAAATGAAAATAAACCGGAGACAAATATACAAAGACAACGAATCACCCTTATGTTAATTAAACAAGGGCTGCTTGAACTACAAAGACTAAAACCCAAATAGAACAGCAAGATCATCTTCTCTTTCCCTTTTTCCCCCCTTCCATCTCCTTTTATCAACATAAAATAAGAGAAGGTAGAATTATCTTTGCCCCTCCAATTTGAAAAAAGAACCTTTAACTTAACAAAGCAAAAACTACAAACTTAGAACATAAAGACTCGAACTTTCAGCCAAGGATCATAGCAATTTTTTTTATAAATGTGGCGTCTGGGCAGCTTTCATGCACCTCGACTAATTCCACGGGACCCACTAGCAACTAGCTAGTGGTACCAGATAACTCTACCCACCAAGGCTAGAACAGATGGATCATAGCAAAAAAATTACGACAAGGAACGCACAGTGCTACCTTAGTGTGCGCACAGGTAAACCCCGATCCTGTGTAATAACTCGCAAACCACATAGGAGAGATAAACCGCACTAGGCAAGCCCAAGGCGATGAGCTCGACCCAGAAGGCAAAAGGATCATAGCAAATTTTGCTTACAAAAACCATCACCAATTCGAAAAAGATCCTAAATTTAACTCAACAAAGCAAAAACTACAAACTTTAGAACATAAAGACTGAAACTTTCATCCCAAGATCATAGCAAACTTTGCTTACCAAACCATCACTAAAAATCCAAGAATTCACAAACCCATTAACCAAAACTAAATTCAGGAAAACCCCATATTAAAAAATGAGCTATTAATCCCTTAATCACTACAAGTTAAACTCAGTAAAATGGAAGTCAACGTGAAAGATCTCTAGGGTTTTACAGAGAAAATAAAGGGGGAATAAGATTTATACCTTCCATTACGGAGAAATTAAAGTGAAATATTCCTTCAGATCCTTAGCTTTAGCTCCGAAATACAAAGTCTCTCATGAATTCTCCCATTTCTCAGCTTTCTCTCTCTAAAACAAACGCGCGCGCACTTTCTCTCTCCTATTGCCTCTGTGTTGTCTCACCATAATATAAAATTCAGTTTTAATATTATTATTGTTTTATTATTTCTAGGTAATACATATCATTTTTCCTTTTACACGTCAATTAAGAAACTATAAATAAGAAGGTATTTTTAATACATTATTTTATCTCATTCTAATCAATATTGATTACTTTAAAACATAATTAAAACTTAATTAATTATATTTTATTTTAGAAAGTAACTAAATAATTTAAGACAAATACTTTTAATAATATGGGAGTAAAATTCTTTTTTTTATTATTATTTTTTCTTGTAAGAAGAGACAATGATTATGGGAAGCCGGCAGGGGTGAACTTTTGGGATCATTTCAGTTTGTGAGACAGATGTGAATGATTTTCAAATTTTGACTAATAATGACTTCTATATGTGTCCTTTAGTTAAGCTTCTATACTTTTTGTCTTCTACACGTCAAAAGTAAAATTAAAATATTTTTCCTCGAGTAGAAATTAGTAATTATAGGATCGTCTCAAATATTTTGAGGTTTTGTTCTAATTCGTAAAAGTGGATCCTTAATTGAGTTAAGATCTGCGAATTATAAGTTTTCTGATAAATTACAGTTATCTACTTAATAAAATGAAAAAATTGCTCTAAAAATTTTCGTTTTGAAGCTGCATGCATAGCGCATGTGATCCAAAGACGAAGTAATTACTTATTTTAATTTTGATGAAAAACTGAGATTTTTATTTCAAAAACTATCCAAAATTTAGAAAGTTTGGATTCTTATTGCCATTACTTAACATAAACGGTTAAATGTTCATTTTTTTTTAACTTTAAATGAGTTAAATTTTTTATGCAATGAAGCTAGACAAAAAATAAATATAAAACACCTGGGGTGCGTCAACACTGCTGGCAGTGTTCTTTGTGTCGGACGAAGGTCTCCAGCAATCACTACGTCGTATGATGTATCGGCGCCGCAGCCCTACTCAGTGGAGCCGCGGCGGTGGAAATCCTGAATCTTCCTTTGTAATTAATTTGTTGAATCATTTTTCAATTTCTACAAACACTAAAAATCACTATGGTATTTTTAGCTTTTGCAAAACTTAAAAAGCTTCTCATAATGGATTTTGGTTAAAAATATTAGACCTCAAATTCATTGAATAGATGCCTAGACAAAAGGAGGATGAAGGTACGACGGGAGAAGAAAAATGCTTCCAAAGGTCAAGATTTTTTCTTTATTGAGAAAATTAGGCACTTTCTTTAGTTGCATAAATGCTTCCAGAGATCAAGATTTTTTTAAGCATATAACATAATATCGAAAATAATGCATTGAAAGAACACTCAAGTATAAAGGTTTGGTGAAGGGAGGGAGGTGTCGAGGGAGAAGGAAAACGCTTTCGAATATCAAAATCTTCTTTTAATGAAAAACAAAGATCAAGTATAGTTTATGATATGTCTAATTCGAAGGCACTATGTTTATTTGACCATCATAGTAGTATGATTGTCGAGCCACGTGTTTACACCAAATGATTCGCGCTCCTTGACAATAGAAAAGAATAGCCAAATCAACCAATACAAGAGGTGTGTACATTTTGTATTCTCACTTCAATTATCTAACTGTCAATAGACACTCCCCCAACCCAACCCTATTGCTTTCCCTGAACAGTAAAGGATTTATCTACAAGAGCTACACATGCAGAGGTCACTCCAACAGATATGGTGCTGAGTTTTCCTCCCAGAAATCAATTTGGCCTCCTCCGCCACTCTCCTTCCTTACTAACATACACCAATGCTCCCAAAAACCGCAACCTTAAAGAGAAATATCAAAACTAATGCAAAAGCAGCTGAGGACTTTTACAAATTTTTGGCCTCAAATAGTTTGCATCTATTTCAGAGATGCAAGGTACAAGAAGCTATTAGAACTGCGTTCATCAATAAATAAATAAAAAAGTTACAGTCTCGACTTCGTTCAATAAGACCCCAAAACACAGGGAACTTACCAGCTAAAGTACAAGACTAGAGAAGACATGACGGACAACCAAATAAGAGAAACACAGTGATTCAATCACCAAACAATAAAGCATTACATTCATCCAAGGTACCACCTATTCGGATAAATTTGTTAAAAAGAAACCATTATCCTAAGCTGGCCCAGTTTGATGAATGTTTGCATATTTAAAAAAAGGCAAAAATCACTTGGCCATCATGACCTTAACAAACTCATCATAGTTAATTTGTCCATCACCATCGACATCAGCCTCCCTGATCATTTCATCAACTTGCTCATCAGTAAGGTTCTCACCAAGGTTTGTCATGACATGACGGAGCTCAGCAGCAGAGATGAAACCATTCTGGTCCTTGTCAAACACTCTGAATGCCTCCTTCAGCTCCTCCTCCGAGTCTGTATCCTTCATCTTCCTGGCCATGAGGTTCAAGAACTCTGGGAAGTCAATCGTTCCATTACCATCAGCATCCACTTCATTAATCATGTCCTGGAGCTCAGCTTCAGTTGGGTTCTGTCCCAACGACCTCATCACAGTCCCGAGCTCCTTAGTTGTAATGCAACCTATTCAAAGCTTAATTATTAGCATACTAGACCTCAAGAATCAAACAACGCATATTTTCCTTTCCGGTGCATACATACAAAAGAAATCAAACTATAAAATTAACAACACGGAAGGCAATATCCGTGTGTGTGTGGGCTAGACAGAAATTCAACTATACAAATCAATGTCCCTTCCAAGGGCCTCAGTATTATGGCAAAGCCTAGAAGACACATCTCACTTCACATGCTATCTCCCAAAGTCAACCAGTAAGCAGTCGGTTAAAAAGCAGGAACAAGTGGCTGGAAACAAAATACATGAATCTTGCAAGATATTTGCATCATTTGGGTACAACTTTGTAGTAACATAAGTTGCACATCTAAAACAAGATCCGAAAACGTTTCACAAGCAAAACCCGTTGTGAAGACGGAACCTATGATTACCATTTAGGAAAGCTGAATCACAATAAGAGTAACATACACGTTGGCCCCTTTTTTATAAATAATTTCACATCAACATTCTATTTTTCTGTCAATGGAGATATAAATAAACAATTACCATCTCCGTCCTTGTCGAATAGGCTAAAAGCTTCCTTGAATTATGAGATCTGATCATCGCTCAGTTCATCTGCCATCTCCCAGACTTTCCCTTCTCCTCCTCACTTTTTTCTTTATACAGGGGATCCTCATTTAATTTAGTATAAAAATCGGATGCAAATAAATATTACTTTTAGAAAGCAAAGCATATAATCCCTCGGGGCATAGCTGGATGGCAAATGAGGGGGACTTAAAATCTTGCTGGAGGCCTGCAACGTGAGTTCGAATCTTGGTGGGAGCAATTTGCTCTCTTCTGGGGTAGGACCTTGTAGGTGATGTCAGTTGCTCTGTTCTCAAACCCTGGTCATTCAGACACATCCCGCGATTTGGGACCGAAATTTCTATCTGCAGGAATAGTCTTGCGTAAGCTAGGAAGTTGGATATCAAAAAAAATGTTCATTTTTTAGCAAAACGCGGTTTTGTACGCTGTGTTGCGTCATGCCGACTGTGCATTGTCGCTTTGGCCCTTTTCTCAGCACAGCCTTAGTGCTATTATTTTCTCCATTTTTAGTTAACATAAAAAGAGTAGTATCATTCAAATTTTGAAACTAATCAAATTATAGATTTCATATTTAATGATATGATTTCACAGTTACATAAATTCATATAACAGCTAACAGGACAGCCTTAGTAGAATCATTAATGTTTGTATATACAGGAGCATGCATGTGTTTGCTCTGTCTTTTGATTCAAATAATGAGTATATGTCTCAGGGAATAATCTATTATTGTATAGAGTATTGCTATAAATTCAGAAAACACAGATCTAGAGATAAATTAATGTCTTTAAATTATGTATAGGTGGTTGTGTGCATGCGTGCGTGCGACTCTATGGTGTGGGTGCATGTTTGTGTCAGTGTGTTTGCTGGTTTAGCATATGACCAGCTACTTTTAAATCAACTTCTATCTAGCTTCATAGTTGTAGGGTAAGATAAACTATGCAAATTATATAATGACAGGGACAAGAGGCTATAATAATGAGGGCAAATATGCCGTTGTTACCAATTTGGTGGTGGCCATTCAGAATTTAAACTTCACAGTTCAACTTTTAGCGTTTAAGGTTCTTGGCATGAAACTACTTCTGAAATTATACGTTCAAGAATTTAATATTTGTTGAAATTCGGTGATTTTTATGTATCTATGTTCTAAAAGGGCGGTGCACTAAGCTGCCGCTATGCACGGGGTCCGGGAAGGGGCCGGACCACAAGGATTTATTATACGCAGTCTTACCTTGCATTTTATGTATCTATGTTCTGTGTCAAAAATATTGGGACCAGTTGAACCCGCAGATGCTATGCATGCTCCATCTGTTTCTGGTGGTGGCAACAGTTATAGTATGGAAGCAGTGGTGATACATGGCAATTTTGGTGCCAATAGATAATCAGTCATTAGCACTATAGGTGCCTGCTGGTGTAGTCAGGGTCAAGCAACATACCAAACCAAGAAAGCTTAATAGAGAGGACAAGAAGATTGTTTATCTGAAAATTGTCCCACTATTACTTTCCATAGAAACACAAACAATAACTTTTACATTCCAAAAAAGTAGATTGTTTATCTGTAACAAGTAACAATCCCTTTTCTCCCACTAATCTCCAGAACTGCTAAGAAAAATACTTCAAGAAATCAAATAGAAACTTATTCTTGAAGAAGAAGCAGTTCATTCGTCGTCTGACCAATGCACAAGCAAAAAAGAAAAAAAGAATACTATAACTACCCATAACTTAAACAAGAAAAGCAACTTGAACATCTAATCATTCATCCACTAACAAAGAAAAAAGGTGTTTCAGAAAAGAAACCCAAATGATACCTCTTTTTCTCCTAATTTTCTAGCTATCCTCATTCTCTTTCGGAGTCGCTCGAACTTGAACTTGAGCCTGACTTGTGGGGTTTTCTTTCTTGCCTGTAACATCACCTGTAACTACACATGTCTATTGAGGCAACTCAACTGCATGATCTGGATTTTCAGTGGTTGTTGCCTTAACTTCTTGTTTTACAACATTCTGATCTACTTTTCCAGCATCAGCTTCACTTCTTACAGATAAAACAAACTCTTTAAGATTTAATTCCGGATTCTTGGATGAGCTGGATTGACGTGGTCCAGTTTCTGATTTTTGTTGAAGGCTCGCGTTTGGTTTATCTATATCATCTTTCAAGACTTGTTTCTTAGCTGAGTCTGTCCCGACATCCTGTGAATGTAAAGAATCTCCCTTACTTTTGGATTCTCTTGCATGCACATCGCCATCAATTGAATCAGGAAGAATGTGTCTGTCAGCATTCTCTTCGGGGAGACGCTTATGAATCAAATCAACGTCCCCAGTTGGTCTTGGTTCAAGAGTTGGTAATTCCGCCTCATGGTCTTTCAAACTTGACACCTGATGCACTGGTCCATTTTTCAAACTCTCAGATTCTTCAGTTGCCACCTTAGCATTAGGTGGCTTAAGAACAGACTCGGGACTCCTGGGAGAGTTGATATTAGGAGGAACTTCTTGGATTTTTGACACATTTGAGCTCTCCGTGGTCCCTGCTTCCTCAATCAAAATAGGTGCCTCCTGTATACCAGAATTAGATTCATTTCATGATACAGATCAATGTGAAGACATGATACAAGTAGAACTTTCGTGATACAGATCAATATGAAGACATAATACAAGTAGAACTATATTGATAACTCCCGAGTTGGCACTCATGACATTGGAGGCTTCCAGCATAACATCAAGAGCTTAAAGAACTTCAAGAGAACATGGAAAGAATTAGTTGAAGATGCAGATTCTGGGCATTACAAAGTTGACCGTGATCAAGAGAGAAGGCCAGGTCACCAGCAGCTGCGTTTGGAAAGCCATCTCCGCTATCGCGGAGCTCTGCCAGAAATACAATATTGTGATTGCAATGGTGATCTATCGATCGCGAAAGTTTACGTCCAGGCCAGAGTTTGAGGCTTAGTTCATGCAAATATGGATATATATCTAATATTGTCTGGAGAAACCATTTGAACATGCAAATATGGAGATATATTTCTCCAATTCTCCTCGTGCCCACAATTTGATTATGAGGTGAGATAGAGGCAAAATGAACTTAAGCTTAAGACTACTAATAATTTTTATTAATCTATAACACACAGAAAAAGTTACAAAGATACAGGAGAGGCTTGAACAATTCAGATCCTACCTTGAATAAAAATCATAGAGGCTTATTGGAGGCTTTGTGAGCCAGCTTTATTAGCAAAACTAAATTTGTATCTGAAACATCTCAATTAAGTGGTACATATTTGCTAGAAGAAGACACAAGAGAAACAGAAAATCTCCAAAGAACATCGTAAAAACAAGATTGTGGCATCACTCAGATTTTAGAAACTAAACCCAGAATTCCACAAAAGAATTTGCGACTCCACTCGTACTGTTTAAACAAATAGATACACACTAGACAAAATAGGTTTTGGAGGAGGGGGAGTTATCTTCGTTCCTATCACTATTACCGGTGGACCTTGGACATTACAATCAAACAGTTTAACGAAAGCATCTCACACTGTTAATACAAGGTTATAATGTGGTGAAACTTTAACTTTGACATTCAAATGCGCACATGTTCGTAAGATGCAACATATGTATGATAACTTAAGGCGACATTTGCTCAAGGACAAGTTACAGTATACCATAGCTACCAGATTATTTACTGAATTCGTACTTGTTATTTGTAAATCAGATGGTTGGCTCATTGTATGAAAATACATGGAGTCAAAATACAAATAAAAAAAAATACATGGTATATAATCTGAAACATAAGTTTAGTTAAATTGGAAAATGATTTGTTTCCAACAATTCTCTTAGCCTATATTACATCACTTCAAATCCAACTTAGTGTTTGGTTTTTATAATAATCATATACAATTTAAACATAATTGGATTAAGTAATTGAGAATTATAAACTATTTATAAATATCAATTTTCAATTATCTCAAATAAATAACAATTTTAAGAGAAAAGCTAAATAAGGTGTATTAAAACATGATAAAAGCTAAGATCTTGGTATCACCCAATTAATGCCAACTAGATTAAATAATATGCATGATAACTCTCTTCATCTGTAAAAGGATTGATTCCTCAAGCTTTTGCAATTTATAGTACTGAATAGTGAATAATACTAATTACTTACTTTTGTGGACGATTTCGAGTCAATAGGTGCCTGACTATCTGCTACGGGCACTGGAGGAGCACTTGCACTGCCAATGACTTCATCATGTTTTGATATCTCCAACTTTGCAACACCAAGCTCATTTTTGTCCGTTACCGCCTCTCTCGGCCACAATTCTTGGGAATCTACTGATGAGAATATATGTTCCTTAGTCGGAATGGACTTCTCAATGTCTTGACTATTTTCCACCGTTTTAACCAACCCAGGGACCAGCCCCATTTCAGATTCTGGAAGCAGATCAGAAGCAATTGAGGAAGAAGAAATGTTTTTCTTAATGGAAGGAGGACTGGCATCATAAATAGGTTCCACATGTGAACTCTCGTCCACTGAACGGACTGTGATGTTTAGATCTGACCCATTAGGTGAAGGTTGCTCAGAGATGGTTTCAACATCTGGACTTAATCTCACTTCTTTGTCAGCAAAGATCCTTTCACTTACTTCTGACGATGACGAGGAGCTTGACTGACTACTGCTTTTTTGTTCAGAAGTTGCTGACTTTGAACAAATTTTAGACGGATCAAGTTCCATGGAACTGGCTGCTGTTTCTTCATGGAACACAATTGGTCCCACTTTATGATGATTTTCCACATTATGTAGTTTAACATCAGTTTCATCGAGTTCAATATCTCGCTTTTCAGCTGCACCTAGGACCAGACATTCTACTTCTTCGGAAGATTGGCTTCCATGTCCAACATCCTCGGAAGCATGCTCTATCTTAGATATTATCAGCTCCGGCTCCTTGAAGATTTGTTCATCTGTTAGGTTTTTCCCTTCCAGTTCTTCATTCAGGTTCTTGTCTTCCAGATCTTCAATTGAACCCTGTGACTCCGTTTCAAGAACAGAACTTGCCTTGGACTCACTGATATCGCTAGGTTGCCTTTGAAATGGTGAAAAACTTGTTCCTTCAGAAGCCATCACATCAGGAACAAAATAAGGTCTAAAACGGATATTATCTTTCTTGTCTTGCTTGTTCATCCCAAAGATTGAGGGTCCAACACTAAAACTTTCATGCCTTTTAAAAAATGGTTCTTTTGGTTGAGATGTGATAAACTCTTGTTCTAAAATGTCTCCTGTAAGATCAGGTTTTTCTTCACTCAGGTCATAAGGAAGATCGAATGGGTTCCGCCTCGGCAACAAAATAGATGGAGCAGAGCCAGGGATAGGAGGCAGTCCAAGGTCATAGTTATCGTTAGGAAGATCAAAAGGGTTCTGTCTTGCTGTTGAAATGGGAGGGATGTTTGATGGAAAATCAGTGGTTACAAAGTCTATTAAATTCTTATCATCTATCAAACTCATGTTCTTCCGTGATCTTCTCCTTTGAATAAGACTTTCCAATCGTTTATTCCTTTCTAGCTCGGAGGTTCCCAAGTCCATTAGATTTCTCTGATCTTCCTCCGTCCATGTAATAGCAGACTTTGGATCTTCTTTATCTCGTGTTTCTTCTTCATCTTCCCCATCTTCGTTCTCATCATCTGCAGCTTCTAGTTCTTCCTGATCTTCAGAACCGTCGTCAGATTCATCATCATCACTCTCGGAGGAATTGTTGCTAGAATTTTCAGATGGAGCATGAGAAACATCTTGCGACAACAAACCAACAGGTTGAGGAGTGTCTTCATCTAAAAGCGGATGGAGCTCATCAAGCATTGGCATAATATCAGCTATTGAAGTATCTGGAGACGAACTCTCTGCTCGATCAGACCCCGAATA
Organism: Przewalskia tangutica; assembly: GCA_029844215.1. Taxonomy (NCBI): domain Eukaryota; kingdom Viridiplantae; phylum Streptophyta; class Magnoliopsida; order Solanales; family Solanaceae; genus Przewalskia; species Przewalskia tangutica. The sequence continues at coordinate 1,871,552 of CM056727.1, forward strand.
TAAGGCCTCCTCCCTATGTTTCCAAGGTGAACCGGGAGGAGAATCAAGATTAACCCTTCTAGAATCAAAGGAATCAACAGATTTGTCATTATCAATCTCAAGGCTCTCATCATCAACCTGATTATCCATAAGTTCCGCATCACTAATTTTCTCGTCATTCTTTTCATTCTTCTGCTCATAAAACTCCCTTGCCACTGGCCCCGAAATTCCACCAACTAAAATTCCACCAACTAGAGCAGAATGATCACCAAACCTTTTACCCCTACGAACCTCACTAAGCGGTGATTGGTCTACTTTATCCCTCTCTTGATCAGTATATCTCTCAACACGAGTAGCATCTTCAGTTTCCAAAGGCACTATATGATCAGTTGTGTTTTCTTCCCATTCAAATTCGGGTATATTATTAGGCTGACCATAACTTAGTAAAGTTCCAAGCAGAGCAGCAGTGCAAACAAGAATAGGGGAAACAGACACCAATAGTGAAAACACAAAAGGAAATGATCTGTACATAAATGCCAAGAAACATAACATACCCACAAGAAATGGATGATTACAAACTGTCCTATAACAAACTTTAATCTGAAAGATTATAGCTTTCCTCATTTTAACTCCAATCTCTAACAACCCAGTACACATCCCTTTATCTCACACTCTTTTTTCTAAGCAAATGGGATCTGAACATCTAATATTTCTTCACTGTACGTACCTAGTTCTTCTCAAAATCTTTAAAGTATGATCAATACCCCTCAGATTAAATAAAAATCCCACCTTTGACAAATCAAAATTCAAACACAATTTCAAGAATTTGGTGACCACCAATACTTCCTGCCAAAATATTAAAAACCCAAAAAATTGAACTATCAAGAATTGATAAACAAAGAGAAATACAAAAAGAAAATGCATACCAGCTATCCCTTTAGATCAATCTAGATAGTGCACAAAAACCCATCAACTGGTAAAGCCTATATTATTATGTGGTGGATTAATGGGTCTTTGTGTTGGTCATTTACTAGTGTAAATTTGGTTTCTTTTTCATTCAAAATGTTACTCTGTGTTGTGTAAATTTTGATCCATCATATGATTTGAAGAAACATGGGATTTGAATAAGGACAGCTAATAAGGGTGAAAATCCAACAGTGAAAAATGGGATTTGATTTACTTGTTTAATAATAATGGAGTTGTTGATTTGGAGCTTGATCATCACTCGTTTGCCAATGGCAGGACAAAACAACACGACTCTGCATCTTGTATACGTAGTTTAGCTACTTTTTGATACTTATTAATACCAATAATAATGAAAAAACAAAAGGATTATTTTCCTTAAAATCCATAAATATATTAAAGGGTCATTTTCAACAATATGATAAATTTATTTCAGTCAATTGTTATTTGAAATTAAAATTAAGAAACTATACCAAATATATACTCCTATTTGCACTTTTCTCATTTCAAAATTGAGGATAGTGTGTGTAATAAATGACCTTCAAACAATCTTTTTTGCCATTTTTGTTTTTAACAAATTGGGATTGGAAATTTTTTATCTTTGAGAATAAGAGTTTGTGATTTTGTGAAACCCCACTTATAAATCGCATTTTCGAAACGTTACTTATAAATTATTTTTGTGAAATGTCACTCATAAATCGCATTGGTGAACCGCTACTTATAAATCGCATCTCCGAACATGATTTATAAATTGAATTTGTTGAGATATACCACATATATACATTGTATATATATGTGGTTAGTTAGTTAGTGATTAGTTTGTTATGAGTTCATTAGATATTTGTTGATTAATTAGATATTTTGTAATTAGGGGTTAGTCACCTATAAATAGGGGACTATCTTGTAATATTGAGATTAGAGAGTTATAATAGAAAATCCCACAGAAGCTCGATAAGAGCCCAAAATTCTCTCTCGCTTCTTCTTCTTCACCTCTCCTCTACTACTTCCATCTTTGGTTTCTCCTCCAATTCAGGATTTAACATGGTATGGAGGAAGATCCACGGGAGGAAGATTGAGACATTGCAGAATCGAGAATTGCGATTTTCTGAAAATTAGAATCGCGAAGCAATCGATTCGACTCGAAGTGTGTTCTGGTCGAGATCGAAGAAGTTGATAGAGCATATTGAGGTGGAAATCAGAAGCAACTGAAAACTTGAAAATCGAAATCGGAGATCGCCGAAATTCCTCGAAATATCAGAGAATTGAAGGAATTTCTTCTGAAAAATCAAAATTGCAAAGGAGTCGAGGAATCAAAATCGACAGAGTATTGAGGTAATGTCTGTAAGATATAGATCGATTTTGCTGCGTGTGACACAAAATCGACAAGGAGAAATATTGATTTTGATCGAGAATCAAATCGAGTTGTAATATCTGTTCGATATTGATCGAGGATCGTATTGGTCTCGATTCAAATCTGCTAATCGAATTTGATCGATTTGATCGAAAATCACCTAATTGCATTGTTGATCTAGTCGTATGGATATGCTATTGTTTTCTGCGAATACACTCCACCTTTGTCTATCATTGCGACGTCGGAGATCGCCGAAAATATTTCTAAAAAATCAATTTCATTTTTGTACTGGTTCCTTGTTAGCGATATTTCGACTGCTCACGCAAGCGTACACATCGTTCACAAGTAATATAGTCTGATAAGACCGAATATAAATCTCGGATGGTTTCTAAATCGCTCATCTATTTTATGTTATCTATTTGGCAATCGATATTTAAGTTGGGTTTTTGTTTAACTACTAGAATAATTGCAAGAATTAACTAACTATTTAAGTTGTGATCAGTTATGAAGGAATTAGGGCTTCCAAAATCCTCGACTATCCACTCTATTCAATCCTTAATGCAACTAGAATGACTTCTTCTTCTACGTTAAGATAGCGGTTAACTAAAATGTCTTATATTCCGATTAGGACATATAATCACTCAACCCTAGTGCAGAACCTTTCTATATTTCTATGATAGGATTTACCACATAGGAGGATTAAGAACAGTAACCTATAATGCTACATAAGTATCGAGTGCGTAAGTCAGCGATTTTAACCTATGTCTAGTCAATTACAGCATATCTAAATCTCTCCTCTCGGTTCTTGATTCGAAATCATATATATTATGATAATTAGTGATCAATTAATTATCAAGCATTCATACCAATTATTGACTAAATTTTAATCAAGTGAAGAAAAAATCAAACTACTGCATTAATTCATGAATAGAAGTTCAAGCGATTCATAAGGAAAGCCCTAATAAAGTGTTTAGCTCCTAGCCATAGTCACGCTAAGAACTAACACAAAATCCATATATAAACTGAATTAAAAACGAAAGAAAGAAAATTACGTAGAACAAAGTCTCCAATTGTAGCTCCAAATTCGCCTTGTGTTGTGTTGTGTTGTAGAATGACCCCATGCCCATAGCATCAATCCACAGGGCTTAAATATCCTCTAATTTTAGGTGTCTATGGACGATACGCCTGCCAATTTTCGCCGAACTAAAATTTCCGCGTCGGCGCATGATTACGCATCTGGCATCGCGGTGCGAAACTCTGCGACTTCTCGGCCTGATTGGCACCGCGATCTTGCTGATGGTACGCGGTCTGAGCGTTTGTGGCTCGCGGTAAATATGTGCCGCGGTCTTGCTGACCGCGATGCGAAACTCCTGCGGCTTCTCGGCCTGATTGGCACCGTGATCTTGCTGATGGCACCGCAGTGCTGAAAGTCCTGTGGCTCCGCGGTAAATATGGCACCGCTGATTCTGCATAGTGGCCGCTGATCGCCTTCTTTGCTCTGAGTTGCCAACTTTCGTCCTTTTCGCCTCGGGAGCACCTTTTCTGCCCATTTCTCGTTCCTTTTTGCACCGCTGTGACTCAAAAGAAAGAAAAACAAACCTACTACTATACTAAACACAACAAAAATGAGTAAAATACCAACTAAAAATGACTCAAAAGACGTATACAAAATACGCCTAACATTCTTGTGTTGGTGAATCGTTTTATATTGTTAAAATTGAATTCGTGTTGGTAAATTGGCGAATTGGAGAAAAATGTCATTTGTTGTTGTTGTGTTGGTATTGCTGGTGTTACTACATCAGATGTTGCTGCTTAAGATCAGTGAGCCACTGCTGGTGCTGTTACTAGTGTAGTGGTTGTAGTGTTGCTGCTGAAAACACAAAAATAGGGTGTTGCTGCTAATGCAGTCTGTGTAGAAGGTGTAGCATCTTTGTATTGCTGAACTTTCTGCTCTGTATGTGGGCAGAGATAAAGAATATCAAGGTTATGATGTTGGAGAGTCATCCGCATCAATATATGCTGGTAAAGGATCTCAGAAATATAACACAACAATATACGCTGGTAGAGATGCAAGTAGGATACCTTTGTTACAATACAACAATGTATGCTGGTAAAGGTCTCCCATATTATCCACAACACAAACAGAAAAGGAATTCACATTCACATGGATAGTGTGTCCATGGATCAGATGTCTCGGATAGATTGGAGGATCGAGGAGTTCTTAGCGACAAATAGACTGAGAACCGAGGGATACTTCGTCTGAGACAATATGGATTGAGTTGATTGAGTTGAAGCTCAATTCAAAGATTCAAAGATTTATTCACATGTCGATCAAGTGTTAGATTGTCTGTTTTTATATGTGTAGCTCAGGATAGGAGAATCGAAGGATTTCTAGCCGGAATTGGACTAGAAATTGAGGGAGACTCCGCTGTATATCCGAGCTTATTATGATAGCTTGCGTGATGAGAATCGAGGGATTCTCTAGTCCAAGCGAGACTAGAGGACGAGGGGTTCTTGTCGCTTATTGAAAAAGCTTGCGTGATGAGAATCGAGGGATTCTCTAGTTCAAGCGAGACTAGAGAACGAGGGGTTCTTGCCGCCATTTTACATAAGGAGAATCGAAAGATTCTCTAGTCCGAGTGAGACTAGAGAACAAGGAGTTCTTCATTATTACTGCTGGCAAGATGAATCCAGTGGTTATTCTGTCGAATTAAGGACAAAAACTGAGAGATTCAACTTGTAAAGGCTACACCTGATGTTGTCGATGTTGCGACTGGTGCTGCTATTATTGCTGATAGTTGGTGCTGCAGCTGTGTTGTTGCTCACTGCTATTATGTTGTTATTTCTGTCAGCTTTGAAGTTATTGGAGGTGCAGAATTGTGCACCACAAGGATTGAAGTTGTTGTTGTGTAACAGTACTGAAGCTGCTACTGTTGCTGCTCACTGATGTTCATATTTTGTTGGTGTTGTTGGCTTGTTGCTGCTCACCGATATTGATGCTCACTGTGTTATGAGCTTGTTTCAAATGGGAGTCTGGAGGCTTGGCTTCATGGCCCCTTAGAATTAAACTGCCCACTGAATTGAGACACAAGAATGAAAATTACACTTGATGCAGCAAGAGGACTTGCATACTTGCACGAAGATTCTCAACCTTGTGTTATCCATAGAGATTTTAAGACATCACATATATTGCTTGAGAACAACTTTCATGCTTAAGTTGTTGATTTACACATAAAAAGTGAAACAAAATGGATTGCCATCAACTTAGCATCAAAATCACAGAGAAGATAAGAGCTAATTCAGCCAGGCATCTGTCTTATGCTGCCAGGATAAAAGTCACTAATATTGTACTGTTCTTATTGCCTAACTTTTGGGGGTCAATATTCTTTTTGCCTCGGTATCCAGTGAAGTTGGTAGACAATAAGTGTAGAGAATTTATGTGGGGTAACACTGAGGACCATAGGAAGTTGTCATTGCAGAGAAGATGAGCCACATATCAACTGGTGTGGCTGCTGGGATCATGGCAGAGATCAATTCTCTGTGTGTTCACAAGAAGCTTAGATCAAAAAGACTTGCTACTGTGTCCCTGCAGTTACTCGATTGCTTAGGAATTACTTGAAGCAGTTTGTGGTTGCACCAGACTTTGATGAAACTGGTGTGACTGATGTGCTGCTGTCTAGTATTGTCTCCAAGCTAGGAATAAAGAATATCTTCATGGTTCCTAGCTTGAGGGGGTGTGTGGAAAATACTGTTAAGGATTGTGGAGATTAGATAGATAATGGTGGTTAGTGCAAGCTTAGCAATTAGATATTTTCATTTCTCACAACTAGTATAAATAGAATACACATTGAAGATTACAATGTAATTTTTCATTCTTCATTCTGAACGAGGGGTTCTTGGCGCCATTTTACCTAAGGAGAATCAAAAGATTCTCTAGTCCGAGTGAGACTAGAGTACAAGGGGTTCTTCATTATTACTGCTGGCAAGATGAATCCAGTGGTTATTCTGTCGAATTAAGGACAGAAACTGAGAGATTCAACTTGTAAAGGTTGCACCTGATGTTGTCGATGTTGCGACTGGTGCTGCTATTATTGCTGATGTTTCAGCTGCTGTTGTTTCTAGTGTTGAAGCAGCATACTGCTGATATTTGGAGGTTGAGAACTACTGCTGAGAAGGCTGGTTCCTCTCTTGCAGGACTGGTTTTTTTTTTTGTGTGAATCTGCTGGAATTTAGTGTTACTGCTCTGAGTTGATGGCCATGTGCTGGAACTTGGAGAATATTGTTTGATGCTGCACGACACTGATTTTTGGGTTGGTAATATTGTTACTAGTGCTGCTGCTGATGTGGTTGTTGCTGGAAATACTTCTCCTAGTGCAACCATGAAATCAAACCAAATGAAGATGTTGTTTTCAGGGGGTGCAATTGCTGATGTTGTGGTTGCAAGTACTGAATGTGACTTTAATGCTTGTGTATATACTCTGCTGCTGCTGATGCTGCCAGTGTTGTCAACCAGACCTGCTGCTGGTGTTGCGACTGTTTCTATAACACATTGCTGATGCTGCCAGCTGAGATTTTCGGGAAGTCCTTGAGGACATTGCTTCCAAGCTAGGACTGAAACCTTTGTTTTCAGTGCCTAGCTTGAGGGGGGTGTTGAGATATACCACATATATACATTGTATATATATGTGGTTAGTTAGTTAGTGATTAGTTTGTTATGAGTTCATTAGATATTTGTTGATTAATTAGATATTTTGTAATTAGGGGTTAGTCACCTATAAATAGGGGACTATCTTGTAATATTGAGATTAGAGAGTTATAATAGAAAATCCTACAGAAGCTCGATAAGAGCCCAAAATTCTCTCTCTCGCTTCTTCTTCTTCACCTCTCCTCCTCTCCTCTACTGCTTCCATCTCTGGTTTCTCCTCCAATTCAGATTTAACAGAATTTGCAAACACGATTTATAAATCGCAAAAACATGTTGGTTTTATTGTTAGCATTAGAAATGTACTATCCTGGCATAAGATTTGAGATTTATGTTGAATTATGTTGGTGATTTATAAAATGAATTTAAATGTGAATTATAAATTTCATTCTAAAATACGATTTAAGCTAACTTAACTCTCATACCATCATTTACCTCAGTTAACTTAGAACACATGTATATGGCATTTCACTTTGTTTTAGAATGGGAACAGTACAAGGGAATGAAGACGAGAAAATGGGGGGAAAATGTGCTGGGGAAGGGGATTTTGTTTTAGAAAATTACTTTTTTCTGATTACAATTAAGTTATTATATTTACCCACTTTATACGCTTGGACAATGGTCAAAAGCTTTGTTTGAACATGTACAAATACTTATATGGAACACTGTGGAGTACAAGAGGCCAGAACAAACTGTTGCGTTTGAACTCTAACTGGTAAGAATAATTTGAGCAAGAAGATAAAACAAAGGAAAAGAAAACTAATATTATGTTTCGCGACTTGGAAAAAGAGAAGGAAAGAGAGAAAATGAAGAAAAATAAGACTATCTTTATATTAATCTCTTAGCACAAAAAGATATGTGCCATAAACTACAACTATTATCAAACATCTTCAAATATTACCCGCAAGGGTAGCCAAGTTGGTGGAATAGGAGAGCGCGGGACCGAAAGGTCACGAGTTCGATTCCCCCTGCCAACACCTTCTTGGTTGAGCCTGTCACACATGGCTTGCCAAGTGTGGTTTACCTGGCTGACGTGGTTTGCAGGCTATTGCGTCAGTCCGAGGGTTTACCCAGTGCGCATTTGTAAAAAAGTAGCGGCCGTCATCAAAAAAAAAAAAAAACTTCAAATATTAGACCAGCAATATACATTTCATGAGGAAGTAGTTGTTAGCAGTGATATAATTGCATATTGTTACAATAATTTGCATACCAAGTAACAAATAAATCTATATATCAAGAAGAAGAATGAAAGAGCAAAGGGGGGAAAAAAGAGAAACAAGTAGCTAGCTACTTCTGATCATGTCTAATCGTTTTGTTTTATCTGTTTTTGAAGCATTTGGATCAACTTTGATCTCATCGTTACAACTCATCTGCCAATCTTCAGTCTCGTCTGAACTTTCCAAATTCGACATTGTTTCATCAGTAGATGATACCATCCTCAGACAACTCGAAACTATTGTCTGGTGCTGAGGATTCTCGCATCTCAGCTGTCACATTTTCGTCAGAAGGCAATGGAGCACCAGATTTAACAAAATCAGACATGTTTTTGTCGCCCTCTCTCATGTGTTTAGAGTAAGCGACGTAGTCAAAACCTTGGGTGCATTTCCTCCCGAATGAAGATTCAAGCTTGTCCATATCGAACAAATCTTCCATTACTTTTTGAGTATGTACATCATTTGGATAGACAAACTTCACTTTCTTGTATGTCCTCTTCTCCAGAAATGGTTTTACCAACTGCAGCAAAAAACTAGTTCATTGATCGAAACAGCTACTACAGCCACAGGAGATCTCATAAATGGAAGGAGAGCCTTGGAGCAACCGGTAAAGTTGTTGTCATGTGACCAGGAGGTCATGGTTCAAGCCGTGGAAACAGCCTCTTGCAGAAATGTGAGGTAAGGCTGCGTACAATAGACCCTTGTGGTCCAGCCTTTCCCCGGACCCTGCGCATAGCAGAAGCTTAGTGCACCGGGCTACCCTTTTTTGACTTTTTTGTTATACTGGTGAGAGTTGTACGTGTGATTTTAGTGTGACAAAATAAAGCTGTGTGATTTTTGTGAAAAAAAGAGATAGTTTGATGACCATTTATTAAATTTATCCAAAAGCCTGAGGGAAACATGTATTATTATACTAGTGGTAGTGAAAGAATACTAAAGAAACTATTGAAAAGATTAGTTTGATAGAACAACATCGAGCATTTTTGTACTCTAAATCACAAATCTTTTATAAGATTTTTTTTTTTTAAATGCTTTAGAAGATTCATGGTCAAATGGAGTAACAGTTTTCGATTCACCAAACAGTAATAAAGCCCTTTTTTTGGACAATGTAAGTAGCATTTTGATATACTATGATTCATGGTGCAGAAAAAAACTGTAAATGGGAAAGCATAACAAGTTAGAGGCACCTACGATCCAGAAGGACTCAAAGACTTTTGGAGGATTATAAAGGATTGCAAGGCCTAGTCTCTCTGGATAACGATCTTGCAGAACGCGTGCTGTTTCCCGAGTCACCTTCACTGATATGCTTGACATGTTCCACCCTTCAAAGTCAATTAATCAAACCATTCGTTCCTGCCCCGGTTTTAGATCCAGTATGGCATTCTCCATGCAATAGACTAAATATCTCATTTGTCTCTCTACTGAGTATGGGTTCTGAAGCGCCAGGAGAATACAAAAACATCAGGAAAAAAGAAATAACAGTTGATAGAAGCTCGTTTTGCTAACTGCTTCGTTATTTATGTACCTGTATTCCGGGCCTCATGACAAGCACTGTCCTTCCATACTTGTCAAAGTAGTTGGCTTTGTAAACTTTTCCATTTTCTGCTTGTTGAGCAATATCATCCTAATTAGACACATATCTGGTGATCAACATATTTAACATAAAAGGAAAACTATGCCACTATATATTCATAAAAGCTTTCCTAGCAGAACAAATAATTGGTGAAAAAATTGACAGTATTCATAAAAGTTGGTTTACCGAGTTAAATAAGTATTTTAAGCAAAATGATTTAAACCAGAAAACTAAGAAAATCTTGCAAGTTGAATGGTGAGAAGTGTATTCACCTAGTAACATAAAGGGCTTAATACATAGTTTACCCGCCGAGCTTGTAGCCAAATCACTTTGACACACCCCAGTTTCACGGGGAACCTTTTACATGCCAAATGTTTGAGTGTGTCTAATACATGATTGTGAGGCCCATTACACCAAATTCTAGCCTCTTGTAGTGCAACGAGGCATATAATAATATGTGAGACGTAGATGTTAAACATGTATACAAGGAGAAGCAGTGAAAAGATAGTCAAAATAATATAGAAGAGAATAGAGTAGGAACCTTAGCTTGCTGCTCTGCAGATGACAGAGACAGTTCACCTCCTTGCAACTTTTTGGATGACATATTTATTGAATCTTGATAAAGGTAGAGAAGGCGGAAGCAAATTTACAAAAGCACTGCACAGTCTCATAAGATAATAACAGTTAAACGCTGCACAACGGTCTGAAGAATATTAGTCTTTCAGTAAAAAGAGAATTAAATAGTTATAACCACTTAAGCTACACTAGGAAATGTAAGGCTAATCGTCTGGAAAAGATTGAAGACAGAAATGTAAAGTTATGTTTCATTTTACTTGGGATATTTGTACAAGTAATCAATCGGGAAAGAAGCTGAATTATGCACCAGTTTGAACATAACAAAAGGAGAATCGGAAGGACAGAACAGAGACTTTTATATCCTTCAATAGAGTATAGTAAGCAACAATATGAATTTTCTTGACCTTGTGTAAGAAACTAAATGCCATTAGTAGAACCCTTATTTTACACCAATATTACGAAGAATATTTAGTTGAATCACATGTGGAACATAAAGAAAGTGCTCCGGTATGATACTGCTTCGTTAGGAGCTTTTACTCGACAATGACCAACTCTTAATCAATCCCATCAACGACAACTTTCCTCCTTTTCGTTTGCATCGCCAAAATTAGATCATTTTCATGATTTGCGTACATCAGAAAATAGAACATGTTTGTACATGTCAAATGATGTATGGTTGTTCAGAATAGCACATGGAAATATAAGTGGACACACGTACATACACACACGCAGAGAGTGCGAACAGGGAAAGAAAAGGAAGAACCACAACTTTTTGCAATTCCAATCAACATAAACTGAGATGGAAAAAACATTTGAAACTCCAAGTAACATACAGAAAAAGGGCAGCCCTGTGCACTAAGCTCCCGCTATGCGCGAGGTTCGGAGAAGGGCCGGACACAAGGGTCTATTGTACGCAGCCTTTGCATTTCTGCAAGAGGCTGTTTCCACGGCTTGAACCCGTGACGGTCACATGGCACCAACTTTACCGGTTACTCCAAGTAACATACATTACATACAATAAAGAATAAAACTGCTTAATCTAAACTGTAGAATCATAAAAGTTGAGGATTCTCCTTAAAAAATTTAACAAAATTGATTTTCCAGTGGAAGGACATGGTTATCCATTAAATGACATATCAAAAACTAGAACTCATCACCCAAATCGAAAATGACAAAAGTCTGAATAACCTTTCAAAGGTTCTACTAGCCAATAACATTGAAGGGGAGGGATGGACTATAATACTTTACTAATGGCAAAATAAATCATAAGCAAGAAGAATATGATTACCCGAATTGAAAATGCAACATACTTCTGATCACCTTTTACATATATTCTTTAAAAGTTCAAAATTTGAAGAGAGAATAATACATTACCTATGGCGTTGATATTTGAAAGAGAGAAGAAAACCCATAAGCAAGAAGAAGGCAATATGATGGAACCGAAATTGGATAATAATGGAATATTTTCTGAGAAAAAAACCAAGCATATGTTTGAATCAAGAACCGATATTTCAACAGGCAAACGGATGCTAAAGAAAAATGGTTGACAAAAAAATGAAAAGTTGCTTCACCAACGGTTATTCGGACACGTTATAAGACATCTCGTTGAAGAATTTCAACTACTTTTTGAATAATTTCAGTCCTTTATTCAAGCTTTTGCACCATATGCTATATTACATGGTCAAATAGATAGGAGTATACAGTAACTTCCTATCAATAGTTCATATATTATTTCTATTTAGGTCCTATAATCTCCCAATGTTAATAATTTATCATCACTTTTCTTTTATCGTACCAAATAGTATTCGAAGGTCTAATTTTTTTTTTTATGTACACATAAAGATATCCACATTTAATCTCCATACTGATTCTTTTTCCCGTATTCCTGTTTTCTTAAGTTTAACTCTCTTTGTCGTGAAAAATTACTAGCGTAAGAACAAAAAAATAGAAATTACAGAACATGTATTATAAATCAACCCTTTTTTATAAAAAAATATTTAGAAGTTTTAAAGATGGTAATCCAAGAAAAATTTGTTTGACTTCTGAGCTAATTATATTGTCCGTATTGGAAACTAATCTAATAATTATGGGCTGATGGCTCTACCTTGTATCATTAGGTGAAGGATTCTATGAAAGTTTCTCTCTTTCAGTACCCCACAAATCTTTTTAAAAGAAGTTAATTCTGCCTCAAATTGTTTGGCATTTTTATTGCATGAGGAGTGAAATTGTTTTTCTTTGGGTATGATTTTGCTTTAAATAATCCCAGTAAGTGTTAACTGAAAATGTGACTTGTAATACTTTCTATTTGTAGTTTGCACATATGTGAAATTACGGGATGAAATGATTTGTCATCTACTCTGAAGCATGTCATTCTTTTTCTTACAGAGGGAGTTATTGTTTTGAAGTTTAGGACTGTCAATTGTCATGCTGAAGTTTGCTTGCTCCCTAATTGTTTGAAGTACTTAAAACTTCAAACTCGGGCGTATGAAGTTGATGTCGAAGCGGCTAACTAAACTTGCAAATTTTTATGAACTTCGGCTATGGTTTAAATAAGGATCCTGAAATCGGTAATCTGTGCACTTCCCCCGCTTTTGGACTATGTTTCTGAATATATTTGGTGGGCAATGGACTACGCCTGGAAGTTCGAGAGAAACATTCTGCAGCTAGCACAAACTAAATATTTTACCTGATCTCTATCAGCTAGCAAACTAAAGCAATACCAAGGGTGGCAAAAATAAACAACTACAGAGGGCGCTGACAAGAAAATTAATAAGGCGTCATTTGCTACATCTTAACCAAAGTAGCCAACAAAGACACACTCAAAACATTTCAGCCAGAAACATTTAAGATCACATCAACTACAGGGCTATAGTTTCGGAACACACTAGGCCTCAACAGAAACAAGCACTGCCTACCGGCCAGCCTTTGGAATTTGGTAATTTCTGCCTAGTTGTCACCTTTTCTTAACAATACAAACATGGCCAGAACATGAAATACATAGGAATCTAAAAGTTGAAAGAATAACCTAGCTGATCCAACAACTAGCTGAATACATGAATACAATCCTATGCAAATGGATTTCCGCCAATAGGAGCAACCGGCCCATGTGTCGACACATTCCTGCACAAGGAACAATCTAGTGAACACTTACATCTTTAAAAAATAATTGATGAAATCCAGAACTGCAGCACACACTCTTCAAGATGCTTGACAATATCCAACATGCATATTTACGAGAACTGCATTAGAGGGACTGCTCATAAAAGGATCTCTTTGATGTTTCAAAACAATGAATATGCAAGGCTTTCTTTTTTACTTCTACTTTTTCTATAATAGAAAAAGAAGAAGAGAAGATCTAATAATAGCTCCATTTACTTTAAGCTACTGAGAGATGTCTTCTCTTGAGTCATGGGTGACTGTTTGGGTACTATCCACTACTTCCCTGCCAATGCGTTGAGAAAACAGATGTTTTGGCAACTCATTTAAACGCAGCTCCACTAAGCTTCTGCTCAACGAGCCAACCTTAAAATTAAAGACTTGTTAAATTACCAGTGTGCAAGCTCACTCATCGAGTGGCTCCTCAAAGAGTATCTAATACATTTTTATCTGAAACAGCTTTGTCTTTGAGTGGCATCTGATAGGATTAACCAAATAGAGTGGCATCTGATACGATTAACCAAATAGACTTAACTTAAAGGGGTTATTTTCTCATCCTATGGCAGTTCTCACATTATCTTTCCTTTTCTTTAGGTACAGTCATGCTCCTGAAAAGGTCTTCTCTTTCTAAGTTATCTGATTTATAAGATTGCATCCACACATCACACCAAGCAGCCACAAAAAAAAACACTTGCTTCAGCAACAAGATATTTCACTTTCCACCTCCCTCTTATTGCCAGTTCTACCCACTCCATGTAATACAATTTAATCGTAAAGGATTCCAGCCACACACCCCTCCATATCATCTCATCACCTCACCGCCTTCCTCTTTCTCCCAAGGAAAACTCCAATCTGGGAAGGTCCTCCGAAGTTTTATGTCACTTGATCACCCAGCGTCCCGTTTCAACTGAATCCCACATGACATCCCAATCATCAAGTTTCAAGTGATGGGTGCGTGGATAAAGACTACACACTTGCAGATATGTGTTCCCTAAGAGTGCCCCCCCCCCCCCCAAACACACACATACATCTTTATAGAATCGTATTTTAGTAGATCATTTACCCACATTATACCTACATCTGCAAACCTTCTCTCCCCATAAGTATTATTGCCTCTTCTACGAACTCGCTCTATGAGAATTTTCCCCACCCAAGAACCATTAACTACTAATCTATATTCTGTCGATATTACCAATTCCATAAAATATTCTCCTCTTTGAGAATCCCCACGATTCCAGAAGTGCTTCCTTGAAGGTGCACAACCTTAGAATTCACAACCCCACCAAGTGTGAACAGTTGTACTTTTTCCATTCTATCATACATGAAATTCTTCTCCTTTCCTCCCTCTAGAAATCTATAATCAGTTTCTCCAATCTAGTTGCAACATTTGCAGCATACAAAACAAAGACCTGCGTAATCCTCCTTCCCTTAGAAGTGTAATTTCTTTGTCCAGCCTTTTTTCTCACGTTTTTTTACCACAGGTCTTTATCTAAACGGTAGACACATATATTGTTTGTAATGTAGCTACCTTGCAGCCGAAAATCTGTACCAAACTAGAATGTTCTTCCCAGCAAAAACCAATTCAATATATGTAATCCTGAGACTGCTTCAACCCATACTAATGCCTCAGATAGATGCTGAAGTTGTGTGAGTTTCTTTTTCTTTTTTCCTTTTTTTTTTTGATAAAGTAATAACATTTCATTAAAAGAGGGGGGAAAACAACCCCATATACAAGGTATACCAAAAAATAGAAAACCTTACAAAAGGTGAGGGTACAACCATACTTCCTCTTCCATCACCACTTACCTCGAGGCTCGAGCCCCTCGGATTATTCTTCCACAACCCAATCTATGTAGTCCCTCAATCACAACAGGAAATTCTGAAGGAGACAGGGAACACCTTATTTAATTCCTCTCGAACTTCGAAAAGCATCGAAATCCCCAAACAGAAGGAACGAATCAAGATTTCTTCTTAACACAAACAGTATCAGCTCTCTAAGACCTTCATGATCATTTTAACCAAAATTTATGTCCATGGTATAAGATTCAGTTGCCAGACACTGATCTACCACGAAAAATCTGGTGACAACACGAACTGTCACCAGATTCACTCGGCATCTAAAAATCACCATCTACTTCTTGTAAACTAACTGTACTTTTGTACTTATCAATTATCATTATAAGCAATTTAACAGCACCAGCATTCTAGTGGAGACACAAAATTCCCACCACGCAGCAGATATCAGCTAGTCCCTTTTTTTTTATTAGGTTATCAGCTAGTCCCTAAAAAACCACTTGAGACAAAACAAAATAGAAATTAAGTGAAAAGCTAGTCAAAATCAAGCATGTTCAAGCATCTACATAGTAGAGGATTTGTGCATTAAGTTATCTTTTAGCAAGTAGAGAGCTAATAGTCCTGCTAAAAAATAGGATTTCATGAAATTAATTTTGCAGATGTTTACAACACAACAATGGCAAAAGTAGAATGACTCACGATATTTGATTGCCAGCTGGTTGTGGGGTAACGAATAATGTCCCTACAGAGAGAGGAAGTGTTTTGAGAGGCTGATAATTTGCCAGAATAGTCCTTCGAAAAGTAAACATCACATACCTTGCTGTCCAGCAGGAACATAAGCTGTTGCTGAGTTCTGGGGAAACCAAGATTCGGTCACACCACCAACAAAGGAAGTTGGCATGTCGTCACTTGGCAAAGCAGCTTGTAATGAGCTCATGTCCCAGTACTGAGGATGGCATAAGTCACTATCACATCAGAATGCAGAAAAGCAACAAATTTCAAGGAAATCAAGTTTTCGTCGACATTCATGTGTGTTAGAGTCCCACATTGTTTGATGGTACAGGTAATTGTCTTCTTACATGGTTTGGACAAACCTCCTGCACTAACTTTGGGCTTCACTCTATTTCATTACATGGCATCAGAGAAAGGCTCATCCATGTTATTGTTTCTCAACGTTGGGTTATTATGTTATTCACTCCAAATGTCGAGCTCTGAGCTTGTCGGGGAAGGGGGTTTTACTTGTTAGAATTCTACATCAGTTGAGAGTAAGGGTTGTTGTCTCCTTATATGTTCTTGGACAATTCACACCTCATGAGCTAGATTTTGGGTTGAATTAGGCCCACCCAGGGTCTGCTTTTTTTTACAATATGGCCCCACATTTAGCCTAGATTTCTAGTGTAAATATCAGATAGAACATTTGCAGAACAACGTAAGAAACCTCCTTTAGTACAATAAAGGCAGCAATCCCTAAAAGTTCTTTGTTCTTGGAGGGAACTGCTGTCAAGGGATATTTCTCTTAACATAGATGGACTCAAAGGACCAAAAACAAAACATCAATTCTCTCACTAAATTTTTCAGAAAACAATATAACGAGAAATGTGATATACCATATTGCTGCATTCCATGTCAGCATCGTAAGGAAGATCAAATGGGTTGCTGGACTTCTGCTCATTTGCGTGTGAATGCACTCCTGTCTGTTAACAAGAACCTTATGTCAAAGAAGCAGGAAACAACATACTGGTATTTAGATATATACAAAGAGTGGACACACAGGGCACGCCAGGTGAGTAAATTCACTGACCGCTAAAGGAAGAGTGGAGAATCCAGAGGTTGAGGCACTGACATACGACAGAAAACTAGTAATAGGATATCCACTATCCAGCACAGCTCTTTGACTCTGACCTGTAGCTACATTCTGCAGAATAGAAGTCTTTAAAAGAAAAGGGAAAAAGTAAAACTCATAATTTTTAACCATATTAGGAAGATAGTTACCGCTACTCCTCTTAAGCCCATGTACTGGTCATGAACTAGATCATGGCTCATTACAACTTGTTCCTTACTACTAGGCGCACTCTTGACAGCTAAGTGGTCATTAGAAACATCAAAGGCACTCCACAACTGCCAAAAAAGACGAGCAAATGTTATCAGACCTCATATATTAAAGGGTTTTAGTGTTTCACATATAAATAAAATTAAGTTTAAGCAAAAGTCATCAAGAGATGATTTTCAACTCATAAGTTCCTTATGTCACTTCCCAAACTCAATTAGATTACACTTACGTCGGTACTTCTTCCACCTGGAGTTGCTTCAACATTCTGCACACCTCCATGAAATGGGGCAGGCATCGATAAATTTAATGCACAAGTAGTAGAGTCTCTAACGGCTGGTCCATGAGGAGCAGATTCTACTGGTGATGGCCATTGCATGACAGAGAAAGTTGGGTCCAAATTTGATTGAGAATCACCCTTGAATTGAATCTTGTTGGACGTAAAGTTATTACTGCCAGTGAGTGCCAAGTGCTGAGGCGCATCAAATGTTGCCCATCCATCATTTCTCTCTGGAATGACATCCAATGACTTCTCAGTGGATGTTACACCCGATTGCTGCTGTGTCTTTTCAGGTAAGAAAAAAGAATTATGACCATAAGCAGGTGTTGGTGCCGGGGTGAACTGTTCGGTGCCTGTTGTTGCTGAGTGCTGTGGCATATCAAATGTTGCCCATCCTTCGTTTTTGGAAGTTCCTACACAAGATGGTTTTTCATCAGCACTTGTAGCTGATGACAGACTTGGCACCTCTGAGAATAAGTCCAAAGATGAAGGTGGGAGAGTGAGCGATGGTTGATGATAATTACCAGTTGGACCAGTAGAAATAGATGGCTGAAATAAATCTATAGAGCCATTTGGTAATGACACTGGCAACTGAGATTTTGTTGAAACTGTAGGCGGAGCGGTTTGAGGAACTGAGGGAGCATTGAACAGATCGGGGGCAATTGAATTTCCGGGTCCCGATGATCGTGGCAAAGAGGGGAAAGTTGACAATTTACTAGAGTGGGTCTCAATTGTTTGCATTGATTCTGAAGTAACATCCGATAAACCAACAGAATTTACTGACTTGAATGACAAGGAGTTGCTGTCAAACGATTCAAAACTTCCAGAAGATGCAGGTCTCTGAATTAACAAATACCATCATGTCAGTTTCACAAAGAAATGCTGCAGTAAAAAGGACAAGGAGCCTTTTCTATAAGTCAAATAGAAGGAAACCCAAGTTCCAATTGCATGATCATAATATCCAAATTATGTTTCATTGATCATGAATTTAACATGCTCAATACTTAATCTTCCATTACGTATCATAATCAAGAATAAAACCAATTTTGTTAAAAAGAAAAACATAAAACAAAATAGAGTAATACCAGAAGATATGTATTGTACTATCCCAACCTCGCTAAAAGTTGTTGTCATGCCAATATGCCATCACCTCTCTTCTTTCTTTTTTTAAAATCAAAATAGTTACTTCTCCTGACCTTTGGCGCCTCCACTTAGATATTATTCTTCATTTTTTATAATCGTGGTGTTCGGGGCAGCTTGTGCGCACCTCGACTAACTCCACGGGATACCTGCCACCTCCCACCAGGTACCAGAGGTTGCAGGTAACTCTGTCCACTAAGGCTAGAACAGATGGGAAGAAATCACCTAGTGTTTTGTCTCGGCTGGGAATTAAACCTGAGACCTCATGATGTTCAATCCACTTCATTGACCACTAGGCCACTTAGAAATTATTCTATTAAAATATGTTGAGATAAAAATGTTAAAACTCTCTACATTCTGCCCACATGCTTTGCCAAGGTTCATTAGTTGTTCATTGACAAGAGGGGCCTTCATATTTAACTAGGAAAGACATGTTATCATGCCCATTGATGACATCAAGGACTTACCAGAAAGAGGAGAATAAATTCCTTAACAGCATATGCTGATTAGTAAGGACCCTCTAACACGGAACTTAACCAGAAAGAGGAGAAAGAGGAGAAAGAGAATTACTTAACAGCATATTCTGATTAATAAGAACACCTCTAATCCAGATCTGGATACGCTCCACCAATGAATAACCAAGTAATTTGAAGTTTAACATAGACAATTAAGTAATATTTACATGACCTGTGCTCGTGATATTCTTGCAGCATCTTTATTGGAATGTCGTACATCTTCATATGAAATATCCCTTGAGGTGTCACTTAAGGGACTTCCCATGCCTCTGTGAAAGTTAGGAGAGTGTGTGTCAGACCTGAATGGATCACCTCCACTAGACACAGAGTAATCTGAAGCTCTGGGATTAGATCCTTCATTAGCAAACTTATCCTCATACATATGATCACTTAAACGACTAGGACTCAAGAAACTCGACACCTTTCCTTCATAAAGTCCTCGATCTGATCCAGGCTTTCTAGAGAGTACTGGTGCATGTTTCCCGTAACGCCGTTCTTCATACTGAAAGTCATATGGTGGACTTTGAGAATAGGAATGATAAGAACTTGCTCTTCTCATATCATCGTCATGGTTTCTCAAGTTCTGGCAACTCAATGCATATTGGACACATTAGTCTGGATCCAGTGCTGATTTGAATATTATGACTAAATTATAGCTAGAAGTTCAATGAAACATTCTAGTCTAAAGTACTGCATGGACAAAATATTGCTCAGTACCTGAGTATCTCTAGGAGGTCTATCAGAGGACTGTGCCCCGGCATATTTTTTCTCAACATAGACTGTCTTTATAAAGTCCCTCACTTTATCAACATTGCTGACGAGAAAAGAAAGTTAGGATTTTGTATCTTGAATTGTAAATTCACCAGGAACTAGTAATCCACTAACAATAACTTACTAATCTTGTACCTGTTACTAGGAAGCCACTGATTTTGCGAGTCCCAACATTTTAAATACATCTCTCTGGCCCGCTGAAAAAGTAAAGACAGGACGAGAGAATCTTAACTTCAAAGTGAAGAAGAATCAGCAATTAGTTTCTTGATGTTTGGATCGGTAAAAAGTACAATATTTTCACCTGATTACCACCCTTTTGAAGAGCTTCCACTTCTTGGGAAGTAAACTTAGCCATGGAAACTGACTTCACACGGTGAGTAAACTCACGACTGCAAGACGAATAAGATGAATAGATTTTAACTTCCACATCCTGATATACAGAACTTCAAGCTTAGGAACATAATAGAAAACATCACAAACAGGCACGGGCTTAATTCTAATTTAACACAGTTTTTATTTGGACAATGCTTAGACAGTGAATATAGATGAACATCACTAACCTGTTGCACCCTCACATGCTAGTTTAAAATTAACACAAGGCTGGACATTTTCTTATCACAAAATACCAAACCAATTTTTCGGAACATTAGTCCAATAGATTTCAGACAGATTGACTCCTGAACAGCTAAAATTACATACGAAGCAGTACACGTAACAGGTTAAGTTTTGGCCAATAGAATGTAACTGACTCAGTTAGAAGTGCCGATGCATTTTAAAATTCTGAACAAAAAAAACCTTCTTGAATACGCCCAGCAGCTTTCCCTACTTTATTTCTGGACTAGGCTGAAAGTCAAGAAATTGTACAGCATAGACTTAAAAAGGAGTAAGAACTCGCCCCCCCCCAATCATTGAGCTCATTAGCAAGGCTTCAAGTTCAAGGAGGAGTAAGTTGCCTCGTAGCTCAAACTAAGTTCCCATACACATATATTGCAACTAAAATGTAAAGAGCATGCAAAATGGTATTACTTACTGTATTCCGCTGCATGTCATGCAGACAAAGGTCCAAAAGTTTGTGCATACATATTGGGGACCCTGAAAATTGTAATAGATGCAATGATTGATTGGTTCAATACGAAAATGAGCCAAAATTATTCAGTAGAATAGCAAAGAGAGAACATCCAGATTGGTGACATTAGCTTTTCTACTGTTAATCTCAAGGAACTACTCCCTCCGATCCTTTTCTCCGGTTACTATAGCCAAAAAGTTTGTTCCAAATATCTATCACTTCAGAATGCCATGAAGGCATTATATTTTTTCAATTTCAACAACTCGAAGAAGGCATATTGTCGTTAATTACTTTAATAAGAAAGATATAAGAGTCAAATACCCTTTATAACTAATGATCAGTTATCAGATGGGTTTTTTTCCAGAAGAAGTAGTTAGTTTCCTTGATGGCATCAAGAAGATGTAGTGAGTACAAAAGAGAGTGTGTTAGCTCCTGTTATCGTGAGTCAAAGTCTCTAAAAAAGGACATGCATGTGCACTAAGCTCCAGCTATGTGCGGGGTCCGAGGAAGGGCCGGACCACAAAGGTCTATTGTATGCAGCTTTGGCTTGCATTTCTGCAAGAGGTTGTTTCCACGGCTTGAACCCGTGACCACTTGGTCACATGGCAACAACTTTATCAGTTACTCCAAGGCTCCTCCCCTTCTGTCAAAGTCTCTAAAGATAGATAAAAATGACCAAGGGGGTAATTCGTTCCAGTTTCTTGTTTAAGTTATAATAATGCTCATAATATCACTCTTATCCCTGTCTTATTCCATTCGTTCCAATAAAAAAGTTTGTATTTTTACCTTATTCATATCCATTTCATTCTAATGCTAAAAAATTGCCTTTCCAGACAGATTAAGGGTTCCCTAAAGAAGATGTTGTTTAAATCTCAAATTATCCCTGCCTTAACCTAGAATTATCTAATAACAACAACATTAACTGTTAACACAAAGTAGGGGTTGTCAAACCTAGAGGCCCTCTTAAGTATCACTCTTATCCCTTATCTTATTCCATTTCATTCCAATACAAAAGTTTGTATTTTTACCTTATTCATTCCAATACTAAAAATACAAATTAAGGGTTCCACAATTATCCCTGCCTCAACATGTAATTCTCTAACAAAAACAAAATGATCTCTGCACCTGATATAACGTAAGTGTAATAACAAAATTAACTGTTAAACAAAGGGAATATGAAATAAAGTTGGATAATTGAGAATGAAGCGAGACACACACCAAGCTATTGCAGTTGATGCATTTACGATTGGGAGGGAGCTTAAGAAGCCCTCTTATTATCTTCTCGTTCCTCTCTTCTTCTCTCCTGCTACTCATTTCCTTCCCCTCAACAAATACTATTCGATTTCCAGATAAATTGAATTTGAATTTTGAATTTTGTCAAGGAGGAATGAAGAGCAGAATTATTCGGGATAAGTTGTAAGTTAATTTCCAGATAAATTAATATTAAGACAGAGCATTCCAATTGACCTCTTAGTTCAATACACGTGGCATTTAAGAAAAAATAATACCGTAGGAGCATTTTATTCATTTCTTCTTTTTAAATGTTACTTTTTAGCAGCTTTAATTTGTATAGAGTTTGTGGATAAGAAAAGTGGATTCAGAAGTAAAGGAAGTTGATGATCAAAAAGGAAATGGAGGGTGGCTTTATATGTAATACTATCAAATGGTTACACAATCATTTATTGGACACATTAGTGAATTCGATTTTGCACTCAAGAAACAACAAGATGTGTTAGTTAAAGATAAAATGCCGGGGCGTGGCCACTTCTTGGTCAGTTTTTATCCAGGGTCAAATATATTCCTCTACTATTCAATAATGGCCACATTTACTGGGCCAAATATACCTCTACCATTAGTAAACTGTGTATTTTGACGGACCGTCAAAGTTCAAGGGGCAACCGTCAAATGGTCTGAATTTTTTGACTCTCAAGGCTGGATTGACGGTCCAAGTTGACGGACCATCAAACTAGCCGTCAATCTAGAGCGGTGAAAATTTTGTGTCATATTTATTACGAGTCACGTGATTTGAACCCTTATTATTTTTCATGAACGGGTTCCAAAACCCTCCCCCAATCCTCTCTAAAGTTCTATAACATCCCGAGATCATATTCAAGTCTAATTATGCAAGATTTACGTGATAATTTTCGTGATAATCCTATAAATCATCTTCTCCGAAGAGCATCGATTTTTGAAATCCTTGGGAAGGAATTACTCTACAGTTGTGATAAAGATTTTAGTGTATCAAGGTAAGATTTAACCTCCTTTACTTATGTTTATGATTATTTGTTAACTTGGAGAAAGTTATCGAAGGATTTTCATAATTATGTCACCAATTTAAAGTTGTTATATATGATTATCACAACCAATATCAATATCAAACGTCATATTAATATAAACACCGATATCAATGAAAATATGTATGATATTCACATATAGTTATGTCACAAATGACAAAGTTGTTACATATGATCATCACAACAATGGAAAAATATACACATTAAATGAGTAAATTATAGTTATGTGACCAATTTAAAGCTATTATATATGATCATCACAATCAATATCAATGAAAATATCAATATCAAACGTCATATTAACATAAACACCAATGTCAATGAAAACATATATGATGTTCACATATAGTTATGTCACTAATTTATAGTTATTACATATGATCATCACAACAAGAGACTTTCACTAGCATATTATTAACATTACTCAATCAATGTCATTGTTTAGATCATTATAATGTTGTTTCACGAATTGCATAATGACTACATATTGAGTTCTTTACACAACACTGGGTCCACTAGAGATCAGAAATTGTTGAAGAAACAAGGTGAAAGATGATGTGCTTGCAGCTGTTCTTAATTCTTCAACATTGGTAAGATGCATAGGGTCATAAATTGTACTGCAATCACTCTTATTCCAAAAGTATCCTCCCCAAATCAGGTGAAGAACTATAGGCATATAGCATATTGTACTATCATTTATAAATCATCACAAATGTGTTATTTGGCAGGATAAAAAATGTCATTAGTGGTTTGGTTGAAGGGTCACAATATGCCTTTATTGAAGGAAGGAGTATCACTGGTAATATACTTTTCACTCATAAATTGTTCAAGGGATACACAAGAAAAGGAATTTCAGCTAGGTGTGTACTAAAGATGATTCTTAAGAAGGCCTATAACATTTTAGACTGGTATTTCTTGAAGAAGATGTTGATTGAACTTGATTTTTCCCACAAGTTTGTGATGTGGATAATAGAGTGCATTTCAACTTTTACATCCTCCTTGATCCTAGATAGTGGCCTTACAAAACTATTTAAAGGGCAAAAGAGGATTAGACAGGGAGATCATATGTGTCTCTACTTGTTTGTGTTGGCCATGAAATATTTACAAAAGGAGTTTGCATAACTGACACTGAACAAGAACTTCAACTTTCAACTTAGATGCAAAAGAGTAGGTGTGATACATGTGTGCTTTACTGATGACTGTTGGAAATTTGCCTTTGGCGGGAGTTGCGACCGACCAACTTTAACGGCTTAAACACTAGTGTTACGTATGTTGGAGAATCCGGTTCTTTACACATGCATGATCTACTAAACACGTAGATAACAATAGGGCCAAGAATCGTCAAATTTGATAGAGAAATGAAAGAGATATCGATCCACGAAGTGAGGTATTTGAAGCATGGAAAAATGTGGTTTGGGATCAATTCTCCCTCATCGGTGGAGGAAGAAAGAAATGTTGTGCTTATAAGACTCAAAATTGGTTTGGGGTTTGGGACCCCAAGGGGTATCTCATGTGTTTAAAGGATGGAGGACCTAAATGTGCTTGATTCAAGAAAGCCACACTGCGCCTTGCCCGCGTCAGTCACGGATATTATCTTTTTTGGACCAGGATTCTTTCATATGTACAGTTTGGTCCCTGAAATTTGCAGAAAGTCAGAATTGGGCAGAAAGATCAGAAAAGCCACAGCACTCAATTCAACCATTTATTTTGGCTGAATTACTCCTCCTATAATAGCCAATCCGTTGCTCTTTTTCACCATTTATTTTGGTGGTATTACTACCTTCATAATGGTCATTACTTGGCCAGTAATGGCACTTATGGAGGCAGTTCAACAGCCCCTCCATCACCTATATAAATAACCCCTTTGCACCATTGTTGAGAACACCTAACAATTGACGGGAAAAAACACAAAACTGAATTCTTATTCCTACAATCTTCCAAGCATTATTTCGTTACTCAAAATTCTTCACGGTAGCACTTGAGTTTCCTTTGCTCAATTGTTCCATTGCTGTTTTATCTTGAGATACAATTGTCCAGGACGTATAAAGGATACATACGGGGTAATATTGTCTTAAAGACAGAGTGTCGCACTCGACTCAACATTCACAAAACAGTTTCATTTTTCTTGTTCAACATTTTTGTAATTTCAATTTTGTTGTTGAATTATATTTTCAGTTCTTGCAAGTCTTAGCAGTTATTTGTAATCCCTGTTTCCTGTACCCTTGTAACCAATAAGTTTAAGACAATATTAGCTTATTATGCTAATCTGCAACATGGCCGAAATATGACGATCTTCCGCTATCGCTCTGCTTCTCGAGGAGACGTTCTTTGCCTTTCATCGCCGCTACTATTGTTGCGCTCATCGCTCAAGACAAAGAACTCCACGCCTTCCCGACTTCTGGTGCTCCACCTTCTACTTCACACCATCATGATCCCCTGAAAAATTCATGGGATCAGAATTTAAGAGATGGCAGCAAAATATGTTGTTATACAATAATTGTAATAGTGCTAGAAAGATGTTTGCCACAAGATATACTCCCAAATCTGGTTGTGGCTTTCTTGTTGAAACCAGTTCCGTAGACAGTTCTATAAACAATTCAAACACTGTCGTTGTCAACAGATCTGGTCCTAGTTTTGGATCTCTCTTTGACGATAGCTACAAATCTATTTCCATCAAAAGGGAGATCTCTGTTGGTGATCCTGAACTTGAAGACACTGCTGATAGTCATGTTGGCAAGGCTAAGGATCAAGGAAGAGTTTTTGTCATCGCTCCCGAGAGTGGTGGAAACAAGCGTCCACGAGAGGTGGGGGATATCAATTGGGACAAAATGAGGAGGCTGAAAATGATGGTATATCTTGTAGTTGAAGGAATACACCTGTCCCAGACAGGGAATCTGAAGATGAGTTTAGAAAACTTTCCTATTTGTCAATAAGAAGATTAAATCACATCTGAATAAAATAAGTAAAGTAAGGATATGAATATGAAAATATTTCAAGAAAATTATATTCCTTACACTTTAAATTCAGGAGTTTAATCTCATTTACCTTCCCATTTAAATATTGGACTGTTATAAAACAACGACCTAAAAGATATGGACATAGATTGTAATAAAATGATTTTATGGACAATCCTAAGCATGAGAAGAGGACTAGAGGACTAAAGACAAGGACTAGAGGACTAGAGACAATCCTGTCGCTGTTTCCTGACAGAAGATCCGTCTTTTGATAGGATATTATTGGACACTTAGTCATACAAAGCCTCCGGGCGACTGGAGTGGTTCAGAGTTACCAGATACCAACAGATCTGAAGGCCAAAATAAAGCGTAAAAGAAATTCGACACTCGATGCGCAAGACAACTGGAATGAGTCAGAGAATCAAGATCATATATGATCCGGTTACGCTCTAACCACGGGCAAGAGGTTGCTCATGTAAAACAACGCTACCTTCAAAATAGAAGAAGTTGAAGAGGTTGTTCTCAAAAGGACTTAAGGAATGAGATCACTCTTAAACGAGGTGATACATGTTCTAAACTTGGTGTCAAGGACGCTGTTGGACAATATGGCTTGAGTTTTTCGCCTCATGTCCCACAGGTCAATAATAACCAAAAGTGGTACAGTAAAACTATAACCAAATGGATGATATATTTTGTAATTCGTGCATCTATGTCATCATAGATTAGGACACATTAACTATAAGTCTATTCAAAGGCTGATAAAGTTGGAATCATTGTTGTCTATTGACATAAACCCTCAACATAAGTACAAGGTGGACATAGAGGCAAATACTCTCCAAAAAGTTTCATTAGATCCGTCAAAGGGAAACCGCTCCTCTAGAACTCACATATATCAATATATGTGATTTGAAGTTCGCACAATCTATAGGGGGAACAAGTATTTTGTGACATTCATTGATGATAGCACAAAGTATTGTTACCTTTACTTGTTGAAAAGTAAGGATGAAGCCTTTGAAGCGTTCCGACGTTACAAAGCAGAAGTTGAAAACCAACTGAGCCTACGAATTAAATCCATTCGTAGCGATAGAGGGGGAGAATATGCAGCGCCATTTGAGGAATACTGTGCCCAAGAAGGCATTATCCATCAAACGACGGCTCCATACTCACCTCAATCAAACGGTGTGGCGGAATGTAAGAACCGCACATTGAAGGAAATGATGAATGCCTTGCTTATCAATTCCGGTCTTCCCCAAAACATGTGGGGAGAAACTGTCCTTACCGCTAATACGATTCTTAACATAGTCCCACATAAGGGTAAGGACAAAACTCCATATGAATCATGGAAGGGAAAGAAACCCACCTACAAATACTTTAAGGTATGGGGTTGTTTGGAAAACGTTGAAGTACCCAAGCCACAGCAGGTCAAGATTGGGCCTAAGACTGTAGATTGCATATTCATCGAATATGCAAATAACAGTAGTGCTTATCGCTTCTTAGTGCATAAGTCAGATATTCCAGATATCCAGCTGTACTAGAGGGGTACAGTAATGCAAATTGGATATCTGATATAGAGAACACCAAGCCCACCAGTGGGTATGTATTTACAATTGGTGGTGGGGATGTGTCTTGGAAATCCTCTAAGCAAACTTGCATCGCCCGATCCACAATGGAATTGGAGTTTATCACTTTAGACAAAGCAGGAGAATAAGTTAAGTGGCTTCATGACTTCTTAGAGGATGTTCCGTGTTGGAACAAACCCGTACCTTCGGTAATGATCCACTGCGACAGTCAGTCGGCTCTAGGAAGGGCACGGAATGCTGTATACAATGGCAAGTCTCGTCATATTCGACGGAGGTATAAGACCGTTAGGCAACTGATCACCACAGGTATAATATCCATTTATTACATTAAGTCAAAGGATAATATAGCAGACCCATTGACAAAGGGATTACCCAAGGATCCTATGACTTGCTTGTCTAGGAGAATGAGCTTAAAACCCAAAATATAATGATCAATACAGTGGTAACCCAACCTTACTAACTGGAGATCCCAGTAATTCGGTTCAATGGGAAAACTAAGTTGTAAAGGTTCAATTGATCGCTTCAGTTAGCATGAGCACTTCGGATAGTGATTTCTGTAAAGAAACACCAACTCCAAAGTCGTTCCCGCGATAGACGTTAAGTGTTATCTGCAGTATGGGTAAAATGTTAAGTTTTCAAAAACCTTTAATGATCCTCAACAGTTGAGGTTAGGTTTTGAGAAACTTTTAATGGTTCCTAACACTTGTGAAGTGGGGTATAGCAGGATACCTTATAGGAGACCACATATTTAAGTGCGAGGACGAGCCGCCTCAAATGAACGCACTTAAGAATCCAAGAAGTTGTCCATGGCCAAAACGGACAAAACATTACGAAGAAGAGAGTAAGGGAATTTGTCATGTCTTTACTATTGACTTGGCTTACACTAAACACTGACGGTTCAAGACATCACGTTCACCGCGCAGTAAGTAAGTCCGATGGTATTCAACTATGGAAGGTTCAAAGCTGAAGCCACATCTCCTTATGCAACATCAGTCCGCAGAAATATTGCTGGAAATGAAAAAGGCACCCTGTGAGTGCGCCAAAATCTCTTTCAAGAGGGGATTGTTGGAAATTTGCCTTTGGCGGGAGTTGCGACCGACCAACTTTAACGGCTTAAACACTAGTGTTACGTATGTTGGAGAATCCGATTCTTTACACATGCATGATCTACTAAGTACGTAGATAACCGTAGGGCCAAGAATCGTCAAATTTCGTTGAGAAATGAAAGAGATATCGGTCCATGAAGTGAGGTGTTTGAAGAATGGAAAATGTGGTTTAGGATCAATTCTCCCTCATCGGTGGAAGAAGAAAGAACTGTTGTGCTTATAAGACTCAGATTTGATTTGGGGTTTGGGACCCCAATGGGTATCCCATGTGTTTAAAAGAGGGAGGACCTAAATGTGCTTCGGTTCGAGGAAATCCCACGCGCGCCGCCTTGCCGTCGATCGATGCGCAGTCTTCTGATATTATCTTTTTGGACCAGGATTCTTTCAAATGTACAGTTTGGTCTCTGAAGTTTCTAGAAATTCAGAATTGGGCAGAGAGATCATAAACGCCATACCACTCAATTCAACCATTTATTTTGGCCGAATTACTCCTCATATAATGGCCAATCCGTTGCTCTTTTTCACCATTTATTTTGGTGGTATTACTACGTTCATAATGGAGGCAGTTCAACAGGCCCTCCATCACCTATATAAACAACCCATTTGCACCATTGTTGAGAACACCTAACAATTGACGGAAAAAACACAAAATAGAATTCTTCTTCCTACAATCTTCCAAGCATCATTTCGTTACTCAAAATTCTTCACGGTAGCACTTGAGTTTCCTTTGCTCAATTGTTCTATTGCTGTTTTATCTTGGAAGTCAATTGTCCAGGACGTATAAAGGATATATACGGGGCAATATTGTCTTAAAGACGGAGTGTCACACTCAACTCAGCATTCACAAAACAATTTCCATTTTTCTTGTTCAACATCTTTGTAATTTCAATTTTGTTGTTGAATTATATTTTCAGTTCTTACAAGTCTTAGCAGTTATTTGTAATTTTCGTTTCCTGCACCCTTGTAACTTCAAACTTTATCGTATTCGCGCGTGGTATGCACGGGCATTAACCATCTAGTAGTTTGAATAAATACCAAATTGAGTTTGGTAATTTTATGTGCTACGCTATTAATGAAGTGTCATATTTTTGTCCTATTAACTATGTGGGGGTATATATGTATGTTGTAAATGCCCAATCTGCATGCATCTATTATATTTATGGGTCACCATTCACTAATATAATATTTTTATAGCAATTTGAGTGAAAGTGGTTCATATCAAGTAAGGAGTTTTATCAATGCATTATTGTAACATACATATGAATATGTTAATATAACTATTTTATATTTTATATTAATTTTTCTTTTAGTTAATGTCTAAAATTGTTAATTATTCCTGATCATAGTTCTTTTATTATATCAAAACAAATTTTTGTAAGTGAAAAATATAGCAAACACCTTTATTTTTGTAAAATGGAATTCCCCATAAACTTCCTTCTTTAAGAATGAATGAACATATTTTTGATCACTCTCCTTTTATTATTTAATCAAGAAGATATATTTGTTTGCTAATATATACTCAATTCATTATGGTTTAAAAAGAACTCCAATAATTGGGTTGTGAGAAAAAAAACAAGGCAAAGGGAGAATATAATACTCTTTTTATAAACTTTGAAGAGACAATTTACAAGTTTTATTATTTAGTATTCAGAATTCACAAGTACAATTAATTTTAATGTTAAGAAAATATGGTAAAACTTATTTGATTATAATATGTTTAACAAAAATCCTTGTTATATATATTATTACTATCTAACAATTTGAGTATCTCTCGTTATATATGGTACACATCGATGGAGACATTATTTGCAATGTCACAAAAATAATATATAGCTAGTGAGCACCGTGATCTTATATATTGATATGAAAACTCAAACCCATTTCAATGCACATTTATTTTAGTCTCAGCTGTACCAAATAATAATTTAGTAGTGCATGATTAACACATATAATATGCTCCCCTTAATATACTCCTTTGTTCTAATGTCCTACTTTAATTTTTAATATGTCATAAAAAAATATCGTATACTTTTATTTAAAAATAATTTATTATTTTATTATAATCTATAAATTAAAAAAAAAACGGAGGACAATATAGAACGGGGAGTCAATAGAGGGCTTACCTTTTTCTATTAATGTGGCGTATATACATAGATGGAATTAATTAAATAGAGGGGGAATGATAGGGACCTTCCCAACCACCCTAAATTTATAATTCATCCCCGGGACTCCACTAGGTAAGCTTTACAGATACTAGTAGTAGTAGTAGCATATAACTCATTTGCAACACATCATTGGAAAGAAGAAAAAATGGGTGATCATAAGAACAGAGAGCCATTGTTGAAGAAATACGAACAAGAAGAAGATGAATTGGAGTACTATGAGGATTGTCCAGGTTGCAAAGTTGAGCAGCTTAAACGCTCAGACACCGGCGTCCCTATAAAGCCTGTCTTCTTCATCTCCGTCGTCACTTTATGTGCATGTCAGCTCTCCTTTCTCTCTCTCTCTCTCTCTCTCTATATATATATATATATAAGGATAGCTGATATAGAGAGGTATGACTTGTAAAAGAAAAATTATAGAGTACAACATTCTAAAAATTAAGTAGTTACTAATATATTTATTCAATTTACATATCTTACTCTCAATGTCAATGGAGTCATTTAGACCCTCTCGGAATCAATCCGAGGATGCAAGACACAATTTTGAACAACCTGAACTGCTTGAGCTAACCCAGTGTGTTAATAGTTAATATATGTACACAAAAAATCTATTCCATATATAAAGTGTAATTTTTTGTGGGTGTTCGGGTGAACACCCTGGGGACCCCCTAAATCCTCCCCTGCTAGGAACTTACAGAATACCGAACTTTTGGATAATCTGTAGAAGAATGAGTAGCTAGCTAAATCGTTTGCTTCACTGCGGAAGAACCCCTTTCTTAGCTATGTTCCCAATAAAAAGCCGTCATCCTTCTGTTGCCTGTTAGCCGCACCACTCCAATAAGAATTAAGATGCATGGCAGTCTCAATTTGAAACTGGAGTTGGGATTTATATGAGTTTTTTGAGTTCCTATATAAAAGGACCACTTATTTCTTAGAATCTTTTACTTTATAGTTTAAATTACTGTTCAAATCATGTTCTTTTCCTTGTTAATTTGAATATTCTGCGTACGTTCGCTTACTAATTGAGTAATTTCTTTTTCATTTTCTGTTTATAAATGACTTACAATGTGTTGGATGTGTGAATAGAAAATGTGGGTATTGGAGGAACTTGTATAGAATAAAGAAGAAACAAGTGATTAAACTAAGTTGTGGGTTTTTGGCCGAAGGGCCGCGACGCCTCACGTCCAGTAGCCAAGGGAAATTTTCCGAGAATTACCGTCGTAAGGGCCGCGGCGCTGGGAAGCTGAGCCGCGGCGCCTGTGAGGCAGTAGGCTACTGGAATTCCGAAGTTGAATTAGGGCCGCGGCGCTGGGAGGAACCGCGACGCTAATCCCCAACGGGAATATTCCAGAATGCCAAAAGTTGTGTCTCTTCCCATGGGTCACAACCTTTGGAATGGAAAGCTGCCATGGACGAATTTTATGCTATATAAAGCATATTGATCACTTGTTAGAAGATACACAATACAATACACTTAACATTACAATCAATCATTAAACTCAATTAATGACCTAAGATTGTTGCTTGATCTTCATCTTCTTCCCACAAGAATATTTCTGAAAACACATAAAGTAAATTCGTCAGAAGTGAAGTTCTTGTGCTAGAACTCTCACTTAGATAGTTGTATCCTCAAGGCAGACGTCCGTAGAGCTACAACACAAGTGGAGACAAATTTTTGTCTTAGGACACTGCTTCAAGCAGGCCTCTACCTACACCAAGTTAGTATGTGTTTAAGTATTTGTTATACTTATTGTTGTTGATTTAAGTTATATTGAATTACTTTAATATTATTGTGCTTATTCATTGATGAGTCTAGATTGACAATAACAATCTAAGACAATTATTTTTCCAGAAAACACAATTTTCTGATTTGTTGAGTTTGAAAAAAAAAATCAGATTTGCAATAATGGATCAATCTGAATCATTAATGGTGAAAAACTGGAGAAACCCGAGAAATTCTAGGGTTCTGATTTCAAACGCTGACAACAAAAGATGTTTTATTTGATCACTCTCCATGTGGCAAATGTATTGACTGCTGAAGCTCCAACCGCATTGCCGGAAGGAGAAGGGGAGAATGTTCCTGATGCGGAGAGAGCCGAAAGGCTGAATGCTATTGAGACTTGGTGGAGCCAAGAGTTTTCTTTGCAAGAACTACAATCTCAACGCCTTGGATGATACTCTCTATGATATATACTCCACGTTCGGTTCAGCACGGGAGTTATGGCAGTCATTAGAGAACAAGTACAAAATTGAAGTTGCTTGTTCTAAGAAGTTCGTCATCGACAAGTTTTTAAACTTCAAGATGAGCGATGCAAAGGCAGTTGTCAAGCAAGTGAAGGAACTCCAAGTCATTGTTCATGAACTAGAGGTTGAAGGTATGTGCCTTAACCAATATTTCCTTGTTGGTGCTATTATTGAAAAATTACCTCCTTCTTGGAAGGAATTTAAGATTTATTTGAAGCATCTAACCGAGGAGATGAGTTTTGAGCAACTGGTTCTGAAAATTCGTGTTGAAGAGGACAACCGGAAGAATGAAAGGGCTGATGCTGTTTCATTGGAGCCTAATGCCAACATGGGCAATGCTTCCAAGGCCAAGTTTCAGAAAGGCAAAGGAAAATTTGTTGGTGCCAAGCCATCTTTTGCAACCGGGAGGAATGCACTAGCCCCACAAAGGACCAATGCATTCAAAAAACCACAACCAGGATTATGTTAGGTATGTGGCAAACCTGGTCACAGTGCAAAAGATTGTCGCCTTCGCAAGAGTCAAGGTGGTGGTGTTGGAGGTTCGAGTAATGTCAACCAAACCAACCGGGCTAAAACTAAGAACCAATTTATTGGGGTTGTGGCTGCTCAAGCAAATCTGATTACAAATTCAACCGATTGGTGGATAGACACGGGTGCTACAAGGTATGTATGTTCAGAGAATGACATGTTTTCATCTTACCAAGCCATCAAGGATGGAGAACCACTGTTCGTGGGAAATGCCGCTGCTGTGAAGGTAGAAGGAAAAGGGAATGTGACTTTGAGGCTCACTTCCGGGAATGATATTGTGCTCACAAATGTGTTGCACGTGCTTGAAATTTGTAAGAATCTAATTTCTGGGCCTGTTCTTAGCAATAGAGGCTTCAAAATTGTAATAGAATCTGACAAATTTGTACTCACCAAAAGTGGGGTGTATGTAGGAAAGGGTTACCTCAGTGAGGGGCTCTTCAAACTAAGCATTGTACATCTCTCGATCATTATTATTATTAATGAAGAATGGTAAAGATAGGCATGTTGCCAAAATGTTCAATGAACAAAATGACTAAATGTGGGGTTTGCATAGAGTCAAAATATGCAAGTTATCCTCATAAATCTGTTGTGAAATCAAATGAAGTGTTTGGTTTAATTCATAGTGATTTGTGTGATTACCAAGCAACTCCATCTCGTGGAGGTAAGAATTATTACATATCATTTATTGATGATTGCGGTAAATTTTGCTATGTATACCTAATACATACCAAAGACGAGGCTTTGAACATGTTTAAAACATACAAAGCAGAAGTGGAAAACCAACTTGACAAAAGAATTAAAATTCTAAGGTCAGACAGTAGTGGTGAATATCAATCGAATGAGTTCAAAGAATTATGTTCTACTCATGGTATAGTTCATCAAACCACTGCGCCATATACTCCAAAACAAAATGGAGCTGCCGAACGTAAGAATAGAACATTGAAAAATATGATAAATTGTATGTTGATTTGTTCGGGGGCATCCCTTAGTCTATGGGGTGAGGCGTTAATGACTACAACTATGATATTGAACAAAATTCCTCAAAAGAAAAATGATCAATCTCCTTATAAATTGTGGAAAGGAAGATTGCCTACTTTCAAAAAGATGAAAGTGTGGGGTTGCCTAGCGAAAGTTCAATTTTCCTTACCAAAGAGAACTAAACTTGGACAAAAAATGGTGGTTTACATATATATTGGTCATGCCAATAATAGTGCCGCATATAAGTTTTTGGTGTATCATTCCGATGTTGAAGGTATTCACAAAAATACACTTATGGAATATGCTGAAGCAGAATTTTTTGAGGATATTTTTCCTTACAAAGACAAGGATAAAAGTGTTCCTAATAATAAGAAGATGACACTGCCTCAAAATGAGTCAAACCAAAATGTTGATAATCTTACTTCATCGGTTCAAGAAAATTACAAACGAGGAGAAGTAAACGTGGAAAAGTCGCCAAAGATTTTGGACCGGACTTTATGACATTTTCCGTTGAAGGAGAACCTCAAACATATAGGGCTGCCATGGAGTCATCCGAAACACCTTATTGGAAGGAGGCTATCCAAAGTGAGGTAGAATCCATTGTACAAAATAATACATGGAAATTAGTTGATCTCCCTCTGGGACAAAAACCAATAGGCCATAAATGGATCTTCAAACGGAAATTAAGGCCTGATGGTACTATAGAAAAATACAAAGCTCGTATAGTAGCCAAAAGGTTTAGACAAAAGGAAGGTGTTGATTTCTTTGATACCTACTCACCAGTGTCTAGAATTACGTCTATAAGGACGTTGATTGCTATAGCAGCGATTCACAATTTGGAGATGCGCCAAATGGATGTGAAAACTGCATTCTTGAATGGTGAATTAGATGAAGAAATTTACATGGAACAACCCGAAGAGTTTGTTGTTAAAGGTCAAGAGAAGAAAGTCTGTAAATTGATGTCTTTATATGGACTTAAACATGCTCCAAAATAATGGCATGAAAAGTTAGATAATACATTATTATCAAATGGTTTTCAAATAAATGAATGTGACAAATGTGTCTACATTAAGGAGTGTAGTAATGCATATGTCATATGCTTGTATGTGGATGATATGCTAATTATGGGAACAAGTAAGGATGTAATTAATCAAACTAAGAAGATGTTGCATGTCGCTTTCGATATGAAAGATATGAGAATAGCGGATGTCATTCTTGATATTAGAATTCAAAGGAATTCTGAGGGTTATATATCAACTCAATCCCATTATGTTGAGAAGGTTCTTAGAAAATTCGGACACTATGATGATAGACCGGTTGTTACGCCATTTGATCCCGCTAGTCACCTCAAGAAGAATGAAGGTGACAGTGTGTCTCAATTGGAGTATACACAAGTTCTTGGTAGTTTGATGTACATAATGAATTGTACGAGATCGGATTTAGCATATACAGTGAGTCGACTTAGTTGATACTCGCACAATCCTGGAAATGGTCATTGGATAGCGCTAATAAGGGCACTACGATACCTAAAGCATACAATAAACTATGAGTTGCATTATACAAAATATCCTCCCGTGCTAGAAGGATATTGTCATGCTAATTGGATTTCCAACCATTCAGAAAGTAAGTCCACAAGTGGTTATGTATTTACACTTGGTGGAGCGTCGGTATCTTGGAAATCATCAAAGCAAACGATAAATACGCGATCAACTATGGAGCGAGTTTGTAGCTCGATAAAGTCAGAAGAGGCAGAATGGCTCAGAAACTTCCTAGAAGGTATTCCGTTGTGGACAAAGCTTGTGACAGCCATTTGCATACATTGTGATAGTATGGTTGCCCTGACGAGGGCAAAGAATCAAATATACAATGGCAAGTCAAGACATATAAGGCGACGTCATAATACAATACGAAGCTTGCTGAAGAATGAAATGATATCCATTGATTATGTAAAGTCAAAGGACAATATAGCGGATCGTTTGACAAAAGGTCTTACAAGAGAGCAAGTCGTATTTACATCGAGGTGAATGAGCTTAAAGCCAATACAATGAGTCGTTAACGGGTGAAACCTAACCTATCATAATTGGAGATCCCATGGTTTAGGTTCAATAGGAAAACTAGCTGGGGAAGACTCAAGGAGCATAAAACACACATATGCCCACTCCTATGATGTACTAAGTATGTTAATCCGTTGATGTTTTAAGGGTTGAATATATTGTTCTTAATAATACTGAAAAGCCTTTACGGTGGGATAGTACGGACTATTCTTGTTTGGTATTACCTATGTGAGATTGATGTGGGGTCGCATTTGGGAGAACCGATATGGTTACGTTCTCTAGAAATTCTCAGAAGGAGTTGTTCATGACCGAAAAGAACACAACCGTAAGCATTGAAATATGTTGATATGATGTGTGT
Source organism: Przewalskia tangutica (assembly GCA_029844215.1). Lineage (NCBI taxonomy): Eukaryota > Viridiplantae > Streptophyta > Magnoliopsida > Solanales > Solanaceae > Przewalskia > Przewalskia tangutica. Next base: position 1,908,937 of record CM056727.1, read on the forward strand.
AATACTTGTCTTGGTTTACTACAAAACATGAATAGTTCAAGACATTTCGTTCACTACTTCACAAGTAGCCCGATAGGTATTCACTATGAACGGTTCAAGTTCAAAAGACACCGTTTTCGATGCATGTCATATCGCGTTTGACAGAAATGACGATAAGTTTCTCTTTATCTTATTTTCTATCCACATGTGGGGTATTATTGAATGTGTGAATAGAAAATGTGGGGTATTGTAGGAACTTGTATGGAATAAAGAAGAAACAAGTGATTAAATTAAGTTGTGGGTTTTTGGCCGTTGGGCCGCGACGCCTCACGTCCAATAGCCAAGGGAAATTTTCCGAGAATTACCGTCGTAAGGGCCGCGGCGCCGGGAAGCAGAGCCGCGGCGCCTGTGGCGATGAGCTCTTTGGAATTCGGTTGAATTAAGTGGTCGCTGGGAGGAAGGGTCGCGGCGCTAATCCCCAACGGGAATATTCCATAATGCCAAAAGTTGTGTCTCTTTCCCATGGGTCACAAGTCACAACCTTTGGAATGGAAAGCTGCCATGGACGAATTTTATGCTATATAAAGCATGTTGATCACTTGTTAGAAGATACACAATACAATACACTTTAATAATACAATCAATCATTAAACTCAATTAATGATCTAAGATTGTTTCTTGATCTTCATCTTCTTCCCACAAGAATATTTTTGAAAACACATAAAGTAAATTCGTCAGAAGTGAAGTTCTTGTTCTAGAACTCTCACTTAGATAGTTGTATCCTCAAGGAAGACGTCCGTAGAACTATAGCACAAGTGGAGACAAATTTTTGTCTTATGCAGGCCTCTATCTACACCAAGTTAGTATGTGTTTAAGTATTTGTTATACTTATTGTTGTTGATTTAAAGTTATATTGAATTACTTTAATATTATTGTGCTTATTCATTGATGAGTCTAGATTGACACTAACACACTGTACTACCTACTGCCTCTTTAGACATTTTGAAAGATTGTTGTCTCAAAGCTTTCATTTTTGTGAAGATATGGCCCTTTGTGATGTCATTTGTCGTCCCATATAAGACATTGTTTTTTGCCTCCACTTTTTGTCCTTTCTATTTGTCTTTACCGTGATTTACAAGTTAAAGCAATAAATGTCATTTTCACTGGTGGGACTGAGGAATATTGCTGGACTCTTATGAGCATATATTTTGTTTATATTAATAAATAGTTACAACTTACAAGTGAGACAATTTGCAGGTCCATATCTTCTTTTTGTCTTTTCTTTATGCCTCTTGGTCTGTATTAGGAGCACTAGTTTATAGTTTATACTGCATCCCAGCCAAAAGCTTGGCCTATTCGTTATTTTTGAGGCCACATGTTAATTGTTTTGACTGTAGTTTTTTTCGGAATAATTTTAAAACTTTGAAGTTCCTAATAAGCTTTTCGTGGTAGTTTATAATTCGACATGTATATTCTGTTTTAAAAATGGGAACTTGATGATGTTAAAAATTATCTGCAGCTTGTAGAGATTCTGGAGTTATGGTTGCCTTGTTTTTGAGCTTATGAAAGTCTATCAAATTCTAAGACATATTGTGCTTATACTTGTGGCATATTACTTTCCAGCACCTTTAGTTTTGGTCACACATAAAAAGATTGCTATTTGAAGTAATTTCGGAGGTTAAGTTCTTCCATCATTCTTCTATTCTCTCACAATTTTTCACTAACATACTTCTCTTCTCGAATCTTTTGCAGCTTTGCCGATATCATCTCTCTTCCCTTTCCTCTATTTCATGGTACATATCCATTATGTTACTCAGTTTTAATCATCTGACCAAAGCTTGCCTTTTTTGAAGTGCTTGATATATACATAAGAACACGTTAAACAAAACTATGAGCGGAAATGTGGAAAAATCAACTGAAATAGACAATCAACAGTCGGTCATGAGATACAAGTGCGTGATGTTTTAAGAAGCACCAATCTACTGTATCTCTATGCAAATGAAGGTATTTTAGTAGTAGTTCCATGTCAAGAAAACCAGAAAATCGTACTTCCATTGAAACTAGCATGGTTAGCAAATTACCAAACTCAATTTCAGTTTCTTGTGATATATCAAATAACCAATATATCAGCCTAATACATAGATAATACCAAATTTTAGCTTTCACCAATATTCTTAACCCTTCAATTACATATGGAAGACTAAAGAAACTTTACTAGCTTGTCAGATTTTTGAAGAGAAATAAGGATAGATATTGCTGAACTCTTGATTGTGACAAAGTACAATATAATTAGTGAAGTTGCATGAGTTGCTATGGCCAATGGCTGTGGAGATCTACTTTAGTGCACGCATAGACTTGGGTTACTAGAAACAAATTGCTTCTCAAGCGAAAACGTCTAATTCTACGGCAAGCATCTCGATCTGTTGCATCTTAGCCCTGAGATAGCTCCATACTTCTTGTCTGTGGTTCTATTCTCTGATCTATTATGACTGCTGATATTAACATCTTGACTCCTGCAGGTCAGAGATTTTCACATTGCAGAAAGGGAGGAAGATATTAGTTATTACGCAGGATATGTAGGTCAGTATACCGTTCCTCGTTGCGTCTGAGTAATTGGTTTTTCAGCGTTTTCTTTTCTTACGTGTGTACCATTTCCTGAAGGTTCTTCATTCATGTTGGGAAGAGCTTTGACTTCTATTCTTTGGGGAATAATTGCTGATCGTTATGGTCGAAAGCCAGTTGTTGTGTTTGGCACAATTACAGTGTTAGTGTGCTGGTTAATCACTGTCCTCATCCATAAGATTTTGTCTGCAATAAAAAGTTTCAGCTAAAATACAATTTTCCTATTTCGTTCAAGTATGTTTTAATTTCTTATATTAAACATCAACTGCAGGGTTATATTCAATGCGCTCTTTGGCCTTAGTACCAACTTTTGGATGGCTATAATTACAAGGTTCCTTATAGGCAGTTTGTGCGGAATAATTGGCACAATGCGGGTATGTCTTTACTGCTACTTCATGTGAAATTTATATCAGCTATAAGCATCTTATTATTCAGGATTGACATTGTGATTTGCAATATGAGTTTTTATATGAACTAGTTTAGTACTATCTTTCGTGTGCTCTTCTTTTCATACTGGATTTATTCAATTTTTAAGTTGTTCAATACTATATCTCCAGGCTTATGCTTCTGAGATTTGCCGAAAAGAATACCATGCTTTGGGCATATCTGCTGTGAGTTCCTTCTCTCCTTCTCGTCTCTCTTTTCCTTTTAAACAGCTTTGTTGCCTATCTTAGAGATCCTATGCCATAAAACGTTTTAAATATCTTATTTATTTAGGTAAGCACATCATGGGGCATAGGTTTGGTGATTGGTCCTGCTATTGGAGGTTATCTTGCACAGGTAAACTTCTCGTGGTGCAATTGTTGGGGTTAATATTTAGTGTAGTGAGGACTGAAGAACTATCTTTCCGAGATAAGTGTTTCATCTGAATGTTTTATGGTCAAGGCTTTAGTCTGTACAACAGTATCACATATATCTTCTACTCCTCTGGTTCTTTGCTGCAATATCACATATATCTTCTATCTGGTTCTTCGCTGCAATCTGATTTCACTCGCACATTGTTCAGGAAAAGATTCTCTGAGCTAACTGCATTTATCTATGACCTTGGAGTTCCCCTCCACATAATATTTCATGAAAATAATAAGCTGATGTCGTTCATACATGGCATTGGACTAAGAACAACGAACCATTTACTTAACGTCTCTTCATGACTTGAAACTGAAAAGAGCCTGAATAGGGATCCTACTTAATATCCAAATTGCTAACATAAGCTTTAGAAGCTCTAGTTCGTGCCTTGCCATCTATTTAAAACACTTGTAATTATTGTGAGTACACTTTGGTGACTAACAATTCTTGTGTTGCTATGTTGTTTCTAGCCTGCAGAAAAATATCCCAGCATATTTTCCAAAGAATCCGTTTGGGGGAGGTAAGCATTGTCCTTCCTGTTCTTGTACATTTAACTACTCTCTACTTTCTATAGTTGGAAGATTTTGATTTGATTCTATCTGTTTTTTCCTGGTCACCCACCTATTATGGTGCTAATAAATTTATTTGTTTGTTCTCTATCTTGCAGATTCCCGTACTTCTTACCTTGTCTCATGATATCAGTCTTTGCATTAGCTGCAACAGTAATGTCCTTTTGGCTTCCGGTATGACTTCTAGTCTTATAATATACTTTATCTTCTGATTTTAAGTGTTATCTAGGCTTTCCTCCATAAATATGTTTCCTAATTCACATTTTAGTCACTTGACTCATTATAATATGCCATATATAAGAACTTCGTAATTCTTGAAATGATCTGTTCTAATCCATAACATGGACTATAATATTTGAGATAGCTAATCCGCTGTAAAACATAGGACCAGATTTTATTAACTGAAATAGTTCTTGCAGTTTGACTACTTCTAATACGTTGCAGGAGACACTGCACAAGCATAACAAAATAAAAAAAGAGAAAAGTAATTTTCACGATGCTGCAGAAGGAACTCCAGATGAATCAAATGGTTTAAATGTGTCTCCGAGCATGAGATATTCTGAACACAAAGCCCCGAGTTCTCAAAAAAGCCTTCTGAAGAATTGGCCCTTAGTTTCTTCTATTATTGTCTACTGCATATTCCAGCTCCATGATATTGCCTATTTGGAGGTAATTTATCTTTCTTTGAAATTCATGTTAATTAAAAGGTAAAAATCTAAGGAGCCTTCTCAAGATTGCTTAATTTAAAATTTTGTCAATAAATTTTATGATCACTTGGTTTTTTAGATATTTTCACTTTGGGCTGTCAGTCCAAGGACCCTTGGGGGTTTAAGCTTTACAACAGCTGATGTTGGACAGGTTCTTGCCATCACAGGTATAAAGACATAGACCAAATCTCTGCAGGACAATTTGCCTTGTGTATTCTAAAGCTTTTTAGGCAGACTATATTGGAAAATTGTGCATTTTTTTTATCCGATTATAATATTAATTTTTCATGGTCTACCAGGCCTTGGTTTGCTACTCTTTCAGCTGCTTGTTTATCCGCTGGTGGAAAGGATTACCGGGACTGTCATGATTTCTCGGATTGGCGCAGTATGCCCCTGACTGAACTACCATTTCACTTCTATTCCCACTTCCCATTAAGTTACCTTTTCGGTCTTAGTTTAAATTGAACTTGCTCATCTTTTAGGTTTTAAGCATACCATTGCTGGCAAGCTACCCATATATAGCTTTATTAACTGGTGTCAGCCTCTCCATAGCGCTCAACTGTGCGTCTATGTTAAAAAATATTCTCTCGGTAAGAACTTTTTCCTTAGATCAATGAGTTCGTCAGCTTCACGAAGTTATTGATTGATAGCTAAGTTGTGCGGACTCTTCACTTTCGTTGCCGAACCCGTGTTGGATTCTCCAAAACGCACTACTTTTGGAGTGTCCGACACGCATCTGTCGATATTTTTGAAGAGTCCAAGCAACATAGATTGATAGAAATTCAATGCAGTGCTTTTGTGAATATTCAGGAATAGTTGCTTATGTTTTATTTTTGTTTTTTGTTTTTTGTTTTTTGAATTTAAAATGTTTTTACTCAAACTGTTAGTATGCATGCAGTATAAAAAAAGGGCAACCCGGTGCACTAAGCTCCCGCTATGCATGCAGGATTCACAATAATCAATGGTACATGATGCATTGGAGAGGAGATGGCCTATTATTTTACTTAATTCATCTTTGCAGCTCTTTTCTCAAGTTTATGTTACATTTTATGCTTTGTTAAAATATTTGACCAGTGCACTCAATGCCTAAGGTTCGTAGTTGAATGTAATTGAGCTGTGTCTTAATTTCTGGTTCATGATATTTCCTATTTCCTATACATGAAAATTATGAATGATATGTATTTTTTGTATTGCCACAAACACTTAGTCTTAGTTCTTTTATGCGTGAAGTGAGGTTAATTTAGCACCAGAATTTCTGCTCATATCTGTTTGACTACCTTTGTTTGGCTTTTGCAATTCCAGTATCTCGAAGTTGTTTATTTTGGTCTAAGTTGTTAACTTTTCATGTTTGATCAGGTATCAATTACAACAGGCTTACTAATCATGCAGAATAGAGCTGTGGTAACTACCTTCTCCCATAAGCATTTTATCCTTTTCTTTATCCATATAAAAGTGATCAGTAAAGTTCATGAGTGAAATAAATGTTTAACTTCAGTCCCAGGAGCAAAGAGGAGCTGCAAATGGTATTTCAATGTCCTCAATGTCTCTTTTCAAGACTATTGGCCCAGCAGCGGGGGGCTCATTGTGAGTTGCTAATTTCTCTTTACTGTCTGCTGATTTTCAAGGTCATTTTTTGTGCTTATCATGAAATTATGGTCCCTTGAATTTTCCCTTATTTCGCTAAACAAACTTAGTACCACATATATGTCATACAAACTTCATGTTTGGCCATAATCGATGCAGGATCTGAGCTTAACTTGGTGTATCTGAAAATGCTAGAGCTGCGTAGTGATATGATCAAATGTCCATTTTCAGTTTTAGTGAATGCCAGATTGTCTATTGGAAATGTATATGATGTTTGTTTAACTCGAGAGTTCAGGTCTACAGTCTGCCAATCTAGACATATAGACAGGATTATGTATCATCGTGTTCTCATGATCTGCAATTTATGCAGATTATCCTGGTCACAACGGCGTCAAGATGCTGATATTCTGCCAGGTAAGTCTACTTAATTTATTAGATTCAAGCTTGTGGCCTTACTCACTACTTAAAATTCAATTCAATTCACAACAAGCATCAGTTTCTTTGCCTCCTATTATATTGGTTTTAGTAGCTTCTGAGACATTACTAGTGTGCTCTATGGAGTATCTGATGGCCTACTTGGATGCACTTTAATACAAATGTTGAGCCAATAAACTAAACAAAGGCAATGTGATGTTGTAATACAGGTGATCAGTTGGTTTTCTTTGTTCTCAATGTCATTGAGTTGCTCGCCCTACTTCTGACCTTCAGACCCTTTCTGAAAGAACCTGAAGACACCGATATTCCTAAATCAAAACACGATTCTTTGGGTCAAGAAAATGGAATACAAGAAAGGCTCGTGTTAACGGAATTACCCTGAAGTACCAGAATTACAACTTCAGATCAGATGTGAAATGTCAATGGCCAGCACAATGCCTTGTGCTGCAGAAGTACAAGTGTAGGACTTTCAAGATACCATATCATATTCAAAGAGTTGAACTAAATCCGGTTCTTTAGTTGTAACATTGAACAAATTCTCTCAGGATCATTGATTGTAAACCTTCATCTCCATATTACAGATTTATATATGTTATGGAGATGGGAAAGATGCAGTTTTTAGGTGTATCTTTAGTTAGAAATAAATGAATCTTTGAGCTTCATGAATTCTGTGTAGTTGCATTGCTTGGTAAGCTGGTTAATAGAATACAAAATTAGGCGAAAAGAAGTAGTTCTGGAACTGCGAGTTATCTTTAGTATTATTCATCTTCATTTTCAAGAGAAACTGAGAGTGTCCGCAAGGGTGGCTCAGTTGGTTGAGCTTGGGGCTTTCATAATGGAGGTTTCAAGTTCGAAATCCTCTGCCCTACGACAACAAGCGATTGCGGGGTTCCTTGTTAAATATAAAAAAAAGAAACTGAGAGAGTTTCTAAACAATACTCTTACCTAACTTAATATGTTTAGATGAAAAAGTTCTTTTTAATATTATTCATATACTTCTAAACTTTTGTATCTAAAATGTACCGTTAGTTATTCAAAATGTGGTGTTAATACAACTCCTATGTCAAGATGATGTAATAATAAAAGAGTTAATGGTAAAAAACATCTGAACTATCACTTTTTCGACAGTTTTACGTCTCAATTATCAGTTATTCCCTTTTCTACCGGAACTAACACCACATATGTATTAAAACACCTAGTTGACCATTATCTCAATAATAAATGATAAATCATTGGCTCCTATTTTCTGCTGAATAAAGGTACCTCAAAAAAGAAATCAAACACATATTTTTGTCTTCCTATTATATTTAGTTGATTTGTCGGTTTCATTGTTAGTGTTAGAACGTACAATTCATACATAAGAACTTACCCCCAAAGGATGTGGTGCAATGAATGAGGTTGTTTCTCCCTTAATCAGAGGTTTTGGTTTCGAGCACTGGGTATGAAAAAATCCTTAGTAGAAAGCACTACCCACCGAATGAGGCCCTACCCAACACGAATCCGGATTAGTCGGATGCCAATACGGGTACATTTAAGCTAAAGTCCTTTTATCCGTTATCTCAATTAAACTAGAACACACATAAATCACATTTTATGTGTCCTTTTGCATGTTTTAAAATTTTCATATAAATTACACAGTAATAAGAATTTTTCAGACCAAAAATGTACATTTTGGTTAAAAATTCAAAAGACAGGTAACAAAAGGGACAGATGCAAAATCCAAAGTAGTAGTAGGCAAAGAATCACCAATAATGTGAGAGATGGCAAATCCAAGAAGGACATCATTTTCCCCTTCAGGTAACCACAACCATCACCACCAACTTCCAATCTCCAGCACCACCCCATTTCAAAATCAAACCCATATCTCAACTTTACTAAACTCACTCAAATCATTCCTCAAGAAACCTCATGCTTTCCCCTTTCTCCTCTCTCTCTTCCTTTTTATCACTTGGGTTTCCCTTAGATTCCAACGTCCTTCAAGTTCTACCCATTTGCGAGAAGAGTGGCATGCTAAGGTTCAAGAAGATGATGATGAAAAGGCTAATCTTGTGAGGTTCTCAGCTTCCTCTTCTTCTATTGCTAAAGATAAACGTGGCTGGTTGCTCAATCCCATTTCACTTGCCGTTGATTCAGCCATTTCAGGTCTCCCTTTCACTCTCTCTCTCTCTCTTACCTGTCTTAAAATTATTATTCACCCCGTCCCGATTTATGTGACATACTTTTAAAGGAAGATTATTTGTGTGATTATAATCTTCTCGTTTTTTGCGTAAAAGTTAAGGTTTAAAGTTAAATTATCGTCGTATAAGTAAATATGTCTTTTTTTTGTGACGGACTAAAAAGGAAAGTGAGTCATTCTTTTTGGGACAGATCTAGTATAATATTTTCAACATATGATATTTTCTTTTGAGCCGAGAGTTTATCGGAAACAACCTCTCTACCCCACAAAGGTAGATGTAAGCTCTGCAAGCACCGACCCTTACTCAATAGGGCAATTCAAAGAGGAGAACGAGGACCAAAATCAAATTCAAGAGCACCGTAGAGTGCTAAACTTCCTTTTGAGAAGTGGATAAAGACCAAAGATCTTGAGCGACCGATCCGGCAGAACATTTCCTTCCCCGCTGTAAATCCTTCGGGGCTTGTTTCACAACCGAAAGAGAATGTGAAGCAGGATCCTTCTTCTGCACCGTCGCTTGAATGAAGACACCGATCGGGGAAAAGCTCGAAAGAGGCGAGCACGCTTTAAAACGACTTTCACTAATAGACACTAATTGAATAGTTCAAGCTGCTTTAAAACGACTTTCACTAATAGACACTAATTGAATAGTTCAATTCTTTTGGGAGTTTCTACGGGGCAGTTGGAGTGCTGGTAAGTTGTTACGGACCCGAAAGGTTCGGCGGATGGACCCAATACTTGGCCCTCAGTCTTATCCCCCCTTCTTCCACTCCGCCCCGAAGAGTAACTAGGACTAAAGTTTGAAAGATTTGCAGCAAAACGGAGTAGGGGGTGAAGCCTATAAAGATGCAGTGGATCTAGCAAAAGATCTCGTCTCCAGCTCGGTTTCTCGAACAAATACTTTTTTTGTAGGTCCATGAAAGCTATTAAATGTAAAGACAGCATGTAATGCCTCAATTTCCGCCTTACCCAAACCAAAGCTACGCAACTAATAGAATAGGCAAGAGGGGCCTAGGTACTCCTATCCCGAATCTCCAAAGAAATTAGAAGCACCTATGATAGCGTCAAGCTTTTCTTTGTTCCGTTTATGCATTCCTGCCTGACCTAAATTTCAGGTATGCCCTTTGCCCTCTTACGAGACCCGGCCAACTCAGTCAATCTCCAGGTCCCTAACGAACGAGTCAAGTGGCCTCTTCCAAATCGTTGGATCGGGTTGATGATTTCGAGAGTGTATATCACACCGCACCTGCGTTAATTGATCTTTTGATTAAATATGCCTATGATAATTGAAAAAGGATGTTTCCTTGCTACGGAGTTAAAAGAGACAGAAAGGATGACGAAGGGCCAGTTGACGCATTAGAAAACGTCGTGCCTATCAATTAGTTCCAAGCAAGTTCAAATGGCTTTTCACGTCTCTCCTTATAGTCGAGTCCCTCACTCGCTCTCTTTGCCGACAATCCCCCTTTTCCTCAAAACTAATGGAAGCAGGAACCCTGGCTTTTTTTCCATATCTCCCGAGCTAACTCAGTATATATGGAACGAGAAGGACTTTTATGATATGACACCCGATCCGATAGTTTACGATATAGATAGATAGATATTTCTAAAGAACATTCTAAGAAAAGATATTAATAGATATCGGTAGTTGTCCGGTCGTACATACTATCCTCCCCAGACCTCACTTTGTGGGATTACATTGGGTATGTTGTTGTTGTTTGGGAGTATTTAGTATAATAGGATTTGCCTTAAAAGACAAATTTGTGTGTTCCTGAAGATAGGATTAAAAAAAGAGATAGTGTGTTCTCATATGTCTTCCGTGGATTAGCATCTCGAGGTGCTTTGTGTTAGAATTCATATAATTCATGAATCATTACAAAGCAATAAGAAGAGTAAAGAAAAGAGAATATTAATATTATTGATAGTGAATTAGTGAATAAAAGAAAAACAATTAGATTCCTTTTATAGGGTCTAAATACATAAAACATAAGGATGGTTTTTCGATGTGGGACATTTTATTACAAAGTTTAACAAAATGCTAACATCCCCTCTCAAGCTCACGATGGTGTAAAGAGAAGCATCGAGAGTTTGCCAAGAAAGAACCGATGACGCTGTAAGGTATGTGTTGGGTTTTGATATTGGTGAATGGGAAATGATGGGATGAAAATTAAAGGGGGTAAAAGGCTCTTTTGTCCCACATCGAAAAAAGAGAAGGAAAGAGAGGTGTATATATTACATTACACCTTCTCTAGCTGCTAAAAGGGTTGAGTGGGCAAGGACCCCTCGCGCCGTCGTCGTCGCTCGCTCGGCTCGGCTCCGGCTTTGGCTTTGGATTTGGATTTGGATTTGGATTTGTCAAAAGATTGATTGATAATCTTTTTGGACCTCCAACCCTATAAATTCTTGATCACTTTTCCATTCTGAATTTTATATTCAAGTCGAAAATATTTTTCATTGTGTGTGATATACTGCCGTTGAGTGGTTCGCTGCTACCGGAATTTGGAGTACTACTATTCTGTTTGTCGATTTGACTGTGACAAACAATGACAATTGAAACTGGAACTACCTCTGCAAATCCGCACGGTGATTACTACAATGGCCGATGCAGCATGCCTACCGAGAAACTCGCGAATTTCACCGGTGCCAACTTTAAAGGATGGCAGCAAAGAATGATCTTTTGGCTTACCACCCTTGGTTTGCAAAAGTTCACCGCATAAAAGAGTGTGCCCTTCTTTCATGTGTCCGATCCCCCTGGAGGCAAGCAAGCATACCGTTAAAAGACTGGTAAACCAAATGTAGCCCTACCTGAATGTGATATCTCACACCGGGTAAATCCGCCACCCTCATCAGGCGATCCCCTATGAGGACCCTCCCGTGCCTGTCGCCGACATGCCTGACAACAAGCAGTTCATGGTTACTGAGGCTTGGAAACAGGCTGATTTTTTGTGCAAAGGCTACATTTTAAGTGCCTTAGAAGATGACTTGTACAATGTCTACAGTGCAGTAGATACTTCCAAAGAACTATGGAGTGCACTTGAAAAGAAGTACAAGACAGAAGATGCTTGCTTGAAGAAGTTTGTGGTTGCCAAATTCCTAGACTATAAAATGGTTGATGGGAAAACCGTTGGAACCCAAGTTCAAGAGCTTCAACTTATCTTCCATGACCTCATTGCTGAAGGTATGGTAGTGAATGAAGCATTCCAAGTGGCTGCAATGATTGAGAAATTGCCGTCTTCGTGGAAAGATTTCAAGAATTATCTTAAGCACAAAAGAAAGGAAATGAAGTTGGAGGATCTTGTGATTCGTCTCAAGATCGAGGAAGATAACAAAACCGCTGAAAAGAGGTATCGTAAGAGTTCACCAATTGAAGGGGCCAACATCGTTGAAGATGCTGCTCCGAAAATGAACAAGAAAAGAAAGAGGCCTTCTGGAAAAGAGAAGGGTTCTAACAAGAAAAGTTCAATGACAACTGCTTTAATTGTGGGAAAGCTGGCCACAAAAGCCCAGATTGTCGTCTCAGAAAAGGACAAGGGAAAAGACAAGCCAATATGGTGGAAATGAATGATGATCTAAATGATGCGTGTGCAATCTTTGTCGAGTGCAATTTGGTTGGAAACCCAAAGAGTGGTGGTGGATTCGTGCCACTCGACATGTTTCTTGCGCAAAGAAGCATTTGCAACCTATGCTCCATTGGACCAAGAGGTATCATGTTTATGGGAAATACTGCAATGTACCAAGGTTGAAGGATATGGGAAGATACTTCAAGATGACTTAGGCAAGGTCGACTTCAACAATGTTCTCGACGCTCCAACAATTCGGAAGAATTTAGTTTCATTGGACTACTCGTCAAAAGCGGGTTTAAGTGTGTGTTGGTTAGTGAGAAAATTGTAATAAGTAAGAATGATATGTTCATCGGAAAGGGCTACCTCACCGAGGGCTTTTCAAACTCAATGTAATGGTTGTTGTGATATTAATAAAAATTCACCGCCTTACTTATTGGAGTCAAATAATTTATGGCATGTTCGTTTAGGACATGTCAATTACAAAACCTTGCGAAAATTGATCAATTTAGAAGTATTGCCTAAATTCGAGTGTAACAAATCAAAATGTGAAATTTGTGTTGAATCTAAGTTTGTTAAACATCCATATAAGTCTATTAATAGAATTCAAATCCTTTAGACTTAATTCACACAGTATATACGTGATATGAAGTCAATACCATCTCGTGGTGGGAAAAAGTATTTTATAACTTTCATCGTGATTGCACTCGATCATTATGTGTATTTGCTTAATAGTAAGGATGAAGCAATTAATGCATTTAAGCAATACAAACGAAGTGGAAAATCAACTGAATAAAAAGATCAAAATGATTAGAAGTGATAGGGGTGGAAAGTACGAATCTCCCTTTGCAGAGACATGTTTGAAATATGAAATTATTCATCAAACTACTGCCCCTTACACGTCATAATCAAATGGAATTGCGGAAAGGAAAAACCGAACATTAAAGGAAATGATGAATGCCTTACTAATTAGTTCCGGTTTACCGCAGAGCTTGTGGGGGGAAGCTATCCTTACAATGTCGAATACTCAACAGAGTACCCAACAAAACACAATCTATTCCATATGATCTATGGAAAGGAAGAAAACCCAACTTGAAATATTTCAAAGTGTGGGGGTGTTTGCGCGTCCAAGTTCCTTTGCCCAAAGGGTAAAAATCGGACCAAAAGCGTGGATTGTGTTTTTATTGGCTATGCTACAAGCAAAGAAAGCTTGTCGGTTTTGGTTCACAAATCGGACAATCCGAAATTCATGTTAATATATGGCGAATCGGATAATCTTGAATTCTTTGAAAACATCTATCCGTATAAATCGAATGTGAGTCGTCAAGTGAAAGATCTAAACGATCGCGGAAGAACAAAGGAAAGTATACCAAGCAAAGAGGATCTAAGGCGTAGCAAACGTCAAAAGACATCTACTTCCTTTCGACTGCACTTTGTAACATTCTTGCTTGAAAATGAGCCTCAAACATTTAAAGCGGAATGTCATCTTACGATTCAACATTTTGGAAAGAAGCGATCGATAGTGAGATTGAATCAATTTTAAACAACCATACATGGGAGTTAGTTGATCTTCCTCCTGGAAATAAACCTTTAGGATCAAAATGGATCTTTAAAAGGAAAATGAAAGCTGATTGTACTATTGACAAATATAAGGCAAGACTTGTGGTCAAAGGTTATAGACAAAAGGAAGGTCTTGATTACTTTGACACATACTCGCCAGAACAGAATAACATCTATTCGGTGTTAGTGGCAATCGCGTCAGATATGGTTTGAAATCCATCAAATGGATGTCAAGACAACTTTCTTAAATGGAGAATTGGAAGAAGAAATTTACATGGAACAACTTTGAGGTGTTGTGGTTCCTGGTAAAGAAAGGAAAGTGTGCAGACTTGTTAAGTCACTTTATGGACTTAAACAAGCACCCAAACAATGGCATGCGAAATTTGACCAAACAATGTTGGCAAATGGATTTAAGATTAATGAGTGTAACAAATGTGTTTACATTAAAAATACTCCAAATCATGAAGTCATTGTTTGTTTGTATGTTGATGACATGTTGATAATGAGTAAAGATATTGTCGATGTAAATGCTACGTCGTATGCTCGCTAGCAAATTTGATACGAAAGACTTAGGGGTTCTTGATTTGATCTTAGGAATTAGGATCCATAAAACTCTACAAGGTCTAGCATTATCACGATACATTATATTGAAAAAGTACTTGACAAGTTCAAGTATTTAAATTTCAATGTTGCAAAGACTCCAATCGATGTAAGTTTTGCACTTCAAAAGAATGGCGTGAAAGTGACTCACAATGGACTTTGCACGAGTTTTGGGAAGTTTGACGATATTATGAATTGTACACGACCGGATATAGCACGTGCTATAAGCAAGTCGATTCACGAGTAATCCCAATCAAACTCATCGACGGCAATGAAACGAGTCTTGGGATATCTACAACACACCCAAAACTATGCTTTGCATTATAATAAATATCCCGCAAGATTTGAGGATATAGTGATGCAAATCGATCACCGGATCGTTTGAAGTTAAATCCACGAGTGGATATGTTTTCACTGGCGGAGGAGCGGTCTTCGAAATCATCAAACAGATACGCATCGCCCGCTTCTACAATGGAATCGATTTATAGCTTTAGACAAGTAGGTGAAGAAGTTGAATGGCTCCTAATTTCTTAGAAGATATTTCATTTCGCCCAAACCTTTGGCTCCTATATGTATACATCGTGACAAGCAAAGAAAGGTAGGCGTGAGCGTAATGTATAACGGAAAATCTCGTCACATACGACGAGACACAATACCGTTAGACAACTCCTTCTAGTGGCGTTATCACAATTGATTATGTAAAGTCAAGAGATAACGTGGCGGATCCGCTTACAAAAGGCTTATCTGAGAGGAGTTGGTAGATCATCAACGGAATGGGTTAAGGCCAAGGACAAGTCATCACGGCGGTAACTCTACCTAGCAGACCGAGATCCCAAGAGCTAGGTTCAGGAGATCAAATAAAGTTGTGGATCGACGGTTCAACATTGTCAAATAACTCAACCCATTCTCGGATGAAGACAATGTTCGTAAATAAGGATAAGACTTTATGGCTTGTTAATGAGTTAATAAAGCATTAAGGTTTTTAACGGTTATCTAAATCGCGATGATGACCGGATAACGTGGTTATAGGACCACATGTTTAGAAATCACCTATGCGAGTGTTAAGTGTAAGCCGCTTTAAAGGAACGACAAGAAAGGCCCATTCTCTGCACTCACGAGACCAGCGGTGTTCATGACTGAAACGAACACAACCGTGAGAACCATAAACGGTTGAGGGTTGATTGTGTGTCTTATGTTGTCTAGGTATACAACAAAGTTCGACGGTTCAAAGATATCAAATCTACCGATTGATCGAGTATATCCGATATAACTTCACTACGGAAAGTTCAAAGGGAAACCTACTTATCCAGATGCAGTCAATTCTCGCTTGTATATCACACTCGTCCGTACATTCTTATATCTTATAACCATTCCCCATTCATGTGGGGGATTGTTGGGTTTTGATATTGGTGAATGGGAAATGATGGGATGAAAATTAAAGGGGGTAAAAGGCTTTTTTGTCCCACATCGAAAAAAAGAGAAGGAAAGAGAGGTGTATATATTACATTACATCTTCTCTAGCTGCTAAAAGGGTTGAGAGGGCAAGGACCCCTCGCGCCGTCGTCGCTCGGCTCGGCTTCGGCTTTGGATTTGGATTTGGATTTGTCAAAAGATCGATTGATTGATAATCTTTTTGGACATCTTTTTGGACAAACGTTTCTTTAATTAAATTAATTAATTAATTATTTAATTAAAAACAAATCCAAATGGATCGACCCGCGACCCGACCCTTCCGGCTCTCCCTCTCTGTTTAAGTTATTTTCGAACTGGAGATGAAAAATTTGATGAATTATTTCATATTTGGGAGACCAATAATTCAAAGACTATTACTTAGACCAATAACTGTTGAATTGGTGTCCAATTGACTAAGTTCAAAATATGCTAAAGAGATTTGGGTTTATTTGTCAAGACTGTTTGTGCAGAATAATTTTACTGTTAAATATCAATTACAAATATGAAATTCGTGCACTAGTACAGAATGATTTGGGTATTCAAGATTTTTCCTGTGCAATGACTATTTGGGATCAGTTAGCTTTGACGGAATCTGTTGAATTGCAAGCATGTGATGCTTATATTAAATGAAGAATGTCTTGTTCAGCTCTGGATGGGCCTTCTCACAGAATTTAAAAATTGTCGTTCAGGCCTTTTGAACCGCAAATCCTTACCGTCTGTTGAAGATGTGGTAAATGAACTCATGGCCGAAGAAACTTGTTTGAAGACTCTAAAGGATGTGCATATTACTTCCGTCTTGGCATCTTTTTTGTCTGCACCGGTCTTTGCAGCCCAGTATAAAACAGTTGTCGTAGGTAATTGTAAATATTGCTAGGAACCAGGACACTGGAAGGATCAATGTCCTGAGCTACGAAAGACGTCAGGTTGGAAACCTCCACAGACAGGACAAGGTTGAAAGCCTCCACAACAATATCATGGCGGGCAACTAAAGCCATACTCTGGGGTCAATTCCAAAACTTATATCCACCTACTCAGGCTGCCTTTGTGCCCTCTATTGATCACTCAACTTCTGTGAGTCCCAATATTGATTCCGTAGCTAACCAATTTCAGAAGCTCCTCACCTTTCACCCGTTTCAAAGTAATCCTCAATCTTATGCTCCTTCCAGTTCATCACCATCTATTGATTCAGGTATCATTTCATCTTTTTGGACTCTGGAGCTGGAAATCATATGTCTCCTGATTCTTCTACTTTTATATATATGTCTTGTGACCCTCTATCCACTTCTGTTGTGACTGCTGGGCACACCTATTCCATTGACATGCATTGGTACCATTCATACATCCACTATATCTTTATCTGATGTTTATTGCATTCCTAAATAATATATGAGTCTTGCTTCTGCTGGTCAAATATATGACTCTGGATGTTTTGTTGGCCTTTCCCCAATTGTTGTGTGCAAGATCTAAAATCCAAGAGAGTGATTGGGACATGACGTGGAAAGGTCTCTATGTTTCGGATGAGCTGCATCTTCCTACTCATGCAACATCTATGCGTGTTAAATAGTCTTCTTTCCATTTGACTTCTTCAAAATTTTATTTGTGGCACTCTAGACTCGGTCATGTATCAGGCTCTCGCCTACGTTATATGTGTACTACTTATATTCTTGGTGATTTACAATCCGATGATATTTCTGATTGTAGTGGATGTAAACTTAGAAAAAAAATCACTTTGCCTTTTAATTTGAGTACTTCTGCACCATTTGATCTAGTCCATTCTTATGTTTGGGGGCCAACACCTATCCCTACTAAGGGAGACTCCAGATATTATATTCCTTTTATTGATGATTATACTTGTTATTGTTGGGTTTATTTACTGAAATGACGTACTGATCTTGTTCATATTTTATGTTGAGTTTCAAGCCTATGTGAAACTGAAAACTCAACATTCTGCCACTATTAAATGTTTTCGGGCTGATTTAGAGGGTGAGTATACTAGTGGAGATCTTTATGGTATTTTCAAAGCTAATGGTACAATATATTAACATTTCGCGACCGAGCTTAATATATTAACTTGCGCTCGATACCATGTTAGAATTCATGAATCCTTACAAAGCAATAACAAGAGAATAAGAATATTATTTATAGTGAATAAAAGAAAAGCAATTAGATCCATTTATATAGGGTCTAATACATAAGGATGGTTTTCCGATGTGGGACATTTTATTACAAAGTTTAACAAAATGCTAACACTTTAATGGCATAAAGATATCATCTTGGTAGCAAGTAGTAGCAACCACCAAATAAATAGAACATCGGTTAGCTCTGCTTCAGGTCTAGAAGCAATGGAAGTAGGTTCGTAGTCTCGCTGCCTGATAAAGAGTCATTAAGGCAAGAAGGAAACGTGAGCATTTTTAGGTGGGAAACAAGTTAAGAAAGATCTAGAGGGCAAGGAATGATTAGTTATTTACTGATAATATACATAGCTGCTTCTGAAGTGGAATGGATATTAAGGATTTATATAGCCTAGCCTGACTATCTTGGAATTAAAGCTCAATTGATTGATTACCTTTAAAGAAAAAAAAAAGTTAGTTGATTCATTGATTGTGCAAAATTTAAGTGCGAGAAATTTAAGGAAATGTGCAAGTCTAGAATTGATTTTCTAGCTAAAGATCAGGAGGTTAATCTTGTTAAGTTCCGACCTTCCTCTTCCATTGTTACCAAATATAAGTGTGGGTGGTTGCTCAACCCCATTTTCTCTTACCCTCGATTCAGGCACCTCAGTTCTGTCTTTCTCTTTCTCTCTTTGATGTTAATGCATAAAAGACCTATAGTTTCTCCGAGTCCATGGGGGCTTAGAGAATAACAAAATGAAATAAAAGAAAAGAATGCATGCAGATGCAACAAACTAGTCGGGACTACGCTATATTTGTTTTCAGTATATCTAAATTTGATCAAGTGTTTGTTAGGATCTTTTTGGTTTTGTTATAAATTTGTCTGTGGTGTTCGGTTTTGTTATACATAAATTTATCTAGTCCAAATAGAGGACTATATATAGAAGATTAGTACAACTTACTCCAACTAGTCTGGGATTAATGTATAGCACTAGTTTTTGTTGTAATGTTAGAAAATGAAGAAAATGTGAAAATTCAGAATTGGATTACAGGGAAAAGCAGATGGTGTTTCCTTTCCTTTTTTCCTGATTTAAGTTATTACTTAACTGCACAATGAATTTACACAATTCTATTTGTCATTTTCCTATTGACAATGGGAGGTTATACTTGCTGCAGGTGGGGCAGCAGGTTGTGCTTCAGTTCATTTGGGTGAGATCAGATCTGGTGGTGTTAGAGGCAACCACAGACACCACACTTGCAATGAGACATTTGTTATTTGGGGAGCTAAGACAGTATTCCGGGTATGTTTTTCCCTCTTTGTAATATCAAAGCTGAAAGCTTTTACAGTTCTACATATCTTAATCATTGGTAAGTTGCTTTAGATCATTCCTTTTACTATGCTTATCCCTAGGGAAACATATTCTTCTGTTGCACATAAACAGAAGCATGATGAAATTTGAAATGTTGGTTTTACATAAATCAATTTGATTCCTTTGTAGTCCCTGCGACGTGATGTATTTATCTGGAGCGGAAGAGATAAGTATCTTGCTTATAATTGCTTTTAGATGAAACTGTGCATTGATTAGGAAGTGAATTCAGTACAAATGTGTCAATACAAACTGTTTGCCTCCACAGGCTCTTCAGGAATCTTATATTTTAGTTGCTGTCACTTGTCCAGCGTATTGTTGTAGTTTTTCCATATATTTTCAAGTAAAGCAAACATTCTCCGAACTTGAACATTACTTCACATGCTAAAGTTAAGTCTACCCTTGAGCCATAATCAAGTTTTCTTTCTAAGTTCTTCAAAATCTTCTTAGTCTCTTGCAAAAATCTCCTCAAGTTTATTTGTTCCCAGTAAGCCATAATCATTTGCTTGTTGTAATTATATTTTTCAGTACCTAACATACGTTTTGAAGACCATGAGTGTGGTTGATTGGTTTTATGTCTCTAATCTTTCCTTCCCTCATTTCTACTTCCTTCATCCAATTTTTGGGTGTTCTCTACATTTATAGTCTTTCTTTACTCACCATTAAAGCAAGCATTGTACTCATGCTTTGAAAGTGTTCTATGTGATTCATTTTCTGCAGCTAACTCCTGGACAACACCCAAATCATGATTTGCTGCTTATTCATTATTTCTGATCAAATGAGAGGGAAATGGAGATTAAATAAACCATTATAGCTACTTGTCAAAAGAAAAACCAACTATAGCTATTAAATCATCTCGTCTATTATATTTCCCATAAAATTGTCTTTTTGAATGAGTAATCATGTTTTCCTTTCCTTTCATATGGCTTTGGGTTGCAAGTTGGTTATATATGCCAAGTCCTCTTGATTCACTAACTTTTTACAGGTGGAAAATGATGCGGTAAAAAAAGGTTACGCGGAAGTAATAATTGGTGCAGATGAAGTTGCTGTTGCAGTCAGCCCCATCGGAACTGCTCATGCTCTAGTAAATGTTGATCCTGTGCAAACTACATACTTCATGGGGTGCCAGGATAATATAATCAACTACAATGGCACGACGACTGACTTTAATGTATGGAAAGATCTTTAGATTTCCATTGTTATAGTCTCATGGTTGCTTTAATAAGGTAACTGAAGTTTAATGCTATCTGCATCAAGCTGGTCCTTTTCTTGCCAGGTCTCAAGATGAGGGTTTTAAAAGGGTGTGAATTAGTTTAGCTAGTGTAGATCAGGAAACTATGTACATAAGGCATAGCTAATATTCATTGGAATTATTTTGTTCTGTCTGTCTTTTTGGGTTTTATGACAAAAAGAAGTAAGCTCAGATGTATCTCTACAGGATATAGCTTGTCAATCCTACAGCCACACATATGAAAGCTGTTTTCAACTCTTGAAATTTAGCATATGTGCATGTTCTAAGATTTTGCTCGTATATTAGTTGCAATTTTACATTTACATTTTCCCCTTCTTTTGACAAATATTTACCCAAGTTGTTGAATATAACGGGACAAAGGAACTGTATAAGGATGATCTTGCAAAGCGGTTAAATAGTAGAAAAATAATAATAAAGTACGTTTTTGTTATGTATATTAGGCGTACTTTTAAAGAAAATACTTTTTTCGTGATGAGATTAGTGTTTGATGGTCTGTTGCTTTCAAATGAAAGCCAAACAGACAATTTATGATTTACCCTCTTGAAAGGTAAAAAGGTGTCACTTGGAATTGGAAGTCAAATGATGGTGGATTGTAATATTTAAAAGGAAAAAACTAAAATATTTCATTAAACTATCAAAAATGACTAATTTATGTCACTCGTTAATAGTTTGACTCATTTATGTCATTGCCGTTATCAAAATGACTCATTTATGTCATTGACGGTACCAAAATGGTATTGTAAAATCGGCATTAATGAAAAATGACATGAATAAATCATTCTGGTAATGGCGATGACATAAATGAGCAAAAATATTGATGAATGACATAAATGAGCTATTTTCAATAGTTCAATGACATTTGAGTTTTTTCCCTGTTTAAAATATGCTGGCAGCCAATTCAATATTCTGGCCATTTATGGAGTCAAGCAATATGCATTAATAGGGAAACTCCATTTTTCGAATCTCAGAGTTTGAGACGTGGTTAAACTATCCAAAGTTTGATCCAGGCATCCAGCAAAGCAGTGGCATATTCGAGCATTTTCAGTTAAATGAAGCAAAAGCAGTCCAAATCACAAAAGAAGAAAATGAGTCACTTGATACTTAAACAGAGACCGAGTCCAGGCTGTTTTGTGGCCTTTGTATGATGACCCTAAACTATATATGTCCTCATTTTCTGCTAACTGTACGAAAAACTACATAAAACCATGTTCTCAATGTCCAAACTATTAACTTTACATACAGGGGGAGTAGCCATCGACTAGGAATCACTCAAACAGGTTCCCAAATGTTGAGAAAGAAGCGTTACTAGCTGGTGAAATTTTCAACGACATTAAAAAACACCATTCATATACATGAAGTTAGATTCAGATAGGGCCT
This sequence comes from Przewalskia tangutica, assembly GCA_029844215.1. Classification (NCBI taxonomy): domain Eukaryota; kingdom Viridiplantae; phylum Streptophyta; class Magnoliopsida; order Solanales; family Solanaceae; genus Przewalskia; species Przewalskia tangutica. The sequence continues at coordinate 1,931,128 of CM056727.1, forward strand.
GAACTTGTTCTGCGGAGCTGATACTTAGGCTCTGGAGGTGGAACACTTGGTAAAATATTCTCGATCTCCTGCAGATAAAACCATATTTAATCAGGTTAACTCGTGAAAGTGAATGCTGACCTCATATGAACTGAAGGGAGGCAACTATTTCTGAAAATTGTCAAGAGACAACTCGACTGCAAAAGAGTTACTTTGCTATTTGAGATAACGACATTCGCAGTTTGCCATGTCAGCACTTGTGACTTCTTCAAAAGCATTTGAAGGGATAAACACAATCCAAACTAACACGGGAAACAAAAGTTGGCATGGACAAGCATAAGTATTACCTAAATATCTAACAATTTTTTGTAACTAGGTAACGAGTCTTATAGTGACCAAGCATTCCATTTCAAATATTTAAAGCGAATCTTATTTGGCATTATATGCATCACGAAGCCACCTATTAAACTATCTACCAGTTACTAAGAGTTTGACAGTCATTTCACAGGGCTAGTTCAATTTGGTTAGGAATTCCTATAACCAAACCAAAAGCATATATACATTGAGAAACAGAAGGTAAGTCCTTTTCTTTCCCGTGGTTGCTTATTTTCTGTTTTGTGAATCCTTATCACAATAATATACAAGGAAACAATGCAAGCCATAAAATGAGATTCAGAAAGTTATTAGTAAGGATGATCCTCATAATTATTTATAAGTTTAAGAAATTGTTTTCACCTTTACTCATAATACAGAGATACATTTGAAGTCCAGCAAGCTGCAAGAGTCGGATAATCCAAATAAAAAAGGGTCCTTACATCTATCTGTTTCTTGTAGCATTTCGGTCTAAATGAAACATAAAGTTCACTTCAAGTGGAATATGAGGGAAGGCCTAGAACTTCTTCCTGAATGATTAGACAAGAGAAGATGTGAAGTGTGTGTGAATTTCTTTAGTCTTTCCATCTATGGATGAGGAGTCACCAGCCTCATCAATTCGTCTTCTCTAAATCAATGGGTTGACATTGAACTCCACAGGAAAAAATTTAACACACCCTTCTACTTATGAGGTCAACCAAATGTTGATGCCCTCGATGGGAAAGCACTAAAAATCTATGTTGCTCAGACTCTTCAAAAATCCCGACGGGTGCATGTCGGATCCTCCAAAAGTACTGCATTTTTGGAGGATCCGACACAGGTGCGGCAACAATTTTTGGAGAGTCCGAGCAACATAGCTAAAAAGAATTTAGGTCCTCTGCCCCTGATTTCTCCAGTCATGTTTCATCCCTTTAAATATATCATTAAACAGAGAAGCAACTCAAAGCCTCATGGACGACAGAGGATAAAACAGAAAAGGGAATGAGAAAACCATTTGTACACAGTGAGGAAAAAATATTGAAGACAGTTACGACCTTCTACAGTCTACTCCTGTTCTCAATGGCCTTCCTATCATTCAAATAGCTAATGGGCAATTCAATAAATGATTAGATAATGAAAACATTTATTAGAAACTTTAATGAGCATCTTTTTCCAGAGCTACAATAACTTCAACATACTTTCATCACAAAACAACAAATCCCTTTATAAAGGCTATGATGATTGATAAGAAACAAAAGGAGAAGGCATGAATCACCAACTGTTCCTTCTGATAGCAGATATGATTCAGAACATTTTGTTCGATTCTGAAGGAAAATATCTGATCCAATTAAAAAATTAGTTAGACTTAAAAGAAGTAAGTGAGAGTGTCACAGCATTCAACGATCGATAGACCAGATACAGGGAGAGGTTCTTCCCCAGAGATAGATTGATTATCACAAACAATATGGAATCAGAAAGAATCTGCAGCTGTTTGAAGAAAATGATATCGCATCGACAAAGTTTGCCCATATATTTTCCCACGTCTTAAGGTTGTGCCTTATTTAGTGCACATTGACATTGCAAAATCATGACAATGACATGAAGGATGTGATTATGACCTACCTAGAAAATCACTAGAAGAAATGCAAATGAGTGCTGAATTCATGCATGAATTATTTTGATTTGCAAATCCTACCTTCTGTCTCTTAAGTCTTTCATTCTCCTCTTCAAGCCGTGAAACCTTGTTCTCTAGTTCATGGGTGTAAGCCTGTTAATCAGAAGAGTAAAATTTTACAGGCACATAGATGATAAAATCTATCCAAAAAAACTGCAAATTAAATCAAAGCACCTGTTTCCTTGCTCGTGAGCGAGCTGCAGATTCCCTATTTTTAATCATCCTCTTCTGCCTCCTTTCGACACCCCTTTCAATCACATCATCTGGAGCAACTCGCTTTCTTCCAGATGTTTGTGGGTCGGATAATGTTCCCATTACATGTGCTGGGGACATAGTCGCCTGAATTTCAGAATAATTTGCGTCCATAATTGGGTTAGCAACAACAGGTAAAGGCTGTTGAACTGGATGGCCTGGCATAAAAGCTGGTAAAATATTCTGCTGTTGTTGTTCCTGATGCATTGGCAGGATTTGATAATGTTGCCACTGAGCTTGCTGTGTTAATGACATTGAATCAACCCCTGAAACTAAACCCGAAATTCTCCTGCCTTGGGTCGAATCTGCAATCACTCCAGCCTTGACCAAGAAATCCTCCAGAGTTATCTCGCCTAAAGTAAGTTGCTTCTCCTGGATTCTCTTATCGATACTACTATCCGTTTTCTGTCCCTGCTGAATATCTTGCCACACCTCATCGACAGTCTTCTTGCTGAGATTCCTGGAAATTGTAATGCTTGATTGACGATGCAGAGAAGCCCCGTAATCATTTCCTCCCAATTCTTGACTAGCCTCAATAGTCCATACAGTTTTAACAAACTCATCAAGATTCATGCTATTGAGTGGTTTCCCACAATTCCCCAATTGATTCCGAACTTCATCGAGAGTGAGGTTGTACAATGATCCTTCTTGCCTAGCTAAAGCATTTGGCTTTGCTTCTTTTACACCACCACCTCCCCCCTGAGATCGCATCCCATGAATTACCATTCACCACTCAACTGATCAATCAACCAATAAAGAAATCAGTTCCAAACCCCTCTAATCACCACACCAAAAACTAAATTCCTAATATTGAAATGTGCAAAGCTCAATGATTCAGAACTAAGTAATCAACCAACCCACCCTTATATTCAACACACCAAGAACTAACGTTAGGATTTTGAAATGTGCAAAGCCCAATTATTCACAACTAGCAATCAACCAATCCAAAGATCAATTTTATTCAACACACAAAGAACTAAAGTCGTAATCTTGAAATGCACAAAGCCCAATGATTCACAAATAGTAATCAACCAATCCAGAAATCAATTTCAAACCCTTTTATTCACCTTAAAAAGAACTAAAGTCGTAATCTTGAAATGTGCAAAGCCCGATGATTCAGAACTCGCAATCAAGAATCAATTTAAAACCCTTTAAAAGAACTGAAGTCCTAATCTTTGAAATGTGCAAAGCCCAAATGATTCAGAACGAAGGACATTTGTTCCAAACACAAAACAGAAAACGAAAAAGAATCAAAACCATTTATCATAAAAGCCATGCAACACAGATTCAGAGGGACATGGTTTTGGAAATGGCAGAAAGAAAACAGATACTATAAATATTAACTACAGAAGGTAGACCCAAAATTCTATGTATCTGTTACACCTGAGAGCTGAGCATGCAACCTCTTTTTGGTCAAACAGAACCCAAAAAAATAAAAAAAACTGTAAACCAATCAGTTATTACTAGGTATTCTAGCATTAAATAATCAAGTTTTAGTTTTGCCAAAAGATTATCGATTTATGTGTATCATAATTTGTACAATAAATTAACCCCTGAGCTAACATTTATTTTTTGAATAAAAAAAATTATCCACTTGATTTTATTTTTTAAGTAAAAAAGAGTGTTCAATTATTAATTCAAGAAAGAATTAACTTACTTTTTTAGATTTGACTTTATTAAGGGTTAGTTGATCAAATTTCAATACTTATTTAATGATATTTTAGTCCAATCGCTTATTTTTATCTAGAAGTTAACATTTTCTTATGTTCAAATAGTCAAGTAAACACTCTTTTTTATCCGAAAGGGTATTAAAGATTCATGTAATTAGATTTTTATTAGTTTAAAGTTGAAATTGTGGATTGGTTAATGCATGCAAAAATATAATCCCTTGATTATTTTCATTAATAAAAAGAGGTATATATGCAAATACACAATTCCTAAATAACTCTACATTTTTCTACTCTAATTCTAATAGTTTTTCTTAATACAAGACTAATGTCATAATTACGATTGTATAATAATTCTACAATTTATGGAGACAAATTCGGATCATGATATACACGGTATTAATACAGCAGTCATAGCGGGCGGTTGTCGTACGCTGAGATTATCTCTAAAATCTTCAAATAGAATCAAGGGAAGACCCTTAGTAAAGATGTATGCAACCTGATATCGCGAAGGGACATGGAGGCGCGTACTTGTCCATGAGCTACCTTTTTCTCGAACAAAGTGTATATCCATCTCGATATGTTTAGTGCGCTGATGTTGGACCGGATTTCCAGAGAGATAGACTATACTAACATTATCACAGTAGACCAATGTAGTTTTCTGAATAGGAAAGTGTAGCTCTAATATAATATTACGCAGTCAACATGACTCAGACACCACATTGGCTACCCCTCGATACTCGGCCTCCGCACTGAATCGCGATAAAGTAGCCTAGCATTTTATCGACCAAGAGACCAAGTTATCCCCAAGAAATGTAAAATAACAAGATGTCGAACGCTGGTATCGGGACATCCACCCCAATCAACATATGTATGTGACACGAGAGTAAATACAGATGATGGATATAAATGCAAACCATAATCAAGTGTGCTTTGTATGTATCGTACAATGCGTTTGAGCGCATGCATTGGCTTAATCTGTGGATCATGCATAAATAAACACATATGTTGTACTGCATAAGTAATATCTGGTCTCGTGAAAGTAAGATATTGAAGAACCATTGCATCCTATAGGTCTAACCCTGTTGGCAAGTCAACCAAGTTTCAAACTTGATTTAGGTACATCGAGTCCATCTCAGATTTCATGGCTTCATCATCTCTCCGTTATACCCGTATTTCCGCAGTATGTGCGTGGCGTGTCACGTATTATAATTTGAGCCTTAAAGTTGGCTAGTTTGAAATTAGTGCCTGACCCGATTAAGTCGTTTTACGTAAACGTTTCCACGTTTCGTAGGAAAATTAGGCTATGTCATTTCTATTTTTGCGGATTTTTCAGAGAGGCGAAACATTTTGGACCAACGGAGGTGACAAGTGTCACCTCGCATTGGAAGGGCTTGGGCGGCAAACATGGCCATTGGCTTCGACGATATGCTTGAGTGGGAGTAGGTAGGATATTTGTGCAAGTTGGTGTGGTAGATGGATAAGGTGCACATGGCTTAATCCTAGCCACACTTGCCTAACACTTGGATGAATCTTGGCCATTGGTTGGCCATTTCTTGACCTATAAATACCCCCCTAACTTGATGAACTTCTTCATCCAAAATTGCCTAAGTCTTGAAAACCTTTCCTCCTCTTGCTTGCTCGTCCAATAGCCCTCTCTCCCTTTGAGAAGGCCTTGGCGAAACCCTCCCCCCTTTGTGGTGCCTAGCCGAGGGTACCCACTAGCCTAGTGGTTTCGTATAATACCCCTTTTGTGGTATAGAGATACTCTCCTAGTATTGTTATAAGGCCCAAAATACTTTAGCCTTATACCTTGTAGTACTTTCCAAAGTACCCTTTATACGAAAAGCCCAGAAGATACTATTATACTTCCCTCAGTCACAAAAACGAAACCCTAAGTAAATCTTCACCCGTAGTTGAAGTTTTTAGTAGAAGTTGGTTAGAACTTCTAAGGGTTGGTTGGAGCGGCCTGAGCGCACGAGTAGGAGCTAAACCTGCTCGGGATCGACATATAAACTCGGATAATTTTGGGCTTATCGAGATAAACATTCTTGACCTACATTTGTAATTGGAAATTACATGTTATAGGAGTGTATAGTTAAGTATACTATATATATAGAACTGAACATAGTTGTGCGTGATGTCTTTCGACTTAAGCTGAATAATACTTACGCAATGTCTTGCGACTTAAGCTGAATTTTAAGAAGTGTAACTGTAATTACATAGGGCGTATTACGCATGAACTTGTGTAGTATTCTTTGTGTAGTAGAATTGTACACGTCAGGTTAGGCGTGTTAACCCCACGGTTGGCTTGGTAGCGGCCTCGATAGAGAGGACATTTACGCTGTTGCGTGTGTGTGCCGCCAATTTTACGTAATATTCTACGGGATCTAAAGATATTAATAGGCGCCTTGGCCTCATGAGGTTGAAATACTCGTGTGGCGCGATGCACTCGGCCAGGTGCAAACGGTTTGAGGTACTTGGGCGTTTTGCTATTAGTTGATAATCGTCGCGAGGTATGCGAACCTCTTCCTATCTGTTCTAGCATGATATGTGTATAACTATGTAGTACAGATGAGCATACGTGTTTAATATATTTGATTGGTTTGAAACATAAAGTGTTATAACGGCTTTATGGGAAGTTGGTTATATGACTTTATGTAGGTAAGAAAATGCTTTGTGGTTTCAAAGGGTAACGATTTGACTTATAACGGATTTGATGGGTAGTAATAAAGAACTTGAAGTGTTTCAAAAGACCTTTTGAAAGAAGAGTAATACTTGGCTTTGAAAACCATAGGAGTTGTACTAGCTTTATGGGAAGTTAGGTATAACGTCTTAAGAACGATAAAGAAGAATGGGTTCTTGATTTTCGTAAGATAAGAGACTTGACTTAATGGTATTGATATGAATTTTGTTAAAAGTATGAAACCTCATTCGTGAGTAATGAGTACTTGGTTTTAAAAGGAATAATGTTTCTTGATTTGGAAATCGAATGAGTATCGACAAACCACCGCGGCGTTAATAAAGGAAAATGTATTGAATAATGAAGTATGGTATTAAAACCGTAGAAACCTCCATCTGCATGAAGCTAAGATGAGACAAAATGATATTACATTTCCTAGATCATGGTGCTTAATAAGATTGATTATAAACAAGAATAACCTACTCACATATAAGACATATGTTTCTCAAACATTTAAAGGAGAATTATGTTAAAACTATGAACTACTAACCCTTTTCTAAAATGAGAAACTTGAGCATTTGAAATTAGGCAAACTTGAGCGTTTGGAAAATAAGATTGTTACTTGATTTTTACAAAGGAAAGCATTTTGGTTTACTTCACAACGTTAGTCACTCTAATTCTATACTACGTATCGGGTGACCTTTGTAAAGAAATGGATCTAAAAAAAGGAATTTAACGTACGTAGTACTTTAGGGTTAAAATCCGGACTTTGACATAAAATGAAAGTACCTTGAGTTGTGTGTAACTTGCTTATGCTTGTTGTTATGAAACTTGACCATGTTACGTGTGATAGCCTCGTTGTGCAAGTCGTGTGTTCTACTCGACTACGGTTCATCCGAATGTATTTCACTTGATTCGGTTCATCCGAATGTATTTCACTTGATTACCGGCTCATCCGAATATATTTTACTTGATTACGGCTCATCCGAATGTATTTCACTCGACTAGGTTCATCCGGAATGTATTTCACTTGACACGGCTCATCCGAATGTATTTCACTCGACTCAGGCTCATCCGAATGTATTTCACTTGATTCGGCTCATCCGAATGTATTTCACTCGACTAGGTTCATCCGAATGTATTTCACTTGACTCACGGTTCATCCGAATGTATTTCACACGTTTCTATATGGGTCCATAAGATGGGCGAGACACGTTATACGTATCACATGATTTGTACCTGGCTGGCGGTGAGGAAGGAGTTCCACGGGCGTGAGGATAACTTTGAGGCGTGAGTCACGACTTGACATAGCTTTTATGATGTGAGCGTAGTTTGGTTATCATCATCATGTCTCCCGCTTTATATAGACTATTATGATTTCATTTACGATATTTACGATTTCACATACTTGGTACTGTTATCGACCTCGCCGGGCTGCGTTAAATGCCGCAGTAAAGGTACATCATCGGCCGATCCGCCATAGGATCACATTCGCGTGTTGGGAAAGCTCGTTCCGGAGGCTTATCTTTGGTATGTTACCACAGTCCAGAGTTCTTGTACATTCGTGGTATGGCGGGCCCGTCCCGTCATAGTTGTTATCCTTCTTAGAGTGCAAATGCTGTTGTGGCGTAGTCCGTAAAAGGATAACCGTTCGGGTATTTATGTATATATCAAAGCAATTGCTTTGGTTGGCTGTTTATTTATCATGTCTCTTAATTGAAGTTCATGTTTTTTATTTCGCTGATTTTCTCGATGATGTATCACTAGGGTGCCCGGTAAGGCACGATCCACGGGCCGGATTCGGTCGTGACAAAAGTGGTATCGAAGCGATTAGTCCTCGGAAAGTGTCTACGACCGTGTCTAGTAGAGTCTTGATTATCGGTGTGTTAGGCACCACATCTATAATCGGAGGCTATAGGACATTTAGGATTAGTTTCCATTCTTCTCATTTACGAGATCGTGCCTTAGAGTGTGTGATAAGTTGGACCCTCTGACGTATTCCTTTCCTTTACGATTATGCCTCGCGTAAGCAACCTGTGCCCGGATAGGCAAAGCGATCGAGGAGTTAGTAGAATCTGAGAAGAAGGCGCGAGCGCGTCGTCTGGAAACGATGCCGACGGCGAGTTTCGCGCGCCGCCAGCCAGCCGAGTTTAGCGCAGCGATGCGGGCTGAGACTCTGATACACGAGCCTCGGTCCCACGGCTGGAGCGAGATGAGATGAAGTACGAGATGGCGATTCTTGGCGAGTCGTGGCGATATGAGGATAGGCTAGATCGGCGATTCTAGCCCGATAGCACCCGTAGTTCACCCCGGCGAGCGGTTTGAGGCTACGTGACTTTCGAGTTGTAGCCGCCGATGTTCTATGGATCGAGAGGCGAGGCGACGACCGTGAGTTTATCAAGCGACTCTGGATCGTGAGGGTGATCGAGTCTCGAGGCGGTCGGTGGTATTGGTTCGCGTCACCGCGTGATACTGCGATTGGTAGTTTGATTCACGAGGCCGTCGGGAAGAGCATGCACTTCCAGCCATTTGGGACGAAGTTCTCGAGGGCATTTCTTGCACATTTCTTGCCTCGCGAGATGAGAGGGCTCGGGCGACAATTTTTAACGCTGAGGCGGGGCGGGCGGGACGGTTAGAAGTACAATGTGAGTTCGACTCATTAGCTCGGTATGTTCCGTGGTAGGCGATATGGAGGACCAGTACACCGCCACGTCAGGGTGGACGATTACGCGTAGGCTTGTGCAGGTGTAGCTCTTGGTACGGCATGGACATTGCCGCGTCAAGCTCGTGAACTAGGATGTGAGGCACGGAGAGGTCGGCGGAATGGCCAGAGATCGGCGAGAGGCGCAATGCGAGGTCCTTTGGTAACTTTCGAGGCGGACCGCTCGGCCAGCGATCTAGTTATGTACCTCGCCAAGATCTGAGTGGTCCTCCCGATCTTGGGACGTTCGAGGTATTCGAGCTGGTCGAGCTCGTGGCTTAGTTCACGGTATACGTGAGTGCTAGCGGCCGGATTCACGTCCCCCGAATGTGCACGATGTGGCAAACATCATCCCGGAATGTCGTCTTTTATGGTGCTTGTTTCACTGCGCGCCGTCGGGGCCATGTGACGAGATCGTACTTATAGGAGAATGCGGCGGCAGCGCAGCCTACCGGATCAGTGGCAGGTTCATCGCCTTCTACAATTATGCGCCCTGCAGGGCAGACTTATGATTAGAGTGGAGCGGTAGCTTCAGGTATATCCTTAACCCTCTAGAGGCTTGTATGTTTTGATGTTATGTTAATGTGTTAAGTGTTATGTTCGGATAGCTTTGTGTTAAAATGTGATTTAGGAGCCTGGTTGGGAAAAGGGTAAGCTGGGCGAGAAAATGATGAACCTTAGAATATTACAGTTGAGACCTTAGATGTAAGGCCGTCTTGAGTACAAGATTTTGCGAGTGATCCTAGTCAGAGTGCATTTTATGCCTAGAATGTATTGTGTGATAAGTCCTGGTTGGGTAAATGAAAGTGGTATCTTTCATGATGTGATTTAGCAAGATTGTTCCGTGTCGGGAGCAAGAGTTGGCGCGACAGATGGGTCGGGTTGGGGCCATGTTGCGGGCCAACCCGACTGCTTCGTGGGGTCGCTCGGTGGTCGCCAGTGGTAGGGTCACGAGGTGCTAGGCCCAGTTTAGTTGACCATCGTATGAGTTCGTGGGTGTGTTCCACCGTAAGAAGATCGTGAAGGCGGGAATGGCCTTGGGAAGATTGAGGCTAGTAAGATAACCAAGTTGGAGGTGGTGACTTCAAGTGGAAAGCGAAGCGTTGATGGAAGTGTGGTACGGATACTAGAAAGAGTTCGAGTGTTCGAGAAGCGGTACAACGAGATGGGGAGAAGTGAACGTGTGTGATCACTTGTAAAGGAGAAGGTCGCGAAGGATGTATATTTTTGACCTCGGGGATCGTGCGATCCGGCACCATATGTTGGGTCGCCGGAGTGACACTAGAACCTCGCGCAAAGTGACAAAAGTTTGTGATGTTAGAGGTGTTTCCTCGTGGACTTGGATATAAGTATTTTTGCGTACGTGTTATTTCGTGGCCAATTGTGGCGTTGGCAACTTGTTAGAAGAACTTTATCGTTATCCGTCTTGAGAAGGAACATTCGGGACGAATGTTTCTAAGGAGGAGAATGTTATACCGTATTTCCGGTATATGCGTGGCGTGTCGTATTATAATTTGAGCCTTAAAGTTGGCTAGTTTCGAAATTAGTGCACAACACCCGATTAGAGTCGTTTTCTTACTAAACGTTTCCCACTTTCGTAGGAAAATTCGCTATGTCATTTCTATTTTTGCGGATTTTTCCGAGAGGCGAAACATTTTGGACCAACGGAGGGTGACAAGTGTCACCCTCACATTGGAAGAGCTTGACGGCAAACATGGCCATTGGCTCGACGATATGCTTGAGTGGGAGTAGGTAGGATATTTGTGCAAGTTGGTGTGGTAGATGGATAAGGTGCACATGGCTTAATCCTAGCCCTACACTTGCCTAACACTTGGATGAATCTTGGCCATTGGTTGGCCATTTCTTGACCTATAAATACCCCTAACTTGATGAACTTCTTCATCAAAAATTGCCTAAGTCTTGAAAACCTTTCCCCTCCCTCTTGCTTGCTCTCGTCAATAGCCCTCTCCCCTTTGAGAAGGCCTTGGTGAAACCCCTCCCCTCTTTGGTGCCTGCCAGAGGTACCCCTAGCCTAGTGGTTTTCGTATAATACCCTTTGTGGTATAGAGATACTCTCCTAGTATTGTTATAATGCCCAAAATACTTTAGCCTTATACCTTGTAGTACTTTCCAAAGTACCCTTTATACTGAAAAGCCCGTAAAATACTATTATACTTCCTCACCACAAAAACGAAACCTAAGTAAATCTTCACCCGTAGTTGAAGTTATAAGTAGAAGTTGGTTAGAACTTCTGGTTGGTTGGAGCGGGTCGGAGCGCACGGAGTAGGAGCTAAACCTCGCTCAGATCGACATATAAACTCGGATAATTTTGGGCTTATCGAGGTAAACATTCTTGACCTTCATTTGTAATTGGAAATTACATGTTATAGGAGTGTATAGTTAAGTATACTATATATATAGAATCAACATAGTTGTGCGGCAATGTCTTTCGACTTAAGCTGAATAATACTTACAGAATGTCTTGCGACTTAAGCTGAATTTTAAAAGTGGTCAACTGTAATTACATAGGGGTGTATTCTGATGAGACTTGTGTAGTATTCGTGTAGTAGAATTGTACACGTCCGGTTAGGCGTGTTAACCCCACTCTGGTTGGCTTGGTGGCGCCGATAGAGAGGACATTTACGCTGTTGCGGGAGAGTCGCCGAATTTTCGTAGAATATTCTACGTCGGGATCTAAAGATATTAATAGGCGCGCTGTGGCCTCTATAGGTTGAAATACTACGTGTGGCGCGATCTACTCGGCTTAAGGTGCAGCAAGCGGTTTGAGGTACTTGGGCGTTTTGCTATTAGTTGATAATCGTCGCGGTATGCGAACCTCTTCCTATCTGCTCTAGCATGATATGTGTATAACTATGTAATGCAGTGACGTACATGTGTTTAATATATTTGATTGGTTTGAAACATAAAGTGTTATAACGGCTTTATGGGAAGTTGGTTATAACAACTTTATGTAGGTAAGAAAATGCTTTGTGGTTTCAAAGGGTAACTGATTTGACTTATAACGGATTTGATGGGTAGTAATAAAGAACTTGAAGTGTTTCAAAAAGACCTTTTTGAAAGAAGAGTAATACTTGGCTTTGAAAACCATAGGAGTTGTACTAGCTTTATGGGAAGTTAGGTATAACGTCTTAAGAACGATAAAGAAGAATGGGTTACTGATTTTCAGAAGATAAGAGACTTGACTTAATGGTATTGATATGAATTTTGTTAAAAGTATGAAACCTCATTCGTGAGTAATGAGTACTTGGTTTTAAAAGGAATAATGTTTTACTGATTTCGGAAATCAGAATGAGTATCGACAAACCACTGCAGCGTTAATAAAGGAAAATGTATTGAATAATGAAGTATGGTATTAAAACCAGTAGAAACCTCCATCTGCATAGAAGCTAAGATGAGACAAAATGATATTACATTTCCTAGATCATGGCTGCTTAATAAGATTGATTATAAACAAGAATAACCTACTCACATATAAGACATATGTTTCTCGAAACGTTTAAAGGAGAATTATGTTAAAACTATGAACTACGAACCCTTTTCTAAAATGAGAAACTTGAGCATTTGAAATTAGGCAAACTTGAACGTTTGGAAAATAAGATTGTTACTTGATTTTTACAAAGGAAAGCATTTTGGTTTACTTCACAATGTTAGTCACTCTAATTCTATACTACGTGTTTCGGGTGACCTTTGTAAAAGAAATGGATCTAAAAAAAGGAATTTAACGTACGTAGTACTTTAGGGTTAAAATCCGGACTTTGACATAAAATGAAAGTACCTTGAGTTGTGTGTAACTTGCTTATGCTTGTTGTTATGAAACTTGACCATGTTACGTGTGATAGCCTCGTTGTGCAAGTACTGTGTTCTACTCGACTACCGGTTCATCCGGGAATGTATTTCACTTGATTACGCTCATCCGAATGTATTTCACTTGATTACCGGCTCATCCGAATATATTTTACTTGATTCTGGCTCATCCGAATGTATTTCACTCGACTACCGGCTCATCCGGAATGTATTTCACTTGATTAGGTTCATCCGAATGTATTTCACTCGACTCACCGGTTATCCGAATGTATTTCACTTGATTCTGGCTCATCCGAATGTATTTCACTCGACTCGGCTCATCCGAATGTATTTCACTTGACTAGGTCATCCGAATGTATTTCACCGACTCTGGTTCATCCGGAATGTATTCCACACGTTTCTATATTGGGTCCATAAGATGGGCGAGACCGTTATATCGTATCACATGATTTGTACCTAGATCGCTGGCGGTGAGGAAGGAGTTCCACGGCGTGAGGATAACTTTGGCGTGAGTCACGACTTGACATGATCGCTTTATGATGTGATGTAGTTTGGTTATCATACATGTCTCTGCTTTATATAGACTATTATGATTTCATTTACTGATATTTCTGATTTCACATACTTGGTACTGTTATCGACCTCGCCCGAAGCTGCGTTCATGCCGCAGTAAAGGTACATCGATCGATCCGCTTATAGGATCACATTCGGCGTGTTGGAAGCTCCGTTCCTTCGAGGCTTATCTTTGGTATGTTACCACTGAGTGCAGAGGTTCTTGTACATTCGTGGTATGGCGGGCCCCGTCCGTCATAGTTGTTGTCACTTCTTAGAGTGCAGGTCTTGTTGTGGCGAGTCCAAAAGGATAAGCTGTTGTATTTATGTATATATCGAAGGCAAATGTTTTGGTTGCTGTTTATTTATCATGTCTCTTAATTCAAGTTCATGTTTTTTATTTCCGCTGATTTTCTCTGATGATGTATCACTAGGGTGCCCGGGGTAAGGCACCAGTCACGGGCCCGGGATTCGGGTCGTGACATCTGCGAATCAATGTCTAACATAGCTTCATTGTCGGTTGTAGGTTCATCGTCATCAGGAATATATATTTCATTGCATGTTTCAACAAGAAGATTAAGTCTTTCAGGTTGACAATGAGTCCTAGTGGACCTACGAAGTTGATTATTCTGTGTTTCAATGTTTGTTGCATTCTGATTGTGAGAAGGTCTTTGTATGCTGGACAATCCACCACCTTGAGAGCTTTCAGGAATATCATTTTCATGTATTTACTGAGTGGAATGATGTACAATCATTGTATCAACTTCCATTGGTTGTGTATGAGAGCCTTGCACTTCTGCACTACATCTCACAACACTTTGGCATGTACTCTAAGTACCCAATCTTCACCAATTACTCTCACTGAATTTTTGTCTAGGTCATCCGATAAGGGTTCAACCTCTGTGTTATTTTGTGGTTCTTGAATTTCTTCAAGTTCTATATTATTGCAGTTCTATTCCTTGTAGATATATTATTCTTCAAGAAAAGTTGCATTTCTGGAAACAATGGCCTTATGTTCTCCATGAAGATATAAATAGTATTCCTTAGTTTCCTTTGGATACCCCACAAAATAATATTTCTCACTTTTAGATTCCAACTTGTTAGTAAGCATCTTCTTTACATATGCAGGGCACCCCTAGGGTTGCATGTGTTTAAGTGTTGGCTTCTTGTCATTCCATATCTTATATGGAGTTGTTTCTCTACTTATGACTTGTACTCCTTGAATTTTTCAAAGGATTCGGACTTGTGTTTCATAAGATACACATGCCCAAACCTTGTGAAATCGTCTGTAAAAATGATGAAGTAAGGGAAGTCTCCCTAGCTTGAGTTGAAATTGGCCCACATACATCAATATGGACCAACTCAAATACATTTTTGACTCGCACACCTTTCTCAGAAAGTGGCTTGTTGGTCATCTTTCCTCTCAAGCAAGATTCACAGTTATCATAGGACTCCAAGTCAAATGGTTTCAGATAGTCTAACTTCCTTAATCTTGGTATCCTTGATTCATTTGTGCGACCAAGTCTACAATGTCATAAGTAGGTGAGGTTTCTTGGATTACTTATCTTAGCTCATTTATTTTGCACATTGAAATTTCACGACTACAGTTTAGAACATACAAACCATCCACAAGCGGAGTATTTCCATAAATAAAACCATTAAAGACAATACATAACTGACATTGGTAATAAAAAGGAAAACCCCTCAATGTCTAACAATGGATATAAATAATATTATTCGTCAATGAGGGAACAAAATAACAATTATTTAGTTCTAAACAAAAGTCTGAAGGTAAATCAGTCTATAAGTTCCCACGTGTTCAGCATCCACCCGTGCTCCATTTCCAACTCACATGTCTACCTCTCAAGATCCAACCTTTCTGATTTCAGTCAGCCCCTACACATTATTACAAATGTGTGAGCCACAAGTGGTATCCAATACCCAACAGCGAGAGTTACTTAGAAACATATTTATTTCAATGACAAACATATCTTCTCTAGTATAGCCAGAAGAACCTAGTGCTTTGCCTCCTCCTGGAGCTGTGAAGTCCTTCTTCCACTGCCCTTTTTTCTTACAGTTGAGGCACACATCTGCAACTACCCTTGCTTTCTTATGAATACCTCATCTATGTTTAAAGTTATAGGTGCAACAATTGTCTTACCATTCTTCTTCTGCACGTTCTTACCATTGGGTTTGAACTTGCTAGATGAGCCCACCATGAGCACAATTTAACCTTTAGAGGTAGATGATTCAAAAAACTTCATCATGTTATGAAGCGCTAAAAGACTTGCATTGGTCCCATTCATATTGAAGTTCACAATGAAGTTCTCAAACGAACTAGGAAGAGAATTCAGGATTAGGTTGACATAAACATTTATAGACAGCTTCGTTCCAATCGAAGCGAACCTTTCTATCATCCAATCATCTTCAGAACACGCGCTGACACTTTCGTTCAGCTTACACTTGAAAAGGTCTCTCAACAGTTCATACTGATGCGCGGTAAGATGCACACACTTTAAACGCAAGTGCACGTTATCGTGACAAGTAGTATAGTCTTGATAAGACCGAATATCGTCCACAAGGATTAGAGTTCAATTACCAACTATCTATTTTCTAGTATCTATTTGGTGAATTGATAATTGATTTGTTGTTTATAACTAAGAATTATAAAAGCTATTTAAATATAAAGATTTATTTCAGTGGTGATGAGAATAGGGCTTCCATGTATCCTTACTATCCGCTTATGCTACTTACTAATGCATTAACTTATGATATTCTTCTTTTGGAAAGCGGGTTCTGAAATCGCTTTATACTCCGTTAGGTTATATAAACACTCAACTGATGTCGCGCCTTACCTACCTTTCGTGATAAGGATAACTCTATAGGAGGATTAAGAACAAAAACCTAGTTGACCGTCACACACAATGCGCAAAATTAGGGTTGTTAAGCCTCTCATCAACGCTTACATAAATAATTGAGGTATTTTTCATCCCCAATCGAGAATGTCTATCCAACTTACAAGATATTCACAATCCCCTTTGAATCGATTAGAAATCATATAGTGATAATTAGTTGTCAATTATTTACCAAGAATTCAACTCAATTATTGGATAGATCTCACAATAAGAAAAATAACCATAAGCATGCATTAATTCATAACAAAAGTTTCTAGAGATTCAACATGGAAAACCCTATAAGAGAATTAGTTCCTAGCATGTAGACATGAAGAACTAATTCAAGGTTCATCATACAAAATCAAATAAAGTAAAGAAAAGGAAAAGAAATTACTAGACTATGGTCTCGATCTCTAAGCAAGAAGCCTTGTATTGTGCAAGAAAGGAACCCTTAAAAGCTCTGCAGGTTCTCCTTTTATAAATAAACCGTCTCCATCTTTTCCTTGTGCTGGCGTAAATTCGTCCAAAACCTAATTTTTTCGCGTCTGCGCGATCCGCGACAGGCGCCTGCGCATGGCCGCGCGCCGGAAGTTCTGTCCGTCGGGTGTTTTGGCGCCGCGCCCGATATCTGGCATGCGAAGCGCCGCGGCTGCAACTCTGTAGCTTTCGGATGTTTAGCGCGCGCTGCATCTCATGCTCGAGCGCGTACGCAGGTCTTCGACCTCTCGAATAGTAAGCGCCTCGCTGATCGTGGAGGCGCGCGTACTGGTGGATTTCACCTCGTTCGCAACTTTCTCTTTTGCTCCGACATCTCTCTTTGCCCTCTTTTAGCTCCTTTTCCGCCATTTGGCCATTTTAACCACTTTGACTCAATAGAAAGGAAAACTATCATAATACAACACTTATATGTACAAAACGGGACAAAAGACTAACTAAAACTGACTCAAAAGGTGTATATAAAATACACCGATCACATACTCCATTGTTTGAGGCTGTGAGTCATAGAGGCTATTCAAGTGTTCTAGTATCTCATTGAGGGCCATGTTTTCATGTTGCCTCTGTAACTCCACAGTCATGGAGGACAACATTACATATTGTGCCGAGGTAGCATCGTCTAGATGTTTTTGATAAGACACGTTGTCAAACCGGGCATACTCAACAGAGTATTCAACAGAGACTGTAGGGAATACTTTGTCTAACACATACTCAATTCTTTCTAGTCTTAACACTAATCGCAAATTTCTTAACCAGTCAGCATAATTTACTCCAGTCAACTTGTTTGTCTCGGCCAACATTTTCAGTGATAGATTCGATATTTTTATATATACTGAAGAAATATATAGACTTGAAATTAAAATCTACTATAATTTCTATTGAACATATTCGTTAACGGATTAACATAGTTTTTAGTTTAATTAGCTCCCATTATTTTAACATATTCTTCGACCCTATGGAAGAATACAGACTCATATCAAATACGGTCATAATGGGCCAAGATCCAGATTCATTCTATCTACGCGTTTGATAACTTCAATAGCACAACCTGGTATGTCTCTAAACCAATTACAAATAATTTATAACTCTTATTTGACCGAATGATACAAACAATCGATCTACGTCCCTCGGCTTGTCCGACACTGTGGCGCCAAGACAACCTAGCAAGTCAACCCCGTTATGCGACTGCAATTATGTATCTAAGTTGGTTTTGACTTATAGAGCAAATACTGTGGTGTAAATACTCATAAAGGTTTATCACTCACTTCTACATTTAACATGGATCTATGAAAGAGTCTGAGTCCTCGTAGACTTAGAGCAAATGACTCATCTCACCGAAAAGGATTTTGCACTACAATCAATTATAACGGACGACACATTCATTTTAAATGAGACTTGTATTAAGTTTTGGGGAACATTTTAATTTAAGATTTTAACCAAGATCGACTTTATGTTATATCAAATATAACATCTCAACTATCATGCAAAACTAATCGCACATTGGGTATCTCCTTCCCAAGCAAGATATTAAGCGATTTAAATACATATTAGGCACCGCCTACCCAGACAATTATTTGCGGACGCTATTCTAGTAATCTAAATGACAATCATTTAGCACATAAATAGTGTACTTATCAAATAATACATTGTTTAATAATAATCGTGGGTTAAACATTCTGAAATATATATTATTTCTGGACAAATGGCGTCGCGACTCCAATCATTAAATTCGCGGCGCCATCGGGCGTAAATCTTTCGGTCGCGATGATTTAGCGTCGCAACGCTCCACAATGGAGCCGCGACGCTGGATAGGCAGAAGCCTTTCAACTTCTGTTGTGCATTAGGGCCGCGACACTCCATTATGGAGTCGCAGCGCCTACTGTCCAGTAAGTCCATAATTTTAAAATGAAGCTTTTAATCGCGAATTTCGAACAGGAGTCGCGACCCCTTCATTTCACCGTGACAGGACCATGGAGCTGTGGCGCTGCCTTGAAACCCTAGAAAGCACCGCAACGCCTTACCATAGGGCCGCGGTGTCGACATCTTGACAGAACGTTTCTTTGTTGATTTTCAAAAATCATCCAAATCCTAAATCCAATTTAGGGATTAAATCACAAATCTTTTATCATCATTCACCATTATCAATAACGCACATATCCACCATCATCTATTCCTACCCGTTCTTCGATGTGCACCATGTTCTCAATGAACCGGTTATCTGCACTTGGCTTAGCCTGAGTTAGAACGGAATGACTTCCTCGATTTAATGTAGGTGATAATTTTGGGTGACATCAAAATATTAAATGTTCAATCAAGATGTGTAGGATTTCAAGAAGCCTTGTTTTAATTCAGTTTAAAAACCAATTTTACATTTAATCCACATTATTATGCTTTTCAATTGTTATATAACCATTGAACCAGTTTAGGCTCTAAAACCACTGTAGAATTTTGTTGGTTTCAAAACATATAAGTAAAGCAGCGAGAGTTTAAATTTTTTGCTTACTTACCCAACAATTCCTCCTGACATGGTTATATGACAATCAAAACCTGTAAAGCAAATTTAAACATGAACTTACATGTTGTATTATCTGGAGTCTTTTACTTTAGGGTGAACACACATTCCTCTGTCAAGAAAGCCAGAAAATCTTGACAGAGGTTTGAGAGAGTTTTATCCTAGACTCTAAGTCTAGAATTGTGTAATAGAATTAGTGTGTTATTAACAATGGTTGGTGCTGTATATATAGCAAAAAATAGGTCGAAAATCATATTAGGGTTGGGTTCTAAGCCTGGCCCAAAACTGAGGTGTAGTGGGCGGTCATTTCGGCAATCGGCCTGAACAAGCATACGTCAAATAATGTTTTCCGTTTTCGTTTAATATATATATTCAGCACATTAAATCCAAAATCCCATTTTGATTTAATTAAATAAATTTCATCTAATAGAAATTATCCTATAGTTATTATCAATTCAGATATCTCAATTATAAATCAAGTATTTAGTACTTTCTCAATACACCCTTAGATCGAAGAGACAATCGACATAGTGTTACCCATGACGCCGTATATTGACACTAATCCAATTAAGGTCCATACGGAACTCATAGACTGCGACGTACGACAAACTCAATATGTGAAGTACGTTTACATGAATCCATCAAACATAACCTTTATGTGAGATGATAAATTTCTTTCATTCGGGACACACTCAATCAAGCGTAGAATTTGTCATGTGTCTATTCAAATGGCTTGATCACTTTATCTCATCTATATTAGTCGACAACTAGACCATATTCTAAATATGTCTCTTGCTGGCCAATGACTTGGTCGATCTAATTGTTATACCCCGTAGTTCCAGGGTATGTATGCGAGGACGTGCATTTATCGAGAATACATGGAAAGATCGGAAGAAGAGGTGATTTTTCCACGGAAAAGTTTCCGTTTTGTGAAGGAAAAAGGTTCGTTAATGGGAATTGGATTCCCAGATTTGGTATTTGGACTTCTTAGATTATATTAGAATTTTGGAATTTTATTTTCGGAAATGGTCACGTGGGGCCCACGGAGAAATTCTGTTTTGTGGGCCCACTTTGTTTTGAGATTTTGGCCATTGTGGATATTTTCGAAGATGTTTTTTTGGGCCGATAGAAGGGTGACACGTGTCACCCACTTTAAATGGCTTAGCCGAATGGCATTTGTGCACAACACCCTGTTAGAGTCGTTTTTTTAAATGAAACGTTTTACATAACTTGCGAGGAAAATTCCGCTATGTCTTTTCTTATTTTTGCGGATTTTTCCGAGAAGCGAAACATTTTGGACCAACGGGAGGTGGCGTGTGTCACCTCACATCGAAGCAGTGGGCGGCTTAGGTAGATTGGTGGGCAAGTTGTTGGTAGATATTTGTGTAGATATTTGTGAGGGTTTTAAGGAGTAGGGACTAGGGGCACTTGGGCATATCTTGCCCTACACTTTAGCACTTGGCTAGATCTTGGCGTTGGTTGGCCTTGGCTTGTCTTATAAATACCCTAAGGTTGAAGACTTCTTCATCAAATGCCTAAGTCTTGAGAGCCTTCCTCCCCTTTTTGAGGCCCCCTTGGCGAGTTTCCCCACAGTGGGGTAGGCGAGGGTAGCCACCCACTCCTGTGGTGTGGTAGTGGGGTACCCACTGCTAGTTTGTTTTCATATAATACCCCTCTTGGTAGAAATACTCTCAAAGTATTGTTATAATGCCCAATTACCTTAGCCATATACCTTGTTGTATTCTAGGTTATACCTATCTGAAAAGCCGTAAATACTATTATACTTCCTCGATCCACAAAACCGAAACCAGGAAAATCTCATAGTCCGTTGGAGTATTGTGTAAGTTGGTTAGAACTTCTAAGGGTGGTTTAGGCGGGTTGGGCGCTCGGAGTTGGAGCTAAACGATTGCCGGGATCGACTTTATACTTGGATAATTATGGGCTTATCGAGGTAAATATCTTGTCCCCTATTGTAATTGGATATTACATGTTGTAGGAAATTATAGTTGAAGTATACTATGTATATAATCGAGCATAAGCTTGTGCGATGTCTTTGGACTTAAGCTGAAGAATCGAATCGTTTTTACATAGGCGTATTACATGATGAACTTGTGTAGTAGTACTATGGAGTAGAATTGTACCGTTCGGGTTAGATGTATAACCCCCGTTGGCTTGGTAGCGGCCAGTTAGAGGAGAGATTTACGCTGTTGCGGGAGGTGTTCTTGAATTTTCGGTAGAATGTTCTGCGTTAAGGGCTACATGTTAATAATCGCCGTGTGGCCTTAGAGGTTGAAGTACTACGTGTGGCGCGTTCTACTTGGCTTACGGAGTAGCCGACAGTTGGGAGTACTTGGAGCGTTTTGCTATTAGTCGATACTCGTCGCGAGGTATGTGAACCTCTTCCTATCTCTTACAGCATGATATGTGTGAACTATGTAGTACGATAGACGTCGTGTGCTAAATGTGTTTGAGTGGTTTAAAACATAAAGTGTTATAACGGCTTTATGGGAAGTTGGTTATAACAGCTTTATGTTAGTAAGAAAATACATGTGGTTTTTAAAAAGGTAACTGATTTGAACTATAACTGGCTTGTTATATGATAAGAAGGAACTTGAAGTATTTCAAAAGATTTTGAATCATTTTGAAAGGAAGTAATACTTGGTGTTTGAAAACTTAAGAGTTATACTAGCTTTATGGGAAGTTAGGTATAACGGCAAGAATGCTTTCGATTTGAAATCGAATGTGTATCGACAAACCAACTGCGGCGTTGATAAAAGGAAATGTTTGGAATAATTAAGTATTATTAAAACCGGTAGAAACTTCCATCCGCATAGAAGCTAAGATGAGACAAAATGATATTTCCTAGATCACGTTTCTTTGTAATAAGATTGTTATAAACAAGAATATCCTACTCACATATAAGGCTTATGTTTCTCAGTTGTTTAAAGAGAATTATATTCTTAAATGAATAAGACTATGAACTCTGAAACCTTTCTAAAATAAGAAACGTGAACATTTGAAATTAGGCAAACTTGGACGTTTGGAAAATAATGTTATTACTTGATTTTACAAAGGTAAGAGTTTTAGTTTTCTTAAAAGGGATCACTCTATTTTATACTACGGGTATTGTGTGACTTATGTGAAAAAGCAGATCTTTTTTAGATTTTAATGTGTGAAGTACTTTGGGGATAGATACGAACTTGTTAGTAGAAAGTACCTTGTGTGAATAACTTGATTGTATTGGTTTGTGATAGCCTTGTAATACTTTCTTGTTGCTTTGATAAGTAAGCGTGTTAGGATGCTACGTGTGTTAGTATCTTGTGATGTTTGTGTAAGGGGTTTCCGCGATTGTGCTTATTAACTATCGATCGTTATGATAGTATTGTGGCATTCATCTCTTGAGATGATTAGGAGTTGCGCCCTCCGTCTGGGGTAGACTTCGGTGATGCAGGACCGTGATTCGAGAATACCTCACGCGGGTCTGGGGCCTATCGCGAGCTCAGAGTTCAGGTTAGTGTGCGTCCTTTATGGGCACGCGGTCGCGTGGCGTGCGGACTCGAAAGTCGGGGCGATGCGGGAGTAGCTACCCTCGATGCGGGAATACCTCATGCGGGCGATGAGATTGGCCTACGCGAGTCGGGAAGTTCGAGACTAGGCGCGCATTAGATCTGCGCGCAAGTGGCGGCTTTGATCATGTAATGATGCAAGCGAGATCTTATAATACGATTTATGACCTTGTTGATGCATGGGTGTTAGTAGTCGGCTATGCCTTCGTCTTACCTGCATGCAGTTTATTAGGACACAGGTGGGACACGGTGTTCGTGTGTATTCCTTGGTGCTTGTATATCATAAAGCTGGCGGTGAGGAAGGTATTCCACGGCACGATTGATGTTGTGGCGTGAGACCCATTGTTAAATTGAGTGATGACTTGAGGTGTGAGTCCACGACTTGACATGGCTAACTTATTTATGGTGATCTGTAGTTTGGTTATCATACATGTCTCTGCTTTGTATAGACTACTATGATTTCATTTCTGATATTTATTTTTAGTTTCACATACTCGCACTGTTATGCGACCTCGCCCGGGGTGCGTTCATGCGAGTTGAGTACATCGATCGTTGATCCTAGCTCTCGGTCACGATTAGCGTTTGGAAGCTCCGTTTCTCGGAGGCTTATCGGTGGTATAGTCCATGCGTAGTAAGTGTTTACATTCGTGGTTTGGCGGGGCCTGCCATTGTCATCGTATCATTCTTAAGTGCATAGTCTTGTTGTGGGCGGGGTTGGTAAAAAGGATTAAATTTGTTTCATGTAAAAGAGTTGATGGTTATATATATGCCAAAGGCAAGTTTTCATGATTATTGTTTTATATTTTTTATCTCATGTTGTTGTTTTATGTTCGTGATTACTGGATGTTCAGGTCACTAGGGTGCGGGGTAAGGCACGATCCAGGCCCGCTGGTCGTGACAAAAGTGGTATCGAGCGATTAATCCTCGGAAAGTGTCTACGACCGTATCCGATGAAGTCTTGATTATCGGTGTTGTGCACCACACAATAATCAGGAGGCTATAGGATATTTAGGATTGGTTTCTATTCTTCTCACTCGAGATCGTGCCTTAGAGTGTGTTGTAAGTTGGACCCTCGACGAAATTATTTCCACTTATCGTTATGCCTCGCGTGGCAACCCGGCCAGGGAGGCAAAGCGGCGGAGGCTGCAGTAGAGTTCGCAGGGTGGCGAGGCCTGAGGCCAAATCATTACCTAGGGTAGTCTTTTTCGGGGATTTCTGCGACGTCACTAGACCAGTGAGTTTAAGCGTGGCGACGGCGGTTCTCTGCGGCCATGATATGTGAACCTTCCGCGGCCGGAAGCGAGAATATAGATTGCAAGAGACAACCTTGTTACTAGCTATGGATTTGGCTACGAGAGTATACCGATGTATCGCGAGTCTTGATGACTACCAAGAGAAGGTTGTGCAAGAGTAATCCTTGATTAGGCGAGCATGGCACGTATGCGGGCTTATGCGCAGCCGAGAAACGTAGAGATCGACGGGTTAACGAGGGCAAGTAAGAGGGCGAGCGGCCGCGTCCTTCTGTAACTTTCAAGGTGAGTATACCTTAAGTGCTATGTTCGATAGGTGTGTTAGTTGTGATTAGGAATCATGGTGGGTTACCGAGTGAGATTTTGGAGGATAGAGAAAGTGTGAGCCTTAGAGCTTTATACGCAAAGACCTTAGAGGTAGGCCATCTCGAGTAAAGGTGTAGTTTTATGTTTGATCCTTAGGAGTGCATAGTGCACGTGAGCTATGTTTGGGATAGGTCCCAAGTGGTATGAAATGAAAGAGGGTAGTTGAGCTAAGAAGACCCTAGGTTTTCGTAACATGTTTAGTAAAATTGTTCCTTGGGAGCTAGTGTTTTGCGCAATCGTCGGGTTGAGGCCGTGTTGCGGAGTCAACCCGGCGGTATGGTGGTGAATCTGGTTGTGGTGGTCGCCTGTGGAAGGTCACGAGGTGTTAGGCCCAGTGTAGTTAACCGCGTCTGAGTTCGTGGATCATTCGACCCGATGGTCGATCGATGAAGCGACCCATCGTGTTCTTGATCGGGGCCGTTCACTCGGCGATGTTGTTTTATCGAAAGGTTGTAAGGCTGCACGGTGCCTACCTTCACCATATGGCGCAGTGGAGCCCAGTTCACGGCTGTTTTGTTTGGAAGTTTTACCAGCGGGGTTAAGGACTCGGTGAGTCTCGAGTCGCGTTCGCCTCGGGCGGTGTGTGAATTTCGGGGGTAGTTGTGAGGATTGTTGTCTCTGTGGAGGAGCGTTTAAGCTACCATTCGGTGTTCGGATGTCGCCACGAAGCCTTGTAGGGCGAAGTGTAAGTTGCCGGTCGATTGGTTCGATGTTGGCAAGGTTGAGATAGTTGGATCGAGCTTGTTCCGGATGTGGATGAGTAAAGCTCATCTAGAAGAAGTTACGCGGCTCGGAGGAATCGTGCGGATAATCGGCGACAGCAGAGTTCAGTTGGTGGTCGGTCTTCTTGAAAGTACCACCGGACGGTGTGACGAGTTGTGAAACGAAGGAACTTAGCCCGAGTTACTTTGGGCACTTTTGAGTTCATGTGAAGAATAGGCGTGTTACTATATATTAGCGATTGCCGTCCGACTTCAGGAAGCGTGCGTCCGATCTTCGTATTGTTATGTTCGAAAGTATCGAAGATCCATCGAATGTCCCCGATTAATGATGCCCACGTAAAGAGATAGTAACCGAGTTTTGGAAACTAAAGCGTGCTCGTAAATGTG
This sequence comes from Przewalskia tangutica, assembly GCA_029844215.1. Lineage (NCBI taxonomy): Eukaryota > Viridiplantae > Streptophyta > Magnoliopsida > Solanales > Solanaceae > Przewalskia > Przewalskia tangutica. The sequence continues at coordinate 1,957,005 of CM056727.1, forward strand.
GTAAGGGTTGAGTGTCGACAACGATGATCGCATGACCGGTACCATTTGTTGGGTCGTCGAGCTAGGCTCGCGGCAAGTGACAAAAGTGTATTTGTGGTGATGTTAGGTGTTTCCTCGTAGACTTGGGTATAAGTATGTTGCATGTGCTTTTCGTGGCGGTATAAGCGAGGATTGTTTCGTAAGTATAGAAGTGAAGACTATCTTGGCGCGTATGTTTGAGACTTAGAATGAACATTCGGACGAATGTTTCTAAGGGAAGAATGTTATACCCGTAGTTCCAGGTATGTATGCGAGGGCGTGCGTGCGAGAATCTGAGAAAAGATCGGAAAGGAAGAAAGGTGATTTTTCCACGGAAAAGTTTCGGTTTTGTGAAGGAAAAAGGTTCGTTAATGGGAATTGGATTCCCAGTTTGGTATTTGGACTTCTTAGATTATATTAGAATTTTGGAATTTTATTTTTGGGGAAATGGTCACGTGGGGCCCACGGGAGAAATTCTGATTTTGTAGAACCCACTTTGTTTTGAGATTTTGGCCATTGTGGATATTTTGGAAGATGTTTTTGGGCCAATAGAAGGGTGACACGTGTCACCACTTTAAGTGGCTTGGTAGAATGGCATTTGTGCCTGACACCCTGTTAAGTCGTTTTTTAAAGCGTTTTACATAACTGCGAGGAAAATTCTACTATGTCTTTTCTTATTTTTGCGGATTTTTCAGAAACTAAACATTTTGGATCAACGGGAGGTGGCGTGTGTCACCTCACATTGAAGAGTGAGCGACTTAGGTAGATTGGTGGGCAAGTTGTTGGTAGATATTTGTGTAGATATTTGTGAGGTTTTGGGAGTAGGGACTAGGGGCACTTGGGCATATCTTGGCCCTACACTTGCCTAACACTTGGCTAGATCTTGGCCGTTGGTTGGCCTTGGCTTGTTTATAAATGCCACTCTGGGTTGAAGACTTCGTCAAAATGCCTAAGTCTTGAGAGCCTTCCCCCTCCTTTCGTGAGGCCCCCAGTCGAGAGTTTCCCCACAGTGGGGTAGGTAGAGGCAGCCACCCACTCGCTTTGTGGTGTGGCCGTAGGGTGCCACTGCTAGTTTGTTTCATATAATACCCATCTTGGTAGAAATACTCTCAAAGTATTGTTATAATGCCCAAATTACCTTAGCCATATACCTTGTTGTATTCTAAGGTTATACTATCTGAAAAGCCGAAATACTATTATACTTCCCGTCAGTCCACAAAACCGAAACCCTAGGAAAATCTCCATAGTCAGTTGGAGTATTGTGTAGAAGTTGGTTAGAACTTCTAAGGGTGGTTTAGAAGCGGGTTGGGCGCTCGGAGTTGGAGCTAAGCGATTGCCCAGGATCGACTTTATACTTGGATAATTATGGGCTTATCGAGGTAAATATCTTGTCCTATTGTAATTGGATATTACATGTTGTAGGAAATTATAGTTGAAGTATACTATGTATATAATCGAACATAAGCTTGTGGCAATGTCTTTGGACTTAAGCTGAAGAATCGAATCTGTTTTTACATGTGTATTCAGATAGACTTGTGTAGTAGTACTATGGGTAGAATTGTACCGTTCGGGTTAGATGTATAACCCACTGGTTGGCTTGGTAGCCTACCCAGTTAGAGGAGGAGATTTACGCTGTTGTTGCGGGAAGTCAATTTTGGTAGAATGTTCTGCGATAAGGTCTAAATGTTAATAAAGCGCTGTGGCCTTATAGGTTGAAGTACTACGTGTGGCGCGTTCTACTTGGCTTAAGAGTAGCGGCGGTTGGGAGTACTTGGGCGTTTTGCTATTAGTCGATACTGCCGCGAGGTATGTGAACCTCTTCCTATCTCTTGGCGTGATATGTGTGAACTATGTAGTCGGTGACGTCATGTGCTAAATGTGTTTGAGTGGTTTAAAACATAAAGTGTTATAACGGCTTTATGGGAAGTTGGTTATAACGACTTTATGTTAGTAAGAAAATACATGTGGTTTTAAAAGGTAATCGATTTGAACTATAAGCGGCTTGTTATATGATAAGAAGGAACTTGAAGTATTTCAAAGATTTTTGAATCATTTTGAAAGGAGAAGTAATACTTGGTGTTTGAAAACTTAAGAGTTATACTAGCTTTATGGGAAGTTAGGTATAACGGCTTAAGAATGCTTTCTTGATTTGAAATCGAATGTGTATCGACAAACCAACTGCGGCGTTGATAAAAGGAAATGTTTGGAATAATTAAGTATTATTAAAACCGGAGAAACTTCCATCTGCATAGAAGCTAAGATGAGACAAAATGATATTTCCTAGATCATGGTCTTTGTAATAAGATTGTTATAAACAAGAATATCCTACTCACATATAAGGCTTATGTTTCTCAGTTGTTTAAAAGAGAATTATATTCTTAAATGAATAAGACTATGAACTACTAAACCTTTCTAAAATAAGAAGCGTGAACATTTGAAATTAGGCAAACTTGGGCGTTTGGAAAATAATGTTGTTACTTGATTTTACAAAGGTAAGAGTTTTGGTTTTCTTAAAAGGACAGTCACTCTATTTTATACTACGGTATTGTGTGACTTATGTGAAGAAAGCAGTCTTTTTTAGATTTTAATGTGTGAAGTACTTTGGGGATAGATGCGAACTTGTTAGTAGAAAGTACCTTGTGTGAATAACTTGATTGTATTGGTTTGTGATAGCCTTGTAATACTTTCTTGTTGCTTTGATAAGTAAACGTGTTAGGATGCTACGTGTGTTAGTATCTTGTGATGTTTGTGTAAGGGGTTTCCGCAGATTGTGCTTATTAACTATCGGTCGTTATGATAGTATTGTGGCATTCATCTCGAGATGATTCCGGTTAAGCGCCCTCCGATGGGGTAGACTCGGTGATGCAGGACCATGATTCGAGAATACCTCATGCGGGTCTGAGGGCCTATCTTGCGGGCTCGAGTTCGAGTTAGTGTCGTCCTTTATGGGCGTGCGGTCGCGTGGCGTGCGGACTCGAAAGTCGGGGCGATGCGGAGTAGCTACCCTCGATGCGGGAATACCTCATGCGGGCGATGAGATTGGCCTTTATGCGGAGTGCGGGAAGTTCGAGGACTAGACGCGCGACATTAGATCTGCGGGCAAGTGGCGGCTTTGATCATGTGACGCAGGCAGATCTTATGATCGATTTATGACCTTGTTGATGCGTAGGTGTTAGTAGTCGGCTATGCCTTCGTGCCTGCATGCGATTTTATTAGGACACAGTGGGACTGGTGTTCATGTGTATTCCTCGTGCTTGTATATCATAAAGCTGCCGGTGAGGAAGGTATTCCAGGCACGATTGATGTTGTGGGCGTGAGACCCGTTGTTAAATTGAGTGATGACTTGAGGTGTGAGTCCACGACTTGACATATTCGCTTATTTTTGGTGATCTGTAGTTTGGTTATCATACATGTGTGCTGCTTTGTATAGACTACTTTGTTTTCATTTTCTGTTTTTATTTTTAGTTTCACATACTAAATTTTTGTTATCTTGACCTCGCCCGTGCGTTAAATCTGCAGTTGAGGTACATCGATCGTTGATCACAGCTCTCGGGTCACGATTCGACGTTTGGGAAGCTCCGTTTCTCGGAGCTTATCGGTGGTATAGTCCCGCATCGTAGTAAGTGTTTACATTCGGGGTTTGGCGGGGCCACCGCCCGTCGATCATTCTTAGAAGTGCATGTAATCTTGTTGTGGCGGGGTTGGTAAAAAGGATTAAAGTTTCATTTGTAAAAGAGTTGATGGTTATATATATGCCGAAAGGCAAGTTTCCTGATTATTGTTTTATATTTCTGTTATCTCATGTTGTTGTTTTATGTTCCGCTGATTACTCTGATGTTGTGTCACTAGGGTGCCCGGGGTAAGGCACCAGTCACGGGCCCAGTTTCGGGTCGTGACACTAATATCACTGAGAAGTTGAGTGTTCTCTCGAATATCCAATCGAGGAACGAATCCTATTATTGGCTCAACCACCGCCTTAGTTTACATCATAATGTACCCAACACAAGTCGAATCTTATCCTATAAGGAGTTTAAGCTTAGGACATGGTCAAAGTACATTACTCTGTAAACAAGGTGAGTATTGACCTCAAGTCAAAGGACATTTATCTCTCACACGCTGATAATACTCTAGACATGTATAACAAATATTTTATCAGCAGGGTATACCAATACTTTCCAAAAGTATTCATGTGTCCATCACTAGTAACCATTACTAGTAGCAGGTAAGACATACTACATTCTCCAAGAATGTGATGCAGACCACATGTCGACTTATAACATATCATCGATATTCTCACATTATTAATAACAACGTAAGCTCAAGGGATGCACATTAATGAATAATTACAAACAATCAAATAATAATTTAATAATTGCAAATGCTTTGAATATTAATCTTATTAATAATACAAATGTGTTCAAATATATTTGTCCCTAATAATAATCGTCTCTCGGACATATATATTTTCAGGATGAACTCTAAAACTTATTAACAAAAAGTAAGAGAGTATTGTTATTATAAAAGACACATCAAATAACCAATTATAAGTTTATGATTTTATAGTATCATTTCGCTCAACAAGACCATAGATAACGTGTACGGTGTATTAAATGTTGAGAACTTGAGATAATGCTCTAAAGATTATAACCTCTACTTGAAGTTAATACTTTTAAATATTACTTTTATAATGTTTAAAGAGTTAACATATCAAACATTAAATATTGATAGTTTAAAGTCTTGAATTCTTATATGCTATTATGATCGTATAAAATCGAAACGCTATCAAAATCATTAAAAAATTAATTTATAAACACATTTCAGGAATGTGAATAATAAATCGAGTAAATTGTCAAAGTAGCACTCTCTGAAAAAATTATTCCCAAAATATTACTCTCCCAAAATTAATTTTCATTTTACTACTCATTTTGCCACATGAATTTTCAAGTGGATTGTCATGCCACATATGCAATCTTATTTGTCTTTCTTTTATTTTTTTAAGTCATAAACATCAATAACTCCTTTTATTTTCATCAAAATTACTTTTTTAAAAAAAATATTTTTTCAAAATAAATTAATTTTAGAAACTTAATCAAACAGTTATTAAGTATTTTACTTTTTCTTTTATCAATTTTAACTTTTTATGTTTAGCAAATTAATAATTCAAATATTTTACATGAAAATTTATAAATACAAGATTTAAAAAAAAAACTCTTCTTATTTATAAAATATTTAAATTTAAATGGAGATAAATATCGTAATACTAACCTTTCAGTATGCACAACTCAGGGGTATCCTCTATATAGCTTCTCATTTGTTCAAAAAAATATTTATACGAAACATCACACTCCTTGTCCACTACACAAAATGCCACTGGAAAAATATGATTCGCCACATCTTGTGCAACTGCTGACAACAACACTCCTTCGTACTTGCTCCTCAAGAATGTCCCATCGACAGCTATGACTTTTTTCATTTGCGCAAAACCAAGCATCCAAGCCTTATAGGCTACAAAAAAGTACTTGAACTTCCCATGTTCACTTGCAGAACGAAGCATATAACGGTACGCATCAAGCACCGCATACCCGTACTCATGTGTCCCCCTTGTCAAAGCCTTTGCAATCTCCATGCCCTTCCAGACCTTCCAATAACTTACCTTACAACCCAAATCTTTACGGATTGATTGACTCATATATTTTGTAGATGAGCCTTTACCGTAAGGAAACTTATCTTTGAAGTATTCACCAATGACTTTCGCAGTAGCGTGTGGATTATGGCTCGTAATGTGCCCAGAACCACATGTGTGATGCTTTATGTAGGTTCTAATACAAAATTTGTCAGAACTTAAAAGCTTCACAGCCCTCAGCCACCACTTGCACTCCGGATGTACACATCTGAAGAAATACACAGTACGCGAATTAATCACATTCTTGATTCTAAAATCTTTCTTCAAGCAAGCAAGTTTCAACCAAGTGGCTAGTTCTTCCTTGTTCTTGAATGACATTCTTTTATAAAAACCTGTTTCATCATCTTGAACATGGCTAGACTGTATTGATTGTGTAGTGCCCGATGTATTGCTCGCAACTTCGGGTATAGGAATCGGGTCAGCCCTACTTCCATTATCTGGGATATCTACATCCACCTCATCTAATTCATCATTTAACACATCTTGTTGGTCTTGAGATAAATTGTGATTCTCTACCGGGATTCCATCAACGTATACCCTTAAAATGGGCCTAGCTACATCATTCAAATAAGCACGCAAACGAACCTGATCAGTTATCTTAAATGGCAAGACCCTCTGATTTTTTAAAAAGATGTGCATGTAAGTGATGGCAAGATCTTTTGGTTCACAAGTTAATTCGCAATAGGTGATGATTAGGTTCACAAAATCATCGAACATAACATCTCTTTGGACAGTCATCGCTATCGTCTCTAGCGTGTCACTACCCTTCCATCGCCAAATATATCGATTGTTCTTCTCGATCCATTCACCATGGCAATCAACCCCTATTGTTATTGAGTTCCCCATTAGTGGTGTTCGAGGTACCTGAAGATATTTTGTTTAACAAAAAATTGGTCATGAGAGTACATATCAATCTATAACAAAATGAAACAGATGCATCAGTTGTTCCAACAGATTATTGACTTGTTGGAATAAGTGGACTACTTGTTGCAACAGGTAATAAAATTATTGCAACAAGTCACTAATCTGTTGGAGTCAGCTTCAGTTTTTTTGGGGTAATGTGTCACGCCCCGACTTTTCCTAAGCCTTTACTTAGGGCGTGATGACACCTGGATAATTATTTCTCACCAGGAGCACCATTTAATTCTCTTTATTTAGAAATTTAGACTTATATTTAAACACGGAGCCATTAATAATAATAAAAATAAAGAAATATGTTTATGACGTTATTGAAAACATAACGCGAGCTCATACTCGTGCAAATACTGTTTTTACGTAAACATACTGACAAAGATTATTCTAAATTGGAAAGGAGACCATCCCACACCGCATTTCGAGACATCAAACTAATATTACGAACTGTGAGTACCAAGCGAGCGATGGATTTGGTACGACAAATAGGCTGCGGGACGATCGCTACCCTTGACGTGGAGTCTTTCCCCTATCACGTTTTCCTGAAACATGTTAAATAAACAGTCAGCCCTACCATCCGAGGTTGAGTGAGAATCTTACCCTGCAATTCAAAGTAACACCACAATATTTCAAGTGCAATCACATTATAACGTAATAAGCATATTGCAAAAACATATTAGGTTACAACACTTTTAAATATGCAGCATTTCCTCATAGAAAATTCTTAGTTTAACTAACATTTTATTTTATCTCGTATTATACGTTAAGACATCCCCTTGCATTTCTATATATTTGTTGCATTTATATATTTGTGAACGCGTATTCACTTTTCATATTTGTCACGGCGTGCAACCCGATCCAAAGTATTTATATATAGGTGAACATGTATTCATCTTTCATATTTGTTGCGGCGTGCAACCCGATCCATTCTATTTACGTATTTTTGAACACGTATTCACTTTACATTTTGTTACGGCATGCAACCCGATCCATTATGTTTACGTATTTGTGAACGCATATTCACTTTACGTTTTGTTGCGGCGTGCAACCCGATCCATTATGTTTACGTATTTGTGAACGCATATTCACTTTACATTTTGTTGCGGCGTGCAACCCGATCCATTATGTTTACGTATATGTGAACGCGTATTCACTTTACGTTTTGTTGCGGTGTACAACCCGATCCATTATATATTTATATATTTATGTGAACACGTATTCACTTTTCATATTTTTCAGAGGGTCAAATAAATAATATTCTCTTTTCCAACATTCCGCCGTTCATACTTGTAATGATTATAAGTTTTCAACCACCAACTAAGGCGTTTCTCAAGCTGAAACTAAGGTAAGACAGGGATCTTTCACTGTACCAAATTTCATTTAAAACCACTTTGGGTAACTAACACAAACTTATCCTCAAAACAACCACATGAAATTTATTTTGATAGAATTTTTATTAAACAGAACCAAATCTTAAAATAGTCATAACTCATAATCCGTAAACCCGTTCAAGCCCCATAAAATCTCAAAACGACGAGAACTGAGAGCTACACGTCTCTATGTGAACCATCCTTTCATATTATGTACCATTTGGTACAGTTTTATACTTTATTCGCTGCCCTTCCTGGATCTCGATAGATCTAAGACAGAAACTTTAAACAACGATAACTCTTAATCTGTAAGTCAGATAGACCTCCGTAAGGTCTCAAAATGTCCAAAACAGAGAGATCTAGAACTTCCATTTAACACAAATTTTCATATTTCTTACGAATTTGTACAGTTTTACGTTTCAACGTCCTGTCCTTCTGGATTCCGATGAATCCGAGGCATCCACTTCAAACTACAATAACTCTCCACTCGTAAGTCCGTTTTAACCCCTATTTGGCTATATATGTCCGTAACAGAGAGATTTACAACAATGTAAATTTTTATATAATTTTAATAAGTAAAACTCAATAAAAACAGTCTGTAATTATGCCTTTCCGAATTTCGGCCAAATCTAAGGCATGAACTTTGAACTATGATAACTTTTAAACCGTATGTCCATTTTACCTCATTTTTGGTTCTATATGATCATAATATAGAGGTTTACCATTCTTCCTAATTTCATTAAATTCTAACAATTATAACTCAGTGAAACCAGTTCGTAAAGTTCATGACGCAACTAGTTGTCTAAACAATCAAAAGCTCATTATTTCTTTTCAACACTCAATTCTTATTCTAAAATGTATTGAACTTAAAATAAAAGATGTTACCAAGAATTTCTGAGTGAGAAAACTCACTTTGTAAGCGCAAAAATGATTGTTGTTCGATTGCTAAAAGTGACCCTTGCTCCTTAGTATTTTTTATTCCAGTTCTTCTTGCCCTCTTGGTATTTTTTTCAGATTTGTTTTCTTCTTATTCACTTGTTTTTTTCTCTGATTTTTCTATCCTTTGTGCTGGATACTTTATTTGTGTATAAGTAGCATATACTTGAGGTGTTTGTGTGCAACATAAAGGAGGTGAGAGAACAAGAGTTAGAGGGAAATTAAAGATGAGGAGGGAAGGGAAAAGAATGTGCATTTGATGGCTGAACACTAACGTAAATATTTGTTCTTCTTAATGGCTATAAATGTAGCAGATACATTGACTCTTCTTTTCCTTACCCTTTGGATTGAACAATAAAAACGTGAAAATTGTAAATTTTATATTTGTTCCTCTTAATGGCTAGAAATGAAACAGATACATTGACTCTTCTTTTTCTTATTCTTTTGCTCCCAAAGGCAATTCATGTAAATGTCTTTCTTTTACTAATATATATCCTTTATATTATATTAGAGTAGACACATAATGTTATTATATAAGCTTCCAAATTGTACCCCATTTAAATGGGCGTAACATAGATATAAAATAGCTCTCAAATTGGACCCCCATTTAAATGGACGTAACATAGATATAAAATAGGATCGAAGTGTTGTATACTGATAGTATAATTACTTTAATTTTTTAGGAGAATAATTTCTTTTTGTATTATGTTATTTTTTTGTTATAGTAACATTAATTTGGGACTTCACATAATGTTTCAGACTGTTGAAGATGTCCAACAGATTATCGAGTTGTTGCAACAAGTGTATTACTTGGTGCAACAAGTAGTACACTTGTTGCAGCAAGTCAATAATCTATTGGGCGACTTGATTTTTGGGTTCTGTTTGACAAAAGCGGGCGACTCTAACAGATAGTTGAGTTGTTGCAACAAGTGGAACACCTGTTGCAACAACTATACAACTTGTTGTAGCAAGTCAATAATTTGTTGAAAGCAGCTTTAGTTTTTTTGGTTACGTTTCAGACAAATTGAAGCCGACTCCAACAGATAGTTGAGTTGTTGCAGCAAGTCAATACATTATGTTCAATGGTTTCAGTAGTTTTAAACAAGTCGATAAATCTAACAGTTGTTGAAGAAGTTGCAACAACTGAACCATCTGTTGCAACAAATCACAAACTTGTTGCAACAACTGACTCATCTGTTGCAACAGACAACTGAAGCAGACTCCAACAGATCGTTGAGTTGTTGCAACAAGTGGAATACATGTTGCAACAACTCACTCAGTTGTTGCAAGTTATTTATTTAACAATTACAACAACTTCATAATCTGTTGTAGAAGTTGCAACAACCACATTATATGTTTCAACAACTACAACAACTACTGTAAGTTGTTGGAAAATCAGTAGATTTATACCCAGGTGAAAAATTGAAATAAAATAGCATTGTTGTACTTACCAAATGAGCTGAAAACACTTATGAAGTAATTTTCAGTGCTACACCAATAAAATCCAATCAAAAAATTGTTCGGGTGGTCACATTTTTTTCTTTCTTGAGCAACAATGGCGGACGAAGAAGAATAAGAAGAAGAAAGCAGAACAATGGAATGAGTTATGAAGTAATTCTCAGTGCTACACGAATTAAATCCAGTCAAAAAGTTGCAAAATCATGTGGTCTTGTTTTTTTCTTTCTTCAGCAAAATTTAGTCAAGACGAGGAATAAGAAGAAGAAACGAGCAGCAAAATAAGAAGAAGAAGCAAGAAGAAGCAGCAAGAAGAAGAAGAAACGAAGCAAAAAAGAAGAGCAAAAAATGGTGGAAACGGCGCAGGCAAACAAAAAATTTGTCGCATTTTTTTGGCCCTGTTTATATGGGTTGGGTCAAAGTGTTAAAAATAAAACTTGATGACAAAGTGTAAAAAATAAAGCTTAGGGTCAAAATGTTAAAAATATAACTTTGGGATGAGTCAAAACTCTCTAATCACTAATCCAAAGTTTATCACCCCAAATCAATTAAAAAAACTAGAGTTACCCCAACTCAATTTTAAAACCTATTTGTCACCTATAATTAAAAGGCCCGAGTCTCATCTATTCCTCTTTCCTGAACTCGAGTTTGAGACAAAAACATCGGTCTTTACAAACCCTAAAACACTCTTATTCCCCATCTCTAATAAAGTAAGTTTATGCCCTTTTATCCCCTTTTGTTTTGTGTTTCTTGTAATCTTTGTTTTTGTATTCAAGTTTGAATGTTGATGATTGATTGTTGGTCTGAGTTCGTTTCTACACATGGGTTTTGAGTTATGTAGCTGTTTTGTTGGTGGGTTGATTTTTTGTATGTTTTTCTGTGTGATTTTACTATTTTTGATAGAGATCTGTTTGATATGATTTTTTTGATTGTAAAAAAATCATATTTGTTAAATTATCTTTTAGGAACATGAGCCATTTCATTATCCTAGTCCTTGTATTAACACCCTATTTAGAAAGTATTGTGCAAAAGGATTATCTTTGAAAGGAATAAAGGGGCGGTTTTTGGGTCTATGCATTGTTTTGATGCAATAGGTTCTTTAAGTAATGGTTGTTTTCTGAGAAGTTCATCAGTTGTGGAAAAAGTGGCTAGTTGGGTACTTATTATGTATATGAAGTAAATCTGGGAATTATAATGTCTTTCACTGCCATATGTTCTTTTTCTTTCATGTAAAGGCTTGATATGATTCTTATTGATAGGGTACCCAAGAACCTACCGGAATCGCAGGGTCCGGTTAGATTTCGGGTAATGATTGCTACAGGTAGTTACCGAATGGTAAATTTAAGAACTGATCTTTTACTGGGTAAAGTCCGGATAGTTCAAAAAGATAGGGTATCCGGACCCGCTCACTCCTAAGTGGAACCATGAATCTTAAATTTTATGTTTCACAACCCTACCAAATCCTTCTTCCACTACTTGGATTAGACCGAACTAGTGGCAACTGAAATTTTCCCTTTTCAAAAGTTAGAGAGTTGAATTGCCATATAAAAAAGAAAAGGAGAGATCAATATAGAAATATGCTTTTTATATTTTAATTTATGTGAAGTTTAAAAAATAAAGATAAGTATGAGTTCATGCGAGAATTTATTTTATTTTTCGATTAGCAGTTTGCTTAAATATAAATATTGATATAGGTTTGAAAATACAATTAGAATAAATAACTACGAAAATTATGAATAATATAAAAGAGAAAGAGAAGTCATTGGCAAAAGTCAATAACACTAATGCTTCGACAAACACAAAGTGCAAAGGTTTAATCTTTTTACCTTTTTTTGAATAAAATATATTATAAATTAGCATGAGAATTTGAATCCTCAAAAAATAAATTATTTCTAATAATTAAGTATTTGAATTAATTAACTAATTAGAAAAATAATCGAATTCCGTTCCAAATTCATCATATATAAGAAAATTATTTCTCAAGTTGACACCCCCCTTAAATGCTCTTTTGAGATCGAGAAAGAAGTTTGTCATTGTTACACCCGATTTTGACCCTTCTCTCCTCCAACAGCGCTATTAGGTTCGGGTCGTCGGGTCTAAATTTTCAGATTTTGGTCCTTAAAACTTTTCCACCACAACTGCGACTGGCGTTTCCAGGTTATTAATCAGGCACTTTGTTTTTCTTCCCCATATCGTTCAATCAATTTAAATAAATTCTAGGCAAAACCTGAGAAGCCTATGATTTTCTGTAGTTCGTTGATGTATTTCTGCTGTGATTGATATGATTTTAGTTGTTATTTGATGTAAAATTTCAAAAAAGATCTCGCTACATTACTTTTTCTCAATTATTATTATATATCTTCTTATCAATGTTAGAAAACATAGTGTCTTGTACTCTAATGAAATTGATACTTTACATAAAGAGACTCCCAAGTATTTCAAGTCATTAGATAAATTGAATTTGGTATATATTGAAATACTAAGGACAGCCTGATGCACATAGGGGGACGAACCACAAGGATTATAAGCAGCCTTATCCTGCATTTCTGCAAGAGACTGGTTCCACGGCTCGAACTCGTGACTTTCTGATCACATGACAACAACTTTACCCTTATATATTGAAAGACTACTTACAAAAAATGTATGCACAAATAAAAACTAGATATGAGGCTTAAGTTGTTTTGAACTTATATGATTAACAATGCAACCTATTTGATGTTTGTATATTTGTTCTCCTGCTTGTTTTTCTTTGCAGTGAGTGTAGGTTTAATTGGTTAAGAGTTGCTACAGCTCCTCAAACGGAACATGCAGGTGCTACTCTCTTTCCAAAAATAAGAACATAATGTTGTTTAAATAGTTCTGTTGGCCATATGTATGTTATCCTTTATTTTTGTAAACTTTTTTCAAGGGACGAAAATACCTTATACTATTCAACTTTTTTTTTTGCTTCCCAAAGCAAGGAGATGTTGGACCAATTGATCTGGACAAGACAACAACGACATTGGAACCTGATAAGACGAGTAGTGGGGGTCTTTTTGTTCCTGGGAAGGAGAGAGTAGTTTTTAAACCTTCAGAGCGGAAATCACTTCTAGGTATGATTTGATTGATCTATATCTTTTGTGGTTTTGGCACTTCATTTAGTTCCATCTTCTCTCAAACAGAAAAATGGTTTTATATAACAGAAATATTGCATAGTTTCTGTATTTTGAATAGTTAAACATCACAACAAATTGAATCTTTATATGAAAGCAAGCTAGATTTGGTCCAACTATATCTAGATTTAGCTGTTCACCTTTACTGGGCTTATGTATTCAGCTTATCCTTTTGATGCTTGGTGATGCCACCTTACAAAAGATAACTGAGAAAACACAAACTTAACCTGGATGATGCCTAACTAGTATGTAAACATACTGCTCCCTTCACACTTTCTTAACTTTGTTTAGTTCTACATACCTATACATTTTGTTTAGTTTTTCAAAGACTTATATTCTCGGGGTCGGAGGCCCCACACTGAACATAAAGCATTTGCTGGATTTCCTGTTATTTGTATGTTGGGTACTTGTACAAAATGTGCTTGTATCCTAGATTAAATGTTTGCATAGTATTCAAAAGCTTTATATAATATTTTGTTGTTGATTGAGTAAATAATAGATACAAGTTTCTTCTTCTTGCAAGATGTATGTTTTTCTGTGAGAACGACAACAACAACAACTAGCTTAAGTCCCAAATAAGTTGGGGCTGGCTATTTGACTCCTCACTGACCATGTTACTCCATTTAAACTCATCATAAGAAAGTTTATAAAAAATAATTATTTTGGTCTATCCAAATTTTCTCATTGTTAGGTCACATATTAGACGCGTAGGTACTTAAGATGTCTTTCAAGAAAAGATTAGTATAAGAATATTACATTTTATTTTGTAATAGTTTCATCTGCTTCTTTTCAGCTTATGTGTTTTAGACCATTTGTACATGTATTAGTTCCGTTGCCGGTGTTGAGTTATAAACTCTGACTATGTCCCCTTCTCAATAAGTGTGATAAAATGAGATTGTTTTGTGATTTACATCTTTATCAACTTTTCACTATTGGATAGGGCTTGATGCATTGGCGATTGCTAAAAGGGGAGGGGCTACTGTAGAGAGTGAATTTAAAGTTCCAAGGGAGAGACTTGCTTCAGTCGCATCATCTTTAGATGAGGACGAGGAGGCATCTGCTGCTTCTGGAGTTGATGAGTTTCGAAGTAGTGCATCTAATGTTTCACGGAATAATGTACACAGGAGGTATCGTGAATCGAATGCTAGTGAGACATCTGTTTCAGGTACCAGTCTCTCAACTTTTTTCTTTTCACATTCGAGGATTCATTATTATAATCAACTCCAACGTTGTGATTAGATTACTTTTGATACTTGTATGGTCTCTGCTGCTGCATTTTAACTCAATGTATGAGTAGTTCAATCCCTTGGGGTGCGGCCCTTCCTCGGACCCTGCTAACGCGGGATGCTTTGTGCACCTGCCCCTTGTATGAGTAGTGCAACCCGTACAGTCTGCATCTTACTACACTAGCCAATATGAAAAGAACTAAGGAAAATCTTGTTAAAAAATGAAAAGAACTAAGGAAATTAACCATCCTGTCTACATCTTGTACCTTTTCATTTTTGCACCAAAAGATTAAGGGAGCTAAATATCTGTGCTTTATGGTACAAATATTTTCCTTTCTGCCTTCAAAGTATCTTTGATTTCTCTCCTTCCACACAATCCACCATATAGCCGCCGGTATAGTGTTCCGCTACTTTTTATCGTCTTTTTCACTGTATTCTTTTATTCCAACAAAGTAGTAGGTCTTTAGGAGATTCTGGCAGGATCTGAATGTGCCGGTGACCCCAACGAAAAAATATTTTTTCAGAAAAAGTTGCCGGAAAGAATCACGCTCCGGCACATGGAGTGACGCCTCGGCGATGTCGGAAGTTCTAGCACCGTGTGACGGCGCATCAGAGGTGGTTTCTGGCAGCGTCTTGTTGGGTTTGCTCGCCGTCGCTCGCTGTATCTTATGGCCGTGTTAGTTTTTCTATAGCACTGATAGAAATTTATTTAGACGCGGTCAGCTTTACGTGATGAGAAGACTCAACCTCTTCTTGTAAAAACAAGAACCCTAGTGCTGCGGTGCTGCGAGGGAGAAGATTCACCTCCAAAAGCAGCAACTCTGATACCATGAAGATTTCAATCAGAAGAAAAAGCTTCTTTGTATTTCTTGATGAATTTACAACCCATAAGAATGGTACTTATACAATGAGTCGTAAGACTAAATAAGGAAAGGCAATATTATACAATCAATTACACTTAACTACAATATCAATCTACTCTTATAATAAAGCTAGGACATCGGTAATTTTTTTTTGACATGGTAACAGCTGTATTGAAATAAAAAAGGGCCAGTGAAGGCCATAGTTACAAGGAATCTTTATAAAAGCTACAGAAATTCAACTAGCAACTAAAGAGACTCTAGGAACTGTAATATCTGTTTTCGTTTTCTTAATAAAAAAAGAGACTCTAGGAACTGTATTAAAGTCTCTGTATCATCTATATATTTTTCTTTACACCAAAAATGCAAAAATCGAATACAATTAAGCTTTATCTTTAGGTGTATTCCCCTTCTTTGCAATCTGTCTTGTGTCAAACAAGCCTTCTTTACTGCCAACCAAACAAAACATGCCACCTTGTATGGTATGTTTGTCTTCCATAGTTGCCTCGAAGGCCATTGTACCTGGAGATTGTTGTTGTGATTCCTCATGTGGTATGCTGTCTTGACTGAAAATACTCCTGATCTGTCTCTCAACCACCATAATATATCTTGCTCTGGTGAGACTCCATTGAAGAGATTAAGAGTGTTAAGGAAGGCAATGAATAAGTCCATCTCCCAATCATTCAAAGGTCTTCTGAACCGGAGATCCCATCCTCGATTGTTCCATACCTCATTAATATTAGCCCTTTACTGCTTATTCAGGATGTAAACATCTGGATATGACTGCCTGAGGGAACCATTACCTAACGAGTTGTCTTCCCAAAAGAAAATTTGCTCCCCATTCTCAACCTTGAATCTGATATTAATGCTGAAAATCTTCCAAAGATTTCTGGCGCTCTTCCAAACACTAACCTTTATTTTCTAGGTAGTGCAGTAACCGATGAACGGGAAGATGCTGAGACAGTTGTGAGGCCTCAGTTGAATGAGAATACAGAGGTACATTGCTTATAAGTACTCTTGCTTTGACATATTTCCTTGTTATTTTCTATAAGTTTTGAAGCTTGATGTTGTTGAATTGCTTTTCTATAGTACCTTCAGTTTCTTATCTTGGAAGTTTCTATATTGCTTTCCTTTTTGTGCGTGTGTTTGTGTGTTTCAATTTTTTGATCAATATAGGGGAGAGTTCTGTGGGGTTTTGCAAAGCCTTGAATCAATGGTTCTTTGCTGTAGGTGGTAGCACTGATTAAGAAATTCAGTATGGGTGGTATCAGTGTGTATATATGCTCATTCCCATGCAGGAAATCCTTAACAGTTTGGTACCATCATTACAATATAAGTTTTACAATCAAGGCACAAGTATTACATGCTGATAATGAACAGCTTAGTGGAACATTGATATAGAATTGGACATCTATTCTGGAAGCCTGAAGAATTCAACTGATTTTGTCTCCATACCACCTGGTGAGAGCTCTGAGGTGTGAAAAATGGATACAAATCAAGGCTTCAAAATTAGTAGACCAAGTTTATGTCTAATGATCTACTATAGCTGCTTTACTGATTTTCTGTTTTTTCTTGTTGCTTTTCCACTTTATTTTGCTTTCCAGTTTTTTTCCGAAAGTTTGTTTGTACAGAATCTTTTGTTTGTTTAATAAGTTTCCATCACTTTGTGATGGTTTTGTTAAAAAAAAGGAGTTCTGTGGGGTTTAAGTTTCTCCTCTTATCGTCTGATGTCCTTGCGTGAGAAGAATCACTTAAGTTGGATGAAAGAAAGTGACATTCTGAACTAGAAACTTTGAGGAGCTGGTACCTTAATTACCTGGAGTCTAAGCTTGACTGTCAGATTCCTTTCCTTTTTTTGTGTGTCTGTTTGTGTTTCAGTTTTTGACCAATATTGAGATAGGAGTCCTGAGGGGTTTAAGTTTCTCCTCTTATCGTTTGATGTCTTTGCATGTTGCGTAGAGAAGAATAACTTTAAGTGAGATGAAAGAAAGTGACATTCTGAACTAGAAACTTTGAGTAGCTGGTACCATAATTAGCTGGAGTCTAAGCTTGATTTGTCAGCAATACATTGACAGTTATTATGAAGCAAATCTGAATACACTGTCCTTTTCAGTACAGTGAATATCATTGTTAATTGTCAAAGTAGTATAATAATACATATGAATCCACATATATAGGTCGTGCATCTTTATCGTTCAATATAATGAAATAACAAATGCATAGAGGTAAATGGGTGCAAATGACCAACCATTCTTTTTGATGAAGTCGTCGCTAAGAAAGTACAACATGAGTTTCATCAGAGCGTCTCGTATGCAAGATGTAGCAGTAATATTACTTAATTGAGTCATTTGAAGTTCTTTTCACTGTTTTACTCTCTTCCATTCCTCTTGTATCCATTAAAACTGGTCAGGGTCTCCTGCTTGGATTTCACAAATTGGTACCTTTAAGAGTTCTCTACTTCGATCATATGCTTTGGTTTCTTGCCTCAAGGACTATTGTGTGGTGTAACGTAACTCAATGTCTCTTGGTTCATTTCTGGAGACAACAATGTGTCACTGACTGATGTCTAATTCAAGGTTCCAGCTGCATCTTCTGGGAGTTTACGTTCTACGATATCTAGGGGCGAGTCAGTTGACCGTGAAAGGGATAGAAGTAAATACAGGGATAATTGCAGAAGTGAAAGCAGGGAAGGGAGAAGGAGAGAGAGAAGAACCAGCAGGGAAGAGCACCATTACAGGGATTCATCACGTGGTTATGAAAGAGAATATGATGGGGATGACGGAAGAAAAAGAAGTAGATATGAAGGTCCTAGGAGGGCTCCTGGTAAACATTACATCTTCATTTGTCTATGCCTGGTATTTTTGGTTCTGATTTTCCAAATAAAAAACAAGCTAAGTGGGTGCATGTTATACCGTCGACATGTCAGTATGTTCACTAAAATGCATGTCATCACAATGCATCCGGTACACACATTGGTGCTTGATGGAGTCGTAATGATGTCAGCTAGTGTTCTCTCATATGAGCCCACCCGAGTCCAAAATAAGTGTGCTTTCGAATTTTGCATGCATGTGAATCACATCTTTCTTTTAGAGCTGGTGGCTCTAAAATCATCTGAATCGACATATAGAATAGGAATGTGCATTAGAGCATGTAACAATTGGGGACTGTTGGGAATTGGGATACTCCATGACTACTTCCTTGTTTCTGTATATCTCCTTGCAATAAGTTGTGACGTTTCTTAAAGCATTTGAATTGTTATTATTTACTGGCTCTTGTTCTTCGCTCCTCTTTCCTATTTAACCTGTTATTGCTTTATTCTGAGCCGGTCTTTCGGAAACATCCTCTCTGCCTCCCGAGGTAGGGGTAAGGTCTGTGTAGACTCTACCCTCCCCAGACCCCACTTGTGGGATTTCACTGGGTATGTTGTTGTTGTTGTTGTCTTAAAGCATTTGAATTGAACTGGCAAATTGTGTGATCTTCAGGAAGATCGGAATGGGATGATGGTAGATGGGAGTGGCAAGATACTCCTCGTCGTGATAGTCGTTCCAGTAGTATTAGCAGGCGTTATGAGCCTTCACCATCCCCAAAGTTTCTTGGTGCTTCACCTGATTCTCGCCTTGTTTCCCCATGGCTCGGGGATCATACTCCTCATTCTGCAGGTATGGTCACTGGGAATTCTAACGCTGGTGTTGTCTTGTAAAAAAATTTAAGCACATTATCATGAGAAACCTTCATACCTGCAGGAGCTGCTTCTCCGTGGGACAGTGTGGCTCCTTCTCCAACTCCAATAAGGGCATCTGGGTCATCAGTAAGATCTTCAAGTTCTAGATATGGTGCAAAATCCAGTTTGATTATGTCTTCTACAGGAAGTTCTCTGTCTGAGGTACTGCTTTATACTCAAACTTCCATCTTCCTTAGTTCCTTCTCTTTTTGTTTGTGGGTAGGTGTGTTGGGGAGTTGATTGGAATATGAAAAGAAGGATAACTTGTGTTGCTACATCTGAGGCCATATTTGTGCCGTCAGAAAGTTTAATAAGTGACTTTCAATTTTTTTACCTGTGCGTTACTTCCTTCTAGGACGGAGGAGATGACACAAATGGTGCCTCGGAAGATCAAAATCAAGAGATTACTGAAAGTATGCGTCTAGATATGGAGTATAATTCTGACCGTGCCTGGTAATTGTCTTACCATTTTATAGTGTCTACATAATTATGAAGGAAGTCGTATGACATTTCCTCAGAAGTTTATACTCGCTTGCTATGTATTTTTTCCTAGTAATCAGTTTTGTTATTTTTGGTAGAGCCAATAATCACCTCTGTTATGCAGGTATGACCGCGAAGAAGGTAGTACAGTGTTTGAGGGGGATGGTTCATCAGCATTTCTTGGTGATGAGGCATCTTTCCAGAAAAAAGAGGTGGAATTGGCCAAAAAACTGGTAAGCACGGAGGACAAAAGCATTAAATCACGATTTTGGCATGTGTTCGGATTTCTATGTTTGTGCAAGAACTAGCAGACTCACGGATGTTACTGGGACTCGGTGGAAGTTGTAGCAATATGATGGCTGGTGCTTTCAGCTGTTTAGAAAACTTACTTGCTGGTTAATGGTTTAGCTTACACTTGACAATTCGTGTCACTGTCTGCATAACAATCTTATGTGTCATAGCGTGCTGTATTTGGATGAGGCATTGAGGATTAATGTTTCTGCTTTGCGATCCCGCTATCATCAATAACTGATGATGAGAATAAGAGGGATTATTTTCCAGAGATGAATTTTTATAAGGGATAAAGGGCAGTTCGGTGCACTAAGCTCCCGCTATGCGCGGGGTCCGGAGAAAGGTCGGAGAGCTTTCAAACTTAGCCTAGCCGATTTGGTTTTTGGGTTTGTTGTGTTCCTCCCTAAGACTTTCGTTCAGTGACATCACAAGGGTTGGTTTGAGCACAAGGGTCTATTGTATGCAGGATATTTTAAAAAATATACATCTTGTGAAAATATTTGTCACGTAGCCCAATATATAATATTATACAACATTATACCTGGGGTAGGCCGAAGAAATATTGGGGAGAGGTGATTAGACGGGATATGTCGCAGGTGCAACTTACTGAGGACATGACCTTAGATAGGGGGTGTGGAGGACACGGATTAGGGTAATGGGTAGTTGAGCATAGTCCTACTTACGCTTACATACTCGCAATTGTAGTGTTATTATGGTAACCCTGCTTAGCCTATCATACTAGTAGGCGCAATATTGTTTTATGGTCCTTTGTCCTTTGATTTCTGCTGCTGTAGGTTCGTTTGTGTACTTTGTTTATCTTATTTACTTTTTTTTTTCCAGAATGCTTTATCATGGCTTGTTCGCTTTTGTTACTCTCATTTTCACACTTCTTTCTTTGCTTGTGCCTATGCTCTGTCTTGAGCTGAGGGTCTTTCGGAAACCTCTCTACTTACCAAGGTAGAGATAAGGTATGCGTACACTGTACCCTCCCGAGACCTTATGTTGTGGGACTTCACTGAGTATGTTAGTATTATACCGGGGGGGGGGGGGGAAGCATTATACATAATGTATCAACCTTGTATAAAGTGTATAAAGGGTGTTTATCCACAAATATGTTGAGAATCGGGTGTTTATACACAGTATGAGCTACGTGGCGTAAATATTTTCAATTCCACCTCGGGTAATGCCAAGAACTGTGAAAGATTTGATTTTCAGTTGGAAGAGTGCGAGGAGGAGAAGACGAAGGGCCTGGAACATGGTACCGCTTGCGTTAATGTGGGTACTGTGGGGAGAGAGAAATAGGAGAGCTTTTGAAGGAGTAGAGTCGAGTTTTTCTCCGTTGAGGAGTAGCCTCTGCTCTTATTTCTTTTGGAGTAAACAGAAAGTTCCTTGTTTGTTGTGTAGAGGATTGGGTGGAGTTTGTAGAGAATCATAGTTTGTAGATTCTTGATCTTTTGGTATACCCTTTGTATACGGTTGTTGTGGCAATGTTTAAAAATGAAAATACTTTTACTTGATAAAAGAAAAATATTTTCAAAAATAGACAGCGTAATTTTCCCTTTTTATAATTCTCTGGTGCCAAGGGAACTAAAGAGTACGTATCCTTAATTTCCCTTTGATGAGTGAGCATGTTTCTCTCACTATTGTGATTGTGTTAGACATTTTGCATCAGCTTATATTCAGTTGTGCTTACCTACTGATTGAATTCCCTTTGCGTAGACCTTTTGTCTTCTTTTAGATATGTATTTTGTATCCTCCTATTTTAGACCAGTGTTGAACATCTGAGAGGTCACAAAGACGTTTGAACAGAAGGGACAGGAGGCCTTGCACAGATATTGGTCCTTTTGACCCTAACTGGAAGTGCTGTAATTTTCTTTCTTTCTGTGGTTGTGCCAACATTTCATACATCCAGATGTATCTCGATTTTGCATCTCTTTGGTGTCACCATCTACGTAATATAGTTGCTTTCGATTAAAGAAAAACGAATTAACATCTGAGAGGCATTCAAATCAGAAACTGTTGTTTTTCTTTGAAAAACTTTGGAACTTGGTATAAAATTCAGAAATTATTGAGAATTATGAGATCAAAATAGCTGATCATATTTTAGTTGATGAGTTGGTTCTTCTACATGTAAAATTTGAAAGACTGAGCTAAAATGACCTTCGAGGAAAACACAGAGATTCCCTGGCTAAGTCAAGTTTTCACTTTAATTTAATGTCAAAAGCATCCTGGACCTTTCCCGATGAGATAGTCTGTTCTCCGTGGGTTAGCATATATCAAGAACTTTTGTAGTCTGCCTATCAAACTTAACTATACTGTGTAGTTATGATTAGTTATATATGATGCACAGTAATGCATTGACGTCACCTTCATATGTAACAGGTTCGTAGAGATGGAAGCAAGATGTCACTTGCTCAAAGTAAAAGGTTATCACAGCTCACTGCAGACAATGCTCAATGGGAGGATCGCCAGCTTTTGAGATCTGGAGCTGTTAGAGGTACTGAAGTGCAGACAGAGTTTGATGATGAGGACGAACGGAAGGTTATTCTCCTTGTTCACGGTACATCTCTATGATACACCTCTCCAGTTGACAAATTTATTCTGGCTTCTCAAAAAGATTTGCTTTATTATTTCGTTTGGATTATCTTACCATTTCTTGCGACAGATACAAAGCCACCCTTTTTGGATGGGAGAATTGTTTTCACCAAGCAAGCTGAGCCGATAATGCCAATAAAGGACCCAACATCAGATATGGCCATAATTTCACGCAAAGGTTCAGCCCTAGTTCGGGAAATACGTGAAAAACAAAACATGCACAAGTCTCGTCAAAGATTTTGGGAGCTAGCTGGCTCAAAACTCGGAGATATCCTTGGTGTGGAGAAGACTGCAGAGCAGGTACCTTATGTTTGCCATCAAATTGAACATACTATGTTAGTCTGGTGTGTTTCAGGTTGTAGAAGACATGGATCTGAAGTTCCATTTCATCTTATTCTAGGTTGATGCTGATACTGCTACAGTGGGTGAGGATGGTGAGGTTGATTTTAAGGGAGAAGCTAGATTCTCACAGCACTTAAAGAAAGGGGAAGCTGTCAGTGATTTTGCATTATCAAAAACACTTTCGCAGCAAAGGCAGTATCTGCCCATCTTCTCTGTGCGAGATGACTTGTTGCAGGTTTGACCCATTTTCCCATTCTAATACTCTGGGGAGTTTATTAAATGATGAGTTACTGTACTTGTTATCCAGCTTAGCACATACCTAGAAACTTTTGCTTTGAACATCATTGGGAATCATACAAGTTAGATGCTCAGTTTTTTTTTGAAGTCTATTAATGTCATTTCCCTTGGAGAAATTCACCAAGTATTTATACCTATGAAACTTCATCAAAATATTTATACCTATGAAAAACAGAGTTCACTGTTTATGTTACTTTTTTTTATAACCGTGGTGTCCGGGCCATATTGCGCAGCTTGACTAATTCCACAGGGTACTTGCTACCTCCTACCAACATAGGTACCGAGTAACTCTGCCCACCAAAGCTTAGACGATGGGAAGAAATTACATAGTGTTTTTGTCTCCGTTAGGTTTTGAACCTAAGTCCTCATGGTTCTCAACTCACTTCATTGATCCCTAAGCCATACCCTTGGGTGCCACTCTTTATGGTATTTTTTCAACTTGTTGAATGATTTTGTGGTTTTTCTTTTTGGGAACAGGTGGTTCGCGAAAACCAGGTGGTGGTTGTTGTTGGGGAAACTGGTTCTGGAAAGACAACGCAGTTAACCCAGGTTTGTTAGACTAGTGTTTTCTTTTTCTAAATTATCTTCTTAAATCTGAACTGGAATCTGTTGAGTTTTTATACAGTCCTGACTCTTTTTCGTATGCTTGTCTGTAATTACATGCAGTACCTTCATGAAGATGGCTATACAAATAATGGGATTGTTGGTTGCACCCAACCCAGGCGCGTGGCAGCCATGAGTGTTGCAAAAAGAGTCAGTGAAGAAATGGAAACCGAGCTTGGTGATAAAGTTGGATATGCCATTCGTTTTGAAGATGTCACTGGGCCAAGTACTGTTATCAAGGTGAGTCTTTTGATCATATGAGAGGTGAATATACTCGCACCTCTTAATTGTATTTTATATAATTTATGCAATTGGAAGGTATCAAAGATTCAATGTGAGTACCTTGGTTCACTTATAAGTTGGTGTGAGCTGACTATATGTATATTTCGTTGTGCAGTACATGACTGATGGTGTTCTTTTAAGGGAAACACTCAAAGATCCCGATCTTGAAAAATATCGGTATTGTTCCACTCTTTATATGCTTTCATAAGCATTTTATATTTGATTTCCTGGAACGTCAAGTTTCTACTTTCTTTATGTAGTGCAGCCACTCAAAATATCTCTCTTTTGCAGTGTAATTGTAATGGATGAGGCCCATGAGAGATCACTTAACACTGATGTCCTTTTTGGCATTCTTAAGAAAGTTGTGGCTAGGCGACGTGATTTTAAGCTTATTGTCACTTCTGCCACTCTGAATGCCCAGAAATTCTCTAACTTCTTTGGGAGGTAGGTTTTTCTATTGGATAACTGGACATGAGGTGACTGTATCTGTTGGATTTCCATCTACTTTCCACTTCACATAACCCGTGTCTTTTTATTGCAGCGTACCAATATTTCACATACCTGGAAGAACCTTTCCAGTTGCAAAATTGTATAGTAAAACCCCATGCGAAGATTATGTCGAAGCTGCAGTTAAGCAAGCCATGACCATCCACATTACTAGTGCACCAGGTGATATACTCATCTTCATGACTGGTCAGGATGAGATTGAAGCTACCTGCTATGCACTTGCAGAGCGCATGGAACAGCTTGCCTCGTCAACAAAGCAAGCAGTGCCCAATCTATTAATTCTTCCTATATACTCCCAACTGCCTGCTGATTTGCAAGCAAAAATATTCCAGAAAGCTGAAGACGGGGCTCGAAAATGCATTGTTGCTACTAATATTGCTGAAACATCCTTGACTGTCGACGGAATTTACTACGTCATTGATACAGGCTATGGTAAAATGAAGGTGTACAATCCTCGTATGGGTATGGATGCTCTGCAAGTGTTCCCCATTAGTCGAGCTGCAGCTGACCAGCGTGCTGGTCGAGCCGGTAGAACTGGCCCAGGGACATGTTACCGGCTTTATACTGAGAATGCGTATGAGAATGAAATGCTGCAAAGCCCAGTGCCAGAGATTCAACGGACAAATCTTGGAAATGTGGTTTTGCTGCTCAAGTCTCTCAAAATTCAGAACTTGTTGGATTTTGATTTTATGGACCCACCTCCTCAGGATAACATCCTTAACTCCATGTATCAGTTGTGGGTATTAGGTGCACTTAACAATGTTGGGGATTTAACAGCCCTTGGCTGGAAAATGGTGGAGTTCCCGTTGGATCCTCCCCTTGCCAAAATGCTCTTGATGGGAGAACAACTAGAATGCTTAAATGAGGTTCTGACTATTGTTTCTATGCTTTCAGTGCCTTCAGTTTTCTTTAGACCCAAGGATAGGGCAGAGGAAAGTGATGCTGCTAGGGAAAAGTTTTTTGTTCCAGAATCTGATCACCTTACACTGCTTAACGTTTACCAGCAATGGAAAGCTAATCAATACAGGGGGGACTGGTGTAATGACCACTACTTACAGGTCAAAGGCCTGCGCAAGGCTAGGGAAGTAAGGTCTCAATTGCTGGATATCCTCAAGACTCTTAAAATTCCACTCACCTCCTGTGGTCCTGATTGGGATGTTGTAAGGAAAGCCATCTGCTCTGCCTACTTCCATAATGCAGCTAGACTGAAGGGAGTTGGGGAATATGTTAATTGCAGGAATGGAATGCCTTGTCACCTGCATCCCACTAGTGCTCTCTATGGATTGGGTTACACTCCTGATAATGTGGTTTATCATGAGCTAATCTTGACATCAAAGGAGTACATGCAGTGTGTGACAGCTGTGGAGCCTCACTGGTTGGCTGAGCTGGGTCCAATGTTTTTCTCCGTGAAAGATTCTGATACATCAATGCTGGAACATAAAAAGAAACAGAAAGAGGAGAAAACTGCGATGGAGGAAGAAATGGAAAAGTTGAGGATGGTCCAGGCTGAAGCTGAGAGACGAAACAAGGAGAAGGAGAAGGAAAAGAGAGCAAAAGAGCTGCGACAGGTTTCAATGCCTGGTTTGAAGAAAGGCTCAACTACTTATTTACGACCTAAGAGGCTCGGTTTGTGAATACACTTTTTACTGTAATTGTTAGATATCTGGTGTGATGATTCTTGTCCACGTGTAAAAGCCACATACAATTCGCAGTTCTCCTTAGAACTGCTACGCTTCTATTATTACTTCAAGTTAATTTGGTGGATGGAGATTTGTAGAATTACAAAATCCAAATGAAGGTTTAGAGTCAACACATGTCTGTACAAGTTCCTTCATATAGCAATTATCTGTACTCTTTGCAACCTTGAATTTGACATGCTTGTATAAGTTTCTCCATATAGCAATTATGTTTGCTCCTTTTGACCTTTGAACACTTGAGTTTCAACTACTTTTGGTAGAGTGATATTGCATGGTGTTCGGATTGTAGGAATTGCTACTGATGTTGTGTTACATAATCTTGAGAATCTATTATCAGTTACCTTGTTTGTCATCATCCGTTGTGACGGGAAAAATGCTTCTTTCTGCACGAGATGCGGATGAAATTATTTATGCTTGCGCATAATGTACGCTTGTAATAAGCTTACACTCTTTCCATTTCTATGGCCCATAAGAGTGCTTCATGTTGGCTGGAATGCGATGTTATGTATTATAGATTGAAGAGTAAGTGACATGGTGTAAACATAGAATGAAAAATTGCATACCTCAGTAAGAAATTGAAGTTGTTTCTTTTTGCATATTTCCTACAAACTTCCTTTACATGGTTAACCCAGAAAGGAGATCTGAATGGGTAAACAGTCATTTAGTTGGTTTAAGTTTATGATATAACTAGTAGTGACTTGTTAATCACCGTACTGCTTCTAGGAAGAACCAAAAAATATTAACTCTGCAAAAAAAGCTCATCATGGACTTCGAATAATTGCTGAAACACTAATGTGCTGGCCATTTCAAGATCGTTTTTGCATTTAAAGCAAACTCTCTAGCGGCAAACTCCCGATGCAATAGTGGAATTCATCTCTTTCGTCTGTAAGAAATGGTGAACTCCTCAGTCTCCTCTGCCTTTTCTATTACATTTAAACTATATTACGAAGAAGTCCATTTTTGTCATGATCAATCCTACTATGACCCGTGTGATCTTCATATATGCTGCTAACAGTGAGAAAGACAATGATTACCATAAGCATGACCTTCAAAATTTAAGCTTTTCTGGAACTGGTATTGCAAGGTTGTAACTGGCTTTTATTTATTTTCAGAGAAGAGGGAACATAGTAACACCAGTGATATATCAGCAGTTACAAAAGAGAAAAGACACTACTCATTACTGTACAATTTTAACAAGAGAAAAAGTTGAAGACTCCAAAATGTAATAAAATCGGGCTACCAAGAGAAAAAATGCAGTATACATCAAACTTCATCAAGAGAAAGAATGTTGTACACATCAAAATCATCTAATATAGTGAAACAAGAGCATAACTTATGCCTACGCCAAAAAGTAAGAAGAATAGCATTGGGCTTGGACATAGGACAATCATGCATTACTTCTGCAGAAAATGCATTTTCGATGCAAAGCAGTACACTGGAGATTGAATGAAACACAAGAACCTCAAAGTTCTAATCTGCTTCCATGGTATCTGCAGTAGTTTTGTGATCAAAGGGCCAAGCAAGCCTACAATTAAAATGCGTATAGTTATGAATATTGATTTATAAATTGAAAGAAATATATCAGTTAGAAAAAAATATAAGATGGAACACAAGAATTAGTCTTCGATCTCCAATGCCTTAGTAATTTTTACAGATTCATGCAAATAAAAAGTTCATATGTTGTCATGTAATGATGTAAACAATGATACAAAAGGAACCACTATGGTAGGATCGATATCAAGCTTTACCAGGTTCTAAGGCCTCTGGGATGTCAATGCTCACACTCTTCTATTACCATTCTTACCAAAACCAGTATCTTGCATCATCGCTACAAATTCATTGTAATCAATGCGCCCATCCTGAAGAGAAATAAGCATATGAAGCTAATTAGTTTGAAGTTTGATCATTCATCATTCCTAGTGCTTATAATCATGTTCTTATATATGTTCCTATGTTTAATTATGAATACTGTGTATTTGGATGGTATTATAATAAAAATTCTCATTAGAATGACAAGAGCATGAGTATACATTATCTTGATCAACTTCACGCATAAGTTCTTCCATGGGAATATTGCTCAAACCAAACTTCTCACAAGCCTGTTGGAGTTCTTCTTGTGTGATATATCCACTACCATCTTGATCAAAATATGAAAAAGCAGCATACATGTGATCTTCCTGCTGAACTTTGTTTAGATGGAGCATAGCAGCGATAAACTCGCCATAATCAATGGTACCACTATTATCCATATCTGCCTGCATTTTCCCAAGAAGAAGGTTGTTAAATAAGGATCAGACTTAAGGGTGTATTGTTAACAAGACATGAGTGCCTGCAGAAGTAAAGATCTTCATCGGATGTTCCCTCTTCAATGATCGTTCCAGTTAAATAAACGGGACATTGTAGCAAGTACCAAAAATCTGAAAGACAGAGAAGCAAGAAGTATCTTGTATAACTAAACCAAAAGGCTACATATGTCCAAAAGATTTAACAAAACAGAAAATGTCTAGCCTTTGTTTCTTTTGAGCAACCAGGACTTTTCTGGTATTCTTAGTCTAAGTTTCTAAAACATTCACAGTAGAGGCTCTTGTTTCTTTTACTGTTAATATGGTCCTAAGGGCAAAGGCAGTTTTAGAAACTTAGACTTTCTCCATTGTAAGATGAGGCTTTCTCCATTTTGGCCTTTGCACTGCATAAGAGATTTTATGCGGTTGGCGATATCTTGGGGTTCTTGAATCAATGCAAACATGTATGATATTGATATTTCATTAGGAATGCAACTAAGAGATCAATATTACTGATGCTACGGTGCCATTGGATAATAGAACAGCTTAGCTTTGTTTTTTTTATCAGAAAACAATTGTATGTCCTGGAGAAAATAGGTTATACTGAGTCAAAGTAGGAAAGATATTCAACACACCAAATAAAAACAAAACCAAAAAGTGAAAAAAGAAACGTTTACGTACCGCTTGCATTAAACTGTTTATTTCTGAATCCTTAAGATTGGCACCCACATTTTCCAAACCCTTTTTCAGTTCCTCTACGGTAATATGTCCACTGTTATCTGCGTCTATCATTTTGAACATTTGCTTCAATCCTGCAATTTCCTCTCCAGACAGATTTTCAGCAATAACCTAAACAAAACAGTTATACTTGGTCAACAAGCTTATTTATACAAAACCTAGTATTAGTTGATAAGAATAATATGCAAGGATATCGTTTTCCTGGTCCTCATTTTAAAATCACTACGAAATATAGTACAAAATATTGTGAGTGCATATAAATAGAAATAATCAAACATGGACCTGTCAGAAAATAGAAAGGAGAAATGGTGAGTTACTAATAGATAGCATTGCCACTTTCCATTCAGGAAAAATATAGTTCTCACATTGTTTCTAGTCAAGATTCTTTATTGTCAATATGATAAATACCACTACTATAGTAAGATCAGTGATCAAACGTGCCAGGAATTGTAATGTAATAACTTACTCTGATTGCTATCTTCTTTAATTTATTCATTGCAGAAAATTGATTGAGACGACTAAGAACAGCAGAATCCAGAGGCTTATCTGGAGCAACTCCACCTACACGGACCCACGGATGACCTGAAATAGACAATACACAGTTTTCCTTTCAACTCAAAGAGCATCCAAATGAACTCTAAACCAAATATACAGACAGACAAATGGACATCTTCAGAGAAAAGGCTACTAAGATGTGACTGCTTTCAAGATCCAGTGTCCAATACATATTTCTTTTGGCATCTCCAGTTTCTCCCAATAAAACTTTGTCCGTCTTTCCTCATATCACATTGGAAAAAGGAAAGAAAAGAAAGAGGCTAACAGGGACAAGAATATTTCTGCGACAAATAGCAAAACTACTTTAATCATGTTCAACCCTAAGAATGATTCAAGAAGTATGTCAAAATCTGTTTCAGCAGACAAGCAGACTGCGCGACCATACAAAAATGCAGAGAATAAAGGATGACAAGTATCAAGCCATATACTCAAAAATACAAAAGGATGTCAAGAGAATAAGGATTGGACTAGTTAATATTGCATCTTACAGAGAACTTCGTGAGCTGTCAACCGCTTTTTAGGATCTCTCACAAGCATTTTTCTGACAAGATCTTTTGCACTTTCTGATATAGCTGGCCAAGGTTCTGATACTAAGTCAAGCTCCCCTTTCACAATCTGTTCAAATATTCCTTGCTCCGTTTCTGATAGAAAAAACATCAACGTGTATAAGGCATCATGGTCGATATCATGGTAGCTTAGAATTATAGAAACAAATTGTGAAGAAAGAAAGTCAGAAAATCTCACCATCCCAAAATGGAGGCACACCGCTAAGAAGTATATAAATAATTACTCCAGCACTCCAAATATCACATTCTGGACCATAACGCTTCCGCAGGACTTCTGGTGCTACATAGTAAGGGCTTCCAACCACATCCGTGAAGGTTTCACCTGGATGCAAAAGATCCTTAACTGAACCTCTAAGTATGTGTTTATTGGATCTAACTCCATAATACCACAGCTAACAAATTATATGCAGATTAATCTATTATTATTGCACGCATTAATTTGAGTTCAACAATTTCCCTGATAGATGACAGATAAGGGGGCGAGAATAACTCGAGAATTAAGTAAACTTTGTTTAAGCAGAATACAAACCTGGTCTAAAGAACACAGATAACCCAAAGTCAATGGTCTTCAATGGCGACTCCTCTTTCTCATTGACAAAAAGGAAGTTCTCAGGTTTGAGGTCCCTATGCATAACCCCCAGTGAATGGCATGCTTCAACAACACCTACTATTACCCTTGCAAGTTCAGCAGCCTTCTTCTCTGAATAATGCCCCCTCTTTATTATCCTATCGAAAAGCTCTCCACCCGCGCAAAGCTCCATTACAACATGTACAGCAACGGCATCCTCATAAGCCCCAACAATCTGTACAACACTAGGGTGCCCTGCTAAGTGGTGCATTATCTGAACCTCCCTCCTTACATCCTCCACATCTTCTTCAGTTGTCAACTTCCTTTTAGCAATTGACTTACATGCAAATTCCTTTCCTTGAGCTTTGTCCACACACAAAAACGTTGTCCCGAATTGCCCTTGTCCTAGTTTCTTTCCTAAACTATAAATTTCTTTCAAATTGCCGGTTTTTCGTCCCAAAACAGTTTCAATTTGGAGGCCTGCACTCAATACTCGCTTAAGATTACTAGACTTGTTTCTTTTCACATCCTCCACTGCCTTATTGGTAACATTATTTACAGTGTCTTCCACTTTGACACCCTTTTGGGAATTTCTTGATTTGTCATCCTGAGGCTTATCTCCAGGTATCTGAAGATGTGGAGGAGGGGTGTTCTGGACATTTGAGTTATTAGAATCAGAGCCTTTTCCATCTGTCTTCGATGCATCTGTTGAATCTTTGTTCAAAGTGGGCCCCGAGCATGTATTCCCCATCAAAAAATCAACATAAACATAATATATTGATCAGAATAAAAAACTCAATCTTTCTCGAATCCCAATATTATCCAGACTTGCTTTTGTTGATACCATGATCAACAACAAAGAATATTCCCTTGAAATTCAACAAAAAGGAAACTGTGAGAAGAAACAAAGAGAGAATGATCCAATGTTCAAACTGGCCCCCAGAAACCAAACCAGATATAGAATATGAAAATTGGGATAGAAATGAGGGAAAGTTTTATTCTTTTTTGGTTTCGGGGGTGTTGAGAAGATGGCTGGGAGGAGGAAGATGTATGGATCAGTTGAATGTACCTTTGTGCATGCATGCATGTGTTTGGGGCAATAGATAATCACGCTTCACATTCTACCACCCAAAGAATAATTAATTCATTTTGGATAACGAAGTGAAGTTGTATTACAAGGTAGCAAAATGTACATATCATAACATATGAGCAACACTGACACACGGATATCTTCTATTTAATTATAGTTTGATAAGAGTAGTACTTAGTACTAATTTTAAAAGGCGGGGCTATTTACATTTGACTGAGCGAGGCGTAAGCCCAGGCCCATGAATATTTAATTTTTAGTATTTTATAAAAGGGAAAATGGTCATATTTGTCCTCAACGTTTAGGAAAAGGTTTTTATTTGTCCTCCGTTAAATTTTGAAGTCAAATATGCCATCCGTTAGTCCAAACTTATTGTATTTTCCCTTATTTAACAGATCCGCCACGTGGCAGCCCAATCACCATCGTCGCCTCAAACGCCGCCAGCAGTTCGCTGGAAACAATGAAGTTTGGGTTAAAGGTTGAATTGAACGTCGTGGTTTAGCGTATGTTGTAGAGAATGAAGAGACGAACACAGTGATGCCACCCACCATCGTCGACGACACCTGGACTGGCCGAAAAAATCAAAAAACCGATCGATTTGATCGACCGGGATATAGGGGACGAATTGAAGGTGGTGGCTGGGTGTATAATGTCGGCGAGAGGATGGGGAGTGTAATGGTACCAACCCTGACCGTTGATTGTAGCCCAGTTGGCCGGAAAATCGACGGCGACGGCTAAGATTTCGGCCAACTGTAACCCAAAGGCGGCGGCTAGGGTTTGCTCAGCTTCGATTTGTGGGTTGTGACGATTTGGTTCTAATCGAACGACGGGAAGAATATAGAAATGACGGGGAGGTGATGGCGGTCACAGTGGTGTATACCATTGTCGTCGATTGTCGTTGTGGTCGTCGAAAAATGCCAAGAACTGATCGAAAACGTGGGGATTTTCGATCTAAAATTGGTGGAGAATTAGGATGAATTGACGTAATTCTTTAGTATGAAAATGTCGGGCTTGACGAGACGGAACTAATGGTATAAGTCTCGTCTCCAATGGAGAGGGTTCGCCGGTGATCAAAGCTCCGGCGGTGGCGGTGGAGGTTGCGGTGGTGGCTGATGAAGATGAAGGTGTGGGTCCCACTTTGCCACGTGGTGGATCTGTTAAATAAGGGCAAATACAATAAGTTTGGACTAACGGAGGGCATAGTTGACCCCAAACGTTAACGGAGGGCAAATATAAACATTTGCTTAAACGTTGAGGGCAAATATGACCCTTTTTCCTTTATAAAATAATATAATTACAGTAAATAAATGATATATATATTAGTGGCCTAAAGATAAATTTAAATATGAGGCCTTAAGAGTGTTGCCTTTTTTATTTTTCATACTTATAGTCTTTTACTTTATATAGTAACATTAGTATTTATATTAGTAAGGATCAATCCAAGGGAATAAGATATTAGTTATGTGTTTTAAAACATTACCTGGGATGTTATTGTAAAAACCTAAGTCGTGCATACTCTTCACTTTCATTGTCGTGCATACTCTTCACTTTCATTGTTGTATATGTGTCGAATTTTTCAAAAATATATACATTACTTTTCAGAGTGTCCGACACGCACCCGTCGATATTTTTAAAGAGTTCGAGCAACATAGGTAAAAACTTTATTAAATATTATGAAAATTTGAGTAGTTTAGTTCAAAGTTCTAAAATATTGCTCTTAAAACATAGATAGTGTTTTTTCTTTCTTTTGTTATATATATATTTTGTACTTCTTTTTACGATCTTTAATATTATCTAAAAGAAACTTAAATCATAAATTCATCGATAAAATTTTTGGGGCCTAAAGCAAAAGCTTTACTAGCCTCACCCTCTAGCCACCCTGCTTACAACTTGTAATTGTATAACATATAAAAATTTACAAGTATAAACAATACAATGAAATCAAAGCTATTGTGGAATACAAATCAACT
This sequence comes from Przewalskia tangutica, assembly GCA_029844215.1. Taxonomy (NCBI): domain Eukaryota; kingdom Viridiplantae; phylum Streptophyta; class Magnoliopsida; order Solanales; family Solanaceae; genus Przewalskia; species Przewalskia tangutica. The sequence continues at coordinate 1,991,198 of CM056727.1, forward strand.
CTACATCTTAACTTTCAAACAATGAAAAAAAATCACATTTTCTTAAAACAATATTTCTATCATAATGTTCATTTTATATCAATAAACTTTATCAGTATTATAATTAAAACGTAACTCCTTCATGAATAAAATAAAATTACTTCAAATAGCGAAATAACAAAATATGATAGATTTGATACATAGGACAAAAGACCAATGACTATTGAAATTTACTAAACGTGAAATAAAATTAATCCTATTAATTATGACTCGAACAATTTGTCACGACCCGACCCGACGGGCCGCGACTAAGTGTCCTAATTGGACGTTCTTGCTGACCTGTCACTCTTAATTTATCTGTCACTCTTAATTTATCTAATACAGAGATTTATAGAAATTTCGGCAGCACAACGCTGCTTTTACAACATATCCCTAAAATGGCGAACCGACAAGGCTGCCAAAACAACAACAAAACAACAATCATAATAGGCTAGCCGACTAGGCTGCCACCCACCAACATCACGTGTACAAAGGCATAATCAAAATAAGCAAGCCGACAAGGCTGCCACTAGATAACAACATCAAAAACCCCAAAAACAAGGTACAAACATCCATTCCACAACTGTCTACAGACATCTAAGAGTGTAATACTGACATATGACGGGACAGGACCCCGTCGTGCCCAAAATATGCATATGTCTGAAAGATAAAGGTATGTACCAAAATAGCTGGCTCCGGAACAAAGGAGCTCTCCAACTGTTGTACAGAAATCCTAGACTAGAGGGTCACCTATCTGAACACCTGAACCTGCGGGCATGAACGCAGCACCCCAGGAGAGGGGGGTCACTACGAAATAATGTACTGAGTATGTAAAACATAAAATACTGAAACTGAATAACAATTGTACCAAGTAAAACATAGAGTCATCAAATTTCATAAAACTGAGAATCATGTCTGAAAATCATATCATGTATACTGAATCATAAATCATCATGCTCGTATGCGTATATAAAAGCGTATAACATGTCTCGACCTACATGGAGGACTCGATGGAATCAGATCTGCAGCGTAACGTGTCTCGATCCTCTATGGAGGAACTCGATGTAATCTGTATATATATATATATATATATAACGTGTCTCGACCTACAGTGAGGACTCGATGAATGATGCGTAGGCTGCACGAACATGACCTGGCCCGGGACTCAGTGGAGTGAAATAGTAACACTTAGCACGAGTAGATATCATGAGCAACTGTATGCAATTAAAATCATTATGTGACTCTCAATAAAATTATTACCATAAACTCACATTCAAATCATAATCACTAGTAAATAATCATTTTTAAAACTGAACTGGTAGGAGTTAAGTACGTCCGCCGTACTTTCATAAAAATCATGCCAAAAAAAAGAAGGAAAGGTCTCACATACCTCTTAGGCGAACTAAGCAACTCGATATTAAGGTATGTCTCGTCTAGTACTTCAACCTATAATAAGGAATACCACGCTCGTCAATTTTGATTTTCTAATGTAAGTTATATGTATAACGACTCTCTTATTTCTATAAAAATTTGGGCAACATTTCCTTTGTTTATGTGCGTATCAACAATTTTCCAACAATCCAAATCTGCCAGCAATTCAACTCCAACTAACAATCCAATTCAAACCAACAATCCAACCAACCAATCAATAAGTCATTACTTAGGAGTATGATCATAATAGCCCATATACTTGGCACATACCATCTATACAACCTTTCTTCTCACCTTTATGGAATTTAATCCCAACAACAATTTAGGTGATTAAACCACTTATCTGTCATATTCCACCAACTCTTAATTCATAATAATAAAAGAAATAGTCCATTAAGGCAATCCACCAAGTCTATCAATTAGTAACAAGAGTTCAAGTCTTCTAGTTTGCAACATATTACTTTACTTATACTTTCAACCTCTTTTAAAATATGTATTGACGAATATCGCAATGTATTTACAATTTTATAACTTATTTTATAATATAACAAGAACGACCCTTTAGGCGGGTGTCACGCCCTTTTTCGGCCGCGACATTTTCTAAAATGCTAATGCTCCTGCTTAATAAAAGATGTTAGGAAATACATAATAAATGCTAAAGTGCAAAAGAATGCTAAAATGTTAAATAGTGCTTAAAAGGTGCTAAATGCCAAGGGGTGCTTAAAAGTGCTAAGAGGTGCTAAAATGCTAAAGGGTGCTTAAGAGTGCTAAGGGTTCGCGGAGTCGCCACCTAATTAATTGGGTCAATTAGGACACCTAAATGTCAACTTAGGTTAAAGTCAACACTAACTCCATTTTTATGGTCTGCTAAACTTAATGAGATTCTGGGTAAGAGTTCTTTATTAATCTAGAGGGAAGGGGTTAGGCACCCTCTAAGATCCGCTAACTTGCGGTTGTCCTGCCAAACCTAGGGTTAATTATTATGCTAGCAAAAGGTGTATTTAAAACATTTAAGCGGAAGAGTATAAGATATACTTTCTAAAAATATTTTTTGCAAGGTTTATGTATGAAAGTCAAGGTCAGTTTTGAAAAATATGCAATTAAGATGCCTAAATACTATATTATAACAGGAGTAAAAATGTATGCAAGTATTCTTTTACCTAAGGAGTATATATTACCTAGTATAATAATATAAGCTTATCATGACAAAGCGTATCTTGTAAAAAAAAGCATTATCATCATACCATAAAAATATTTCTTATTCTGTATACGTATTAATAAGAATTTATAACACGGTTTTAAGAATGTTTTGACAAACAATATTCCGGCTTATTATGCGAGTGTAGATTATGAAGCGGTTTATCACAACTAGTAAGCGAGGCAAGGCGAGCCTAAAGTAATTAAGGTAAGTAAGTCAAACTAATTTCTAGCTATTGATTCAAGGTTTAACTATTCTAAATGCTAATTAATTAGTGTGGCGTTAGACAATTAATTAACAACAAATAAATGAGGCAGAATAAAGAATAAGTAAAGATGACTCGAAGGAAAGGCGATGTCTTTTACGGCGATTTGGAAATTTCGGGCGGAAATGAAGATGCACATAGATGTAGGTCCTTGTTTTATTATAACTCATGATGAGTCTCGCAATGAGACTCTTCGTTTAGCTCCGAGGCATGCCATGTAAAAGAAAGAAAGAAAATAAAGATTAGTGTATATCTCAATTATTTGGATCAAAACAAAAATCTATCTGAGACATAATCGGACACGTGAGGACATACAAGTCAGTAAATAAACCGAGGCCACCTGCTGCGACAGCCAGCAAATAAAGCCAACAAACCATGAAATGCAGTGCTTGACATATAGAGAATAATCTCAGGGTTCATGCTCAGATCACGATATGCTTGAGTATTACAGTCAGATGTATACAGTAAGAGTAGATGGATCACAATTCCTTTTCAGCATGTGTTATGGTAGTAACGAAATGCAATGTCGAGACAAAGACACTGCGATGGGCGGTTTAGGCAGACAAACAAACATTTATTCGAGCAAGGGAATCGCGGGTATGCAGATTCGATGGATTATGTCTAGGTCATACCCTACCATATAATCATGCAAACAGGACCATAGCTCAAAAGATATAAACAGAGACGGGTAGGAAATCCAATGCCAAACCTATATGTCATTTGGAAACAGCAAATAAGCAATTTTAATATGGAACAGAGACATATATGCCTGCTTTTATGGTTTAGATTTTTCAGCGCAGAGAAGTATTCACTTAGAAACTAATGGACTGATTTAGTAAGCATGCTAGACCCTTTAACAATCAAATAGATCATTCCAAATAGTATTTAAGCAAGCTTAACTGCCAGCATATAGCAAGACCCAACTAGGCTAACACAGATTTCCTTAAGGCAGTGGTCACAAGGTTTAAGTCAAGTACATATATTGGCAATATAACTCATGTAATCTCACAGTAGTACCTAAATCATGCTAGAAACAAACAGGGACAAGTATCACATTGATTTATATCACCTAAGGCTAGATGGAACTTCGATAGACATACTTAGGATATTTGCCCTGGTTTGAACAATCTGCAATCTGGTCCATAATCACATATTGACTGTCCAAGCTCACAAGTTTCAGACATTGGTTTAAGGAAGACATTCAGTAGCTCCACACCAGACTAACTAATTACGCCTCGATGCAAACTAACGCACTTAGCTTATGTCAAACACAGAAACACATAACACCGACTTCATGGCTAGGCATATTAAACTGAAAGATCCAAATACAGGTAATAGCCATCAACAAATCTCGAATAACTCAACAAAATCAAACCAGCATAGTTAAACAACATATAATCACTGCACATATCATGAAACACAAATCGGACGAGAATACGAAAGGAGACGAGTTTACCTTCTCCGGGCAGCGAACCGAGGCAGCGTATCAAGTCGTCGGTCCACTCGGAGGGATTGCTAATGCAGTGGAAAGAAAGAAGGAGGTTTTGCGAATTGACCTTTAGGATTAGGTTCTTCCTCTGAGTAACTCGATTGGACTCTGTCCTTCGAATGCCGGTCTCTGCTTAGTGATACTAAAAGGGTTCTTTCTTTGAATAAATCGGTTGCCCTATTGATTTCTCAATTTTTGAATGCCTATTGCATGCATAGCGGTTCTGTATTTATAGCTAGGATTTTGGGTTCTAAGTTGGTAAGTAATCAAGGCTGATTTTGGACGAGATTTGGGTGCTGGTTATGGTAAGAAATCGTTCTGATTTAGTGCGATTGGGTCACGATTTTGGAATGGTTCTCGCTATGGCAGGTTTTAGAAAAGGAAACGTGGGATTTAGTGAGTACGAGGGTGAGCTGGCGGAATGGACGAGGGCGAGAATGGAGCGTAAATGGTGATGGAGGCGGATGGTTTTTAGGGTTCTCTAGGTTTTCGGGGAGCGGGGACGATGGGTAAGGGCTGAGGGAAATGAAGGCTTAGGCGTGGGCTTCTGGGCTGATAAGGGTAGAAGGCGAGTTGGGCTTGCGGGTTGGGCCGGGGCTACGTGGGCTGGTTAGGTGTAGTGGGCTGCGTTTTAAAGGGTAGCCTTTTAATTAGGTATTAGTTTTAGGAGTTAATTAATTTGTGTAGTGTATTATTAATCAATTAGTGGTAAATTAAATTAACAAATGCAACCCTAGGTGTTTTATTAGTCTAGGTGCTTAATATTTTAATGTGATGCCGTTATTAAAACTTATGTATTTTATTATTATTTAAGCCAAGAATAAATTATCTTAATGTGACTTTAGGCGCTACAATAATTATGAAATTACTTTGCGTATTAATAAATGCGACTATGCTATCTAACACGACGTCATTGTCAAATTATTTATTTTATGTATTTATTTATTTTATTATCATTTAAGAACTATGACAGAGCTTAAAATTAATAGATGCGGGCGCGAGACTCTAAGTGTTTAATTTTTACGTAAGACGCGGTGCCATTATTAAATTGCTTATTTATGCCTGTATTAATGTCTTATTTGCTGCATTTTATTATAAAAAATTATGAGAAATTATTTTGCAAAATTAGTGTAATTTTATAGTTAATGACTGGACGGGAGGGTCAAAATTGGGTGTCAACAGCGGGACAATCGTGCTCAACAATTTCATAAAGGTTAGCCCTAACATATTACAATTCTCTAATTCTTTTTCTTACTTCTTAATCCAACTTTCTCTATCAACAATTCCATATCACAAGTGCATTAACATTAAGCTTTCCTTCAAATTCCCAACATGCAATTATCGACCATAACCCAATACTTCAACTACAACAACATGCACTTCAATTGTAACTTAAGGGAAGAATTTTTACCTCAACTAGATTACCAAACGATCCTAGCCGAGCTCATCGCTTGACCGCGATACCCGCGGTTTCGTCGGCTTTTCTTCGCTAAATGGTCGTCGTTTCAACTTCAAACCAACATGCAAACATTCTACAATGTTAGACCAACATCCTTATGTGTTTTTCTTCTAAAACACTTATCCAAAAATCCAAAAAATCTTACCTTGACCTGCGGCCAGCACCCAGCGATTTCCCCACTGTTTTGGCTCTTTTCTTGCCCAATTTCACCCCTTTTTAATTCCAAATCAACATGCAACAATCTATGATGTTACTCCATCATTCCTACACGATTTGCATTCACAAATTTGTTCAAAAACCTAGCCAAAACCGAGACTAAGGGTTATTGGCAGTGGCCCGATTTGGCCACAGTTTTTGTCTCTTTTTTTTAAAAAAAAATTGCTATTGATTTATGGAGGGAGCTTAGTCTAAGGAGGATGATGAAAATGCCCAATTTGGCTATGGAATTTGGTTAATTTCGGCCAAGAATAAAGAGAATAGAGGGTGAGGGTGTTTGAATGAAATGTTTAGAAGATGAAGGGATTTAGGTGTTTTAAGGGAAAAATGAAATCTGAAAATGACAATTAAATTGTACACTTTGGTCCCAAATTTTCTTCTAAAATCAATCTCTCAACTTATCAAAACAAATCTTAAACTCTACTTCTTTTAGATTTAAAAAAAATTCCTACCCTCGTAACCTCAATGTCACAATTTACATAATCCGTTACTATACCATAATCGGAAATACAACCATCATTTTGAATTTTCCATTGTTACCTTCGTTGTAACCAAAATTATTCCTTATTAACGTATGTAAATATATTTTATATCCACCTTCGAATCTTATTTCCTTAATGACGTTCTTAATTATCGTCTTAAACTTACGAGGTATAACACAATTGGAGCCCCGCACGTCGGAAACATGGTTTCCACACACGTGCACATAAAGTGTCAAGGATCGTAATTTCCTTAAATGGAAGATATATTGGTACGTATACGAATTGTTTGAGACGTAAGAGAATATATGGTTATTGGCCAAATGACAAGTGGTTTCACATTGGTAAATGAAAGGAAGAAATATGTAAAAGATAAAATGAATCAGACATCGCCACGGAACCGAAGAGGGCCGCGGCGCTACAAGGACAGGGTCGCGGTGCTTGGGGCGCCGCGGCGCCTCCTCCTAGGAACGCGACCCTAATTGGTTTTTAGGTTCCAGTGAGTTACTAGAATTAAGGCGCCGCGGTGCCCTCCCGAAGGGCCGCGTGTTATAACCCGTAGTTCTGGTCATGCGTATGAGAACGTACGAAAGGGATTAAGACTTAAAATTTTCGAATCATAGGTTGACGGATTGTTTCGGACGGATTTTTAGTCAACTTTGAGGCGATTTATGTCCAGTTGACTTATGAGTTCCTAGGTGTTTCAAAGGCCTAGTACGTAGTTCGTTGAGTCTAGTTCCCAACGCAACCAACCGTTCGTCGATAGGACATAGGAGTAGAAAGTTATGAAAGTTACAAGCTCAGTGCGTAGTCGGACAGAAAAATAATTCGGACATGAGCCACGCGGGGCGGCGCGGCGAAGCAGGGCGCGGAAGATCGAGGGTTGGCGAAGTTTCAGCGCGCGCCTGGTGTAGCCGCGCGAGGCGGGTTCTACGAGGGTGAGTGGAAAAATCTGAACTGTTTTGTTTTAAAAGAGGCCATGGGTGGGTGACAAGTGTCCCCCCCATCAAATTTTTGCATGTACTATTTATTGACCAAGTCTTCATTCTTCAAGCTCTTCTCTCTCTCTAAATTAGAAGTTCTTCCTTCTCTCTAGAAAATCAAGAGGAAATCAAGGATTGAGAAAAATCTGAAAAGTGTGGCAAGAAGGAAACTTATTTGCAAGCTTGTGGGAGTTATTGTGGTGGTGTTTTTGGAAAGGAGGCTAGCAAATTTGTTGGATTAATTTGGCTAAAGCTCTAAGGTAACAATTCTTTCTCTTGTTGCTAGTTTTTGGTGTTGCATGTGAAGAAGAAAGAACTTGTAGTTGAAAATATTGCTCTTAGATAAATTGCATGTAAGAAATATGGTTTGGATATGAAATGATTGAATAAGGTTAGGATGTGGACATGTTGTAGCCTAAATACTACCTTAAACTTGTTAAGTTAATTATTATACATTGTGGGGCAGAAGTTTACACATCCAAGATTAGGTGTGTAATCCCCTTTGAATTGTTTGGATTGTTGGGCCTTAAAAATGGCGTTTGGATGTTGAATTCGGCCTTGAAAAAGGTGGCAAAGTATGTAGAAACAAAGGAAATGCTGCCCGATTTTCCGTAGGATTTAGTGACTTTGCACTTGGAAAATTCTATGTTGAAGTTAGAGGTTAATAAACGTATTATGGTCATTATAGGTTGACGTACTACGTGTGGTGTATTGGACTTAGCAAGTGGATTAACCGGAGAGGTATGTGGAACTTTCCTATCTCTTGAGCATGAGTAGTTATAACTATATAGTACGGTAGACGTACGTGATGTAAATAAAGTAAATCCTTTTGGTATCTTTGTCATGTTTTTAAAGAATGTCTAAGTTGGTTGAGTTAGAGAGTTAACTCACTTGTTCTTAAGGAATGGTTTATTCTAATAAGGTAGACAAGGATTTCTTGACAGGAAAAAGTATTTTGAAAATGGTGTAAACGGATTTGAAGTATAAGTCTCTTGGTTACTAAAAGAACGAAATTGTTTATAAGGAGTTATAACGGTTTTATGGGAAGTTAGTTATAACGGCCTTATGAAAGGATAAGAATGTCTTAATTTCTAAAGCATAAAGTTAGTATAACGGCTTGATGTGGAGTTGGTTATAATAACTTTATGGAAGGTTAAAGAGTTGGTTTTCTTGAATAAGGTAAATATAGATGAAAGAGCTGAAACTAAGAAGGGCAATTCGATTTAAAGGCATCAATTGCTTAACGTCTAAATGAGGGTCACTTGAGTTAGAAGCCGAAATATATTTCTAAAAGTATTGTGACTTGTTTGAAATGTAGATAAGTCTTGATACTACGGGTGGTAGTATCTTGGGGTCTTATGCGAAAAAGGGAATCTTTGGAAAGAATAAGTACTTTTGTATGTTAATGAAAGTCTAAAGAAGTGATGAGTTTACTTGGACGTACCGTCAGTGATGGGGGATTCCACGGGTATGCTACCATTGTCTTAGTATGAGTTACTTGGACGTACCGTCAGTGATGGAGGATTCCACGGGTATGCTACCATTGTCTTAGTATGAGTTACTTGGACGTACCGTCAGTGATGGAGGATTCCACGGGTATGTTACCATTGTCTTAGTATGAGTTACTGGGAAGTACCGTCAGTGATTGAGGATTCCACGAGTATGCTTCCATTGTCATGGTATGAGTTTACTTGGACGTACCGTCAGTGATGGAAGATTCCACGGGTATGCTTCCACTGTGATTGATCCTTGGACATGCTTATCCGATGTGGGATTCCGGGGCATGCGACCATGTTGAATATTGTTATTCCATGGACTAGCCCTCCATGAGGTTTAGTGACGCAGGATGGACTGGTAGATAACCTTCGTACTTGCCCCCGTCGGTGGTGTAGCGAGATGGGGTAGTAGATAGCTTTCGTACTTGCCGTCGATCTTATAGCACGATTTGGTTCGGTAACTCGGTAGAGAGCTTTCGCACTTGCCCCGATCATATCTCGTGATGACAGTGGGTAGTAGTTAGCTTCGTACTTGCCCGATCGATTGTTGACGCAGCCGAATCGTAGTTGGCTTTCGTACTTGCCGATCGATTTTATGATGCAGTGGATCCGTGGTTCGTTTTCCTACTTGGCGTCTGATTTTAGAACACAGGTGGGACTTGGTGTTCATGTATGCGTATCGATGTTATATTATATCGTGGACTGCCGGCAGTGAGGAAGGATTCCACGGGCATGGTTGATATTATGGGCGTGAGACCCGTAGCTATATTTGAGTTGTGACTTTGAGGGCATGCGTCCCTGACTTGATGTGACTGCTTATGTATTGTGTACTGTAATTGATTATCATACACGTCTCCAGTTATTTTAAACTTATGAGTTATTTGCAGTATTTTTCCAGTTTCTCATACTTGGTACACGCTTGACCTCGCCGAAGTGCGTTCAATCCGCGAGTTGAGGTGCATAGCTGGCGATCCGCTCGTAGGATCACTGTTCGATTCTTGGAAAGCTCCATTTCTCCGGAGGCTTTGTCTTTTGGTACGGTTCCCTGAGGGTGTAGACTTTTGTACATTCAGGGGGTATGGCGGGGCCCTGTCCTGCCACAGTTGTTATTCCTAGAGGTATGTAGTCACGTTTATGGTTTGGGATGTAAGAACAAAGTTGTATTGTTTTACTTTTGGTTAAGTATATTCTATGAAAAGCGGCTTTGTCGGCTAGCCAGTGATGTTTACTATATCCAGGTTTATGTGTTATGTATGTTCCGCTGCTATTCTCTGATGTATACCTGACGGGGTGCCCCGGTAGGGCACCAGTCGCGGCCCCGGGGTCGGGTCGTGACAAAAGTGGTATCAGAGCAGTTAGTCCTCGGAAAGTGTCTACAGACCGTGTCTAGTAGAGTCTTGATTATCGGTGTGTTGTGCACCACATCTATAATCAGGAGGCTGCAGGATATTTAGGATTGGTTTCCATTCTTTTACTCTATGATCGTGCAATAGAGCTATGTTATAAGTTGAACTCCTCTCTGACCTCTTCTTATGTACCAGTTATGCCTCCACGCAAGGCAACTAGAGCCCAGAAGGGCAAGGCAGCTGAGGGAGCTGCAAGTAGGACGCAGAGGGCACAGACCCAGTCCTTACCGGAGGTGATGTTTCGGACAGCGAGTTCCACGACGTCGCCAGCCCCAGCAGAGTTCGGAGCGGCAGCAACGGCTACTAAGACCGCGGTACCTGAGCCTCCAGTTCCACAGCCGGAGGCAGAGTATAGGGATTACGGAGAGCAGATCAGGTTGTTGACTAGTATTGTGGCAGGGCAGCGCCGCCAGGAGCCGGTAGCTAACCCTAAATCCGACAGTTTAAGGATTCGGGACTTTCTGAGTTGTAATCCACCCGAGTTCTATGGGTCGAGGTCCGGCGAGGACCTCGTGAGTTCTTTCGGCAGTGCGCGGACTATGCAGTGCTTAGGGCCTCGGAGACTGAGTCCGTTGTGTTAGATTTCACCGTTACGCCGATATTGCGTTAAACCGTTTGAGTCGTGGGTGTTGTCAGAGGTGAGTGCTCCTCCACCGTTTGGGATGAGTTCACTAAGCCTTCCTGGTCACTTTTTGCCTCCCGAGACGGCGAGAGCCCGCTTGGATAGGTTCTTGGCATTGAGACAGAATGGGAGGACCATCGTGAGTACAACACAGAGTTTGATTCATTGGCTGCATGCGCGCCACTATCGCGCATACGGCGACAGAGTTCACCGCTATGTGACGGGCTAGACCGTTATATGGTTACCGTATGTCCGGAGTGGCTCTTCACCAGTATGGATATTGCCAGATGCAGCGTATGCGTGGGATTGAGCGATGAGAGCGAGGCCAACTGTGTCCAAATTTCACCAAGAGGCCGGGACGGCATGTGGTTTCGTGATAGCTTTCGTGGCGGATACCTCGAAGCAGTCGGGTCTACATTTTCGCCGACACGCAGTGCCCTTCCGCCTTTTTCGGGCGGGTGGTTTGACCGCCAGAGATATTCGGGAACAGGTCAAGGCTCCAGGGCTACAGGTTCACAGGTTTCCGAGGACAGTAGCCAGGGAAGGCCACATTTGCCTCAGTGTGGTCACTGTAGTAGATCTCATTTTGGGGAGTGTCGGACTAGGTCGACAGCTTGTTATGCTTGCGGCCAACAGGGCCATTTGGCGAGGTCGTCCGACCGAGGTGGCACGTGGGATGGCGCATTGGATCGATCGCGGGTTCTTCACCTTCAATGGCTAGGCAGATGTTCATGCATGCACAGTCGCGACAGAGGTCGTGGTAGCAGTTCCCAGATTTAGCGGTCCTTTGACCCACCTATGTGATGTCAGGTATATCTTTGACCCTTTAGAGATTAGTATGCATGATAGGATTGTTGTATGATTTAGTGTCATGAATGGAGGATATTGAGACTATGTACATGTGATAGAATAAGTTGGTAGATACGAACAGGCAATCCTGTTAGGCCGTGAACGGGAGTAAGTGGCAATGGTTCACACGTTGGATTCGTTTTCCTGTCTGACTTACGATAAATGGATATGCATGTGCGATATCTTAGTACGAGGATGTACCGAGGAATAGTAGATTGGATCCAAAAGAACATTCGGGGACGAATGTTTCTACGGGGGGGGGAGAATGTTGTACCCCGTAGTTCTGGTCATGCGTATGAGAACGTACGAAAGGGATCAAGACTTAAAATTTTCGAAAGATATGTTGACGGATCGTTTCAGACGGGTTTTTAGTCAACTTTGAGGCGGTTTATGTCCAGTTGACTTATGAGTTCCTAGGTGTTTCAAAGGCCTAGTACGTAGTTCGTTGAGTTTAGTTCCCAACGCAACCAACCGTTCGTCGATAGGACATCGGAGTAGAAAGTTATGGAAGTTACGAGTTCGGGCGCAATGGACGTAAAAATAATTCGGACAGAGCCACGTGGCCGCGAACGGAAGCGGTCGCGCGCGGAAGATCCGAGGTTGGCAGAGTTTCAGCGCCGCGCGCCGGCCGCAGGGCGCGCGCCGAGGCGGTTCTCGAGGTGAGTGGAAAAATCTGAACTGTTTTGTTTTAAAAGAGGCCATGGGTGGGTGACAAGTGTCCCCCCCATCAAATTTTTGCATGTACTATTTATTGACCAAGTCTTGAAGACTTGGTCATTCTTCAAGCTCTTCTCTCTCTCTAAATTAGAAGTTCTTCCTTCTCTCTAGAAAATCAAGAGGAAATCAAGGATTGAGAAAAATCTGAAAAGTGTGGCAAGAAGGAAACTTATTTGCAAGCTTGTGGGAGTTATTGTGGTGGTGTTTTTGGAAAGGAGGCTAGCAAATTTATTGGATTAATTTGGCTAAATCTCTAAGGTAACAATTATTTCTCTTGTTGCTAGTTTTTGGTGTTGCATGTGAAGAAGAAAGAACTTGTAGTTGAAAATATTGCTCTTAGATAAATTGCATGTAAGAAATATGGTTTGGATATGAAAGGATTGAATAAGGTTAGGATGTGGACATGTTGTAGCCTAAATACTACCTTAAACTTGTTAAGTTAATTATTATACATTGTGGGGCAGAAGTTTACACATCCAAGATTAGGTGTGTAATCCCCTTTGAATTGTTTGGATTGTTGGGCCTTAAAAGTTGCGTTTGGATGTTGAATTCGGCCTTGAAAAAGGTGGCAAAGTATGTAGAAACAAAGGAAATGCTGCCCGATTTTCCGTAGGATTTAGTGACTTTGCACTTGGAAAATTCTATGTTGAAGTTAGAGGTTAATAAACGTATTATGGTCATTATAGGTTGACGATCACGTGTGGTGTATTGGACTTAGCAAGTGGATTAACCGGAGAGGTATGTGGAACTTTCCTATCTCTTGAGCATGAGTAGTTATAACTATATAGTACGGTAGACGTACGTGATGTAAATAAAGTAAATCCTTTTGGTATCTTTGTCATGTTTTTAAAGAATGTCTAAGTTGGTTGAGTTAGAGAGTTAACTCACTTGTTCTTAAGGAATGGTTTATTCTAATAAGGTAGACAAGGATTTCTTGACAGGAAAAAGTATTTTGAAAATGGTGTAAATGGATTTGAAGTATAAGTCTCTTGGTTACTAAAAGAACGAAATTGTTTATAAGGAGTTATAACGGCTTTATGGGAAGTTAGTTATAACGGCCTTATGAAAGGATAAGAATGTCTTAATTTCTAAAGCATAAAGTTAGTATAACGGCTTGATGTGGAGTTGGTTATAATAACTTTATGGAAGGTTAAAGAGTTGGTTTTCTTGAATAAGGTAAATATAGATGAAAGAACTGAAACTAAGAAGGGTAATTCGATTTAAAGGCATCAATTGCTTAACGTCTAAATGAGGGTCACATGAGTTAGAAGCCGAAACATATTTCTAAAAGTATTGTGACTTGTTTGAAATGTAGATAAGTCTTGATACTACGGGTGGTAGTATCTTGGGGTCTTATGCGAAAAAGGGAATCTTTGGAAAGAATAAGTACTTTTGTATGTTAATGAAAGTTTAAAGAAGTGATGAGTTTACTTGGACGTACCGTCAGTGATGGGGGATTCCACGGGTATGCTACCATTGTCTTAGTATGAGTTACTTGGACGTATCGTCAGTGATGTAGGATTCCACGGGTATGCTACCATTGTCTTAGTATGAGTTACTTGGACGTACCGTCAGTGATGGAGGATTCCACGGGTATGCTACCATTGTCTTAGTATGAAGCATCGACGCATCGGTGATGGAGGATTCCACGGGTATGCTTCCATTGTCATGGTATGAGTTTACTTGGATGTACCGTCAGTGATGGATGATTCCACGGGTATGCTTTCACTATGATTGATCCTTGGACATGCTTATCCGATGTGGGATTCCGGGGCATGCGACCATGTTGGATATTGTTATTCCATGGACTAGCCCTCCATGAGGTTTAGTGACGCAGGATGGACTGGTAGATAGCCTTTGTACTTGCCCCCGTCGGTGGTTGACGCAGGATGGACTGGTAGATAGCTTTCGTACTTGCCCCCGTCAGTGTTATAGCACAGTTTGGTACGGTAGGCTCCGATAGATAGCTTTCGCACTTGCCCCGATCATATCTCGTGACGACAGGCTGGACTGGTAGTTAGCTTTCGTACTTGCTCCGGTCAGTTGTTGACACAGGCTGGATCTGGTAGTTGGCTTTCGTACTTGCCCCGGTCAGTTTTATGATGCATGCTGGATCTGGTGGTTCGTTTTCCTACTGCCCGTCTGATTTTAGAACACGTGGACTTGGTGTTCATGTATGCGTGACGATGTTATATTATATCGTGGACCGGCAGTGGCGGGCGATTCCACGCATGGTTGATATTATGGGCGTGAGACCCGTAGCTATATTTGAGTTGTGACTTTGGCGCACGCGCCCCCGACTTGATGTGATCGCTATGTATTGTATCAGAATTGATTATCATACCTGTCTCCAGTTATTTTAAACTTATGAGGTATTTGCAGTATTTTTCTAGTTTCGCATACTTGGTACATGTTGTACTGACCTCCTTCGGGGGGCTGCGTTCATGCCGCATATTGAGGTGCATAGCTTGCTGATCCGCACTCGTAGGATCACTGTTCGGTTCTTGGAAAGCTCCATTTCTCCGGAGGCTTTGTCTTTTGGTACGGTTCCCTGAGGGTGTAGACTTTTGTACATTCAGGGGGTATGGCGGGGCCCTGTCCCGCCACAGTTGTTATTCCTAGAGGTCTGTAGTCACGTTTGTGGTTTGGGCTGTAAGAACAAAGTTGTACTGTTTTACTTTTGGTTAAGTATATTCTATGAGAGGCGGCCTTGTCGGCTAGCCAGTGATGTTTACTATATCCAGGTTTATGTGTTATGTATGTTCCGCTGCTATTCTCTGATGTATACACCGAGTAGGGATGTCGTGGGCGGGTAACGCGGTATCGCCGCACGCTCCAATCGAGCGTATCGGGGATGGTTTGGTGGGTGGTGGGGGGGGTAGGGGTATCAAAAGTGCTACCCGCCATGGGTAGTGGGGCGGAGGTGGATTTCATATAATACCCGCCCCGCACCCGCCCCGCCCCGCTACCCGCACCGTACCCACACCGACCGTACCCGCACCACCCATATTCGTATCATCTATTAGTTTAATTAGGCTATTTCCGAATTTATTTGGCCCTTTCTTGATTTAAAATGTGACTTGAGTTAACCCGCACCGTAATGCACCACGTTTCTTTTTCTTATTCTCTTTGTTCTCCTTTTTTTTGTTAAATATTTTCATCTTTACTGTTTTTTAATATTCATAATATTTTGACAAGGTTTTAGACTTGATATTCGATACACCATATTGTAAAAGTTCTTTTATTTTTCCTTTTTCTTATATAACTTTCATTTTGGTGACTAAAACAATTGCTAGACATTATTTGAGCATTTTATTAATGGGTACCCGCCGGGTAAGTGGGTATCCGCGTGAATTAAGTGGGGCGGGGGCGGGTGGAAGAATTACTACCCGTGATGGGTGATGGGCGGGTGGGGATGTGTTTTAGGTGGTGGTACGTATGGGATACCCTTCCCGCCCGCCCGCCCCATTGACATCCCTATCGATGTGGTGCCCGGAGGGCACCATCGCGCCCCGGTCGGGTCGTGACACCGCGGCACTTCGATGCCGCATTGGAGGCGAATTAAAGCTGATTTTGGAGAAATTAATCTCCATTATTTGGCTATTGATTTCAGCCATTACTAGGTTGAATTAACCTCAATATCAATGGTCATCACTTGACTTTGATGACCGTTCATTTGGTTAATTGAGAAGACATAATCATCTACCTATAAATTGATGTCTTTTGCACAATTGCAAAACACACGTTGAAATACATTTTCAGAATACTTTCTTTCTCTCTTGCAATCTTCATACACTCTAAGATCTTTCTTACTATGCGAACACTTGAGTTCTCTTTGTTCATTTGTTTGATTGTTGTTTTATCTTGGGAGATAAGTTGTCATTACACCGTTGAAAGGATATATGGGATAATATTATCTTAAGGATAGATTGAAACTTTAATCGACTAAGCAAGACAATTTCTTTGTTCATTTCCAGATTTCTTATTTAGTTATTGTTGTTGTTACATTTCCCGTTTCTTGTTATTGCACATTTGTACTCACAAGCTTAAGATAATATTCGTTGTTTCAACAATAACATGTCCGCCGAAGATCAATTCAACGCTATGAATACCGTCGCTGCTCAAGGCAATCTTAATGTCTTCACCGCCGCCGCTGCTCA
Organism: Przewalskia tangutica; assembly: GCA_029844215.1. Lineage (NCBI taxonomy): Eukaryota > Viridiplantae > Streptophyta > Magnoliopsida > Solanales > Solanaceae > Przewalskia > Przewalskia tangutica. The sequence continues at coordinate 2,007,986 of CM056727.1, forward strand.
AGGTAACAACGCCTCATTCATCCCCACTGCTCAAGGCAACACCACTCTCTTCTACACCACTGATCATGGCATTCGTAACGCCTTCCAAATCACTGCTTTTGGCACTTCTTTTGGTACGACTAATGCCTCCACTTATTACACCCCGTAGTTCCAACACATGAATCAGAGAACGTACGTAAGACGTTAAAGTTTAAATCGTGAAACGATAGAAGATACGTTTTTCCTTAAGAGAAATATCGAAAACTTGTGAAGGAAAAAGTTTGTTAATTGGAATTTGGTTCTCAAATTTGGTATTTGAGACTTTTGGAATATATTAGAATTATGGATTTTTAAATTCGGATTTGGTCACGTGGGGCCCACGGGAAAATTTTATGGTTTTGTGGGGCCCACAATATTTTGAGATATTTTGACCAATTATGGATATTTTGGAGGATGAAAATATTTTTAGACCAATGAGAGGGTGACACGTGACACACCCCTTTGACTATTGACTTGGTCTTGGAAGATATTTTGGAGACAAGTGGAGGTTGCTACATATAAGGCCATACACTTGTCAAGCATCCACACTTAGGGACATATTATATATGCAAGGTAGAGGGCTTGCAAGACTTAGCCACACTTAGAAAATATTTCATCTTTTTTTTCCTCTTCCATGTAGCTTCGTCCAAGGGCCCATTTCAAGAGCAAACATCCTTCAAAAGTTGATGATAAATCCTCAAACTCAAGCCTAAGATCCCTAGTGGTATACTAAGCAAGGATAACCCCTTATACCCCCGAGATCAAGTGTTGGCCGAGAATAGAGAGGGTGAAACCCTAAGTTTTATCAACTTTTTGGAAGTGAAATACAAAGTGAAGTTGTGTATAAACTCATACAGGTCACATATATGTGATTGGATCTTGAAGAAGTGGAGCGAAACGAAAACTGCGGACCAAAACCTAAGGGGCTATTTTGGACGATTTCTTGGCTCAAAATGAGGTAATAATTCTTCTTCCTCCGCAGTAATTGGATATTACTTATTGTTATGTTTAAGGTATGAACATATGTTAAGGAAGAAATGGAAAATAAGATGTGTATGAGGTAGATATGTTGTTGGCCGATTTGAGGCAATTTTGTGCCCTTGGTTTCGTTTGTTATATGGTTGTTGTTATCCACACTTGTCGCATGTTAAAATAAGGTAATATGGTTGTTGATAAGTTGGTATGTCATATATGGAAGTGTTGGAACTCGAATTGGAATAAAATGGATTAAGGAAACAGTTATCGGATTGTAGTTGTTTTAGCCGAAAAACTGCCCAAAACTGTTAGACGTTGTCGTATCATTTTATGGACTGTTTTGGGCATGTATAATGCTGGAAATTAAGCCCATAATATGCATGTTTAAGTGTAGTAGTTGCTAATGAAAGTCCTAAGGAAATAGGGGTGTGTAAAGGTGTTGAAACGCCTCACATTTTACCCTCGTTATTGTTGGATTACGGATTGTTTTTATGGGCTGATTTGTGGACTGTTTTGTATAACTGTGGGGCAGAATTTTACACGTCCTATTAGGCGTGTAATCCCCTTTGTATTGCTGAATTGTTGGGCCTTAAATGTGGTGTTTGGTTATTGATTTTCGGGCCTTGAAAAAGGTGGAAAAGTACGTAGAAACAAAGGAAGTGTTGCCCGATTTTCCGTAGAATAAGAGACCTTACACTTAGTATGATTCTACGTTAAAAAGTGAGGAGTTGATAGACATGTTATGATTAATATAGGTTGAAGTACTACGAGTAGCATATTCTACTTAAGGGATGGAATAGCTATCAAGGTTGAAGTACTTTGGAGCATTTTGCTACTTGTCGATAATCGTCGCGAGGTATGTGAACCTCTTTCTCCTTTTGGCATGATTCTATGTATGAAATATACATGTGGTGTTATTTCATGATTCTTTCTACTCTTAGAAGTTAAGAGGTATGTATGTTGATTTACTCTATGTAAAAGTTATGTCTAAGTTATCCTAAGTTCTTACCAAGTCTTATGGGGGATGTTGGTAAGAGTCGTTAGGAAGTATTTGGAGTCGAGTGGACTTTGCTAATTTACTGCACGAATGAGAATAAGTATCGAACAAGCCATTGCAGCGTTAATAAAAGAAAATGTATCGACAATCAATTATATTAAAATGAGTAGAATTCTCCATCTGCATAGAAACTAAGATAAGACAAAATTGTATTACATTTTCTAGATCATGGCTGCTTTAATAAACTCGTTATAAACAAGTATAACCTATTCACAACGCATAAAAGTATATGTTACTTAATTTAAAGAGTTTACGTTATGAAGTTTTAAGACTATGAACCTTGAATTCTTAAAAGGTTAAGAGACTTTATTATTCTAAGTTAAGAGACTTGATATTCTAAGTTGAGAAACTAGATTTCTAAAGTTAAGAGACTTGAAGTATTTTGAAAGTTATGTAACTTGATTTGAAAGTATAAGTCTCTTGGTTATAAAAATAATAAATTTGTCTAAGACATAAAGAGTTATAACGGCTTTATGGGAAGTTAGTTATGACGGCTTTATGAAAGGTTAAAGATGTCTTAGTTTCTAAAGCATAAAGTTAGTATAACGGCTTTATGGGAAGTTGGTTATAACAACTTTATGGAAGGTTAAAAGAATGGTTTTCTCTAGTAATGTAAACAAAGAAATGACTTGAAATAAAGAACGGCAATTTGATTTAAAGGTATCAATTGCTTAAAGTTTTAAAGTAAGGGTCACTTGATTTAGAAGCCTAGAAATGTATTTCTAAAAAAATGTAGTGACTTGTTTGAAATGTAGACATGCCTTAATACTACGGGTGTTAGTATCTTGGGGTTTTATATGAAAATGAGTCTTTTGAAAAGAATGGAAGTACGTAGTACTTTGGGTTAAATTCCCAGATTGTTATGTGATATGAAAGTCTAAAGATTTTATGAACTTGCCTATGCTTGCTTGTGATAGCCCTTGAGTGCAAGTATTATATTTTTACGCTGTCGTGACTCTCAGTTGGAGGGTCGGCCGAACACTGAAGGAAATGATGAATGCTTTACTCATCAATTCAGGCCTTCTCCAACACATGTGGGCAGAAGTTGTCCTTACCGCAAATAAGATTCTTAATAGAGTCTCACACAAAGGTAAGGACAAGACTCCATACGAGTTATGAAAAGGAAATAAACCTACCTATAAATATTTGAAGGTATGAGGTTGTCTGGCTAAGCTAAAAGTACCTATGCCAAAGTGATGCGCGATTTATGCACACACTGAACGCAAGTGCACGTGTCGTGACAAGTAATATAGTCTAGAAGACCGAGTTATCGTCCTCAGGGATTAGTGTCCAATTATCAATCTCTATTATGTGGTATCTATTTGGTAACCGATAATTTGATGAATTGTTTGTAGCTATGATTATAGATGCTAACTAAATTACTTTATTTTAATTCAGATATGGTGGAAATAGGGCTTCCAAATCTCCTCAACTATCCGCTCGCTTTACTTGTTAATGCAAATAATTATGGTTCTTCTTCTATTTTGAGATAGTAGGTTAACTAAGTCATTTTATACTCTTGTTAAGGTAATATAAACACTCAACCCCAATGTAGAACCCTTCTATCTTTCGATGACAAGATTGACTACAAATGAGGATTGAGAGCAATAACATATTAATCTACACAAGTATCGGGGTACTTTCGTCCACGATTTAAACCTATGTTTATTCAACTATAGCATATTCACAATCTCCCCTTTTGGATTTCGATTAGAAATCATATAAGTTATGATAATTAGTGATCAATTAATTTTCAAGCAATCAAAACAAATATTGAATAAATCTCAACAATAATAAGAAGAAACCAAAACATGCATTAATTCATAAAAATGAGGTTCAAGTGATTCGACATGGAAAGCCCTAAATTAAGTTAGTTCCTAGTCATATACATGCCAAGAACAAAACTAATATCCAACATAAACTAGAAAGAAATAAAATAAAGAACAAGAAATTACACAAAAGTAAGGCTCTAATCTTGATCTCCAAGTTGTGATGAATTCTCAAGTGTGGCATTTCCCAAAATCTGACCTAAAAGGGTCTTTTTATAACTTCAAAAACGTCCAAACCTTTTCCTTCTTGGCCTTGGCCCATTCCTATTCGGATTTGGCTGATTTCCCGCCTCGGCGCCGCGGCGCCGAAACTTCTGCGACTCTCTGCTCTTTGGGCGTCGTGGCGCTCTGCTGCTGCTGGTTGGTTGGTACCGCGGCGCTGCCCTGTTTCTCGCCCGGATTTCCAACTTTTTAGTTTTTTGAGCTCTGGAACCTCTGTTTCTGCCCTCATTTCGCTCCTTTTCGCCAATGTGTCATTTCAAACCATTGTGACTCAAAAGAAAGAAAATATATCCTAACATGACACATATTTGTACAAAAATGGGCAAAAGACTAACTAAAAATGACTCAAAAGGTGTATATAAAATACACCGATCAAACACCCCAAAACTTAACATTTGCTCGCCCTCGAGCAAAGATCAAAAATAAAAACAAAGACACGAAGGAAAGAAAATAAAATGACTCAAAGACATTGATCAATTTGCTGCATCATTGTTACTTAGAAAAGCATGAAGGTTAGGAGAATAATATGCAGGAACATATAGCATGGATTTTTAGCATTCTAAACACATCAAGTCAGATATTTCGCAAATTCAATTTAATCATGCTCAATAGAAGTAAGAATACCTAATTATGCATGTCAATTTTAAAATCCTATGGCCTGTTCATTTGTTATTCTCTACTAATCATGGATACACACATTAGAGATCATCAAGGCTTTTCAGGGTTGTAATGTAGGCTTAGGCAGGGGTAGGTAAAAATAGGCATTTAGGCTCAATTTACGTACCATAAGCTCTTTTGCTTTCGATTCTTCCCTTTTTCTTTTGATTTTCTTTTTTAACCTCATACCTATCTCTCCCCTCTTTTGTTTTGAGAGAATGAGGTGTATTATGAATAGTAGGCACCCCCAAACTTAGGCTTTTGCCTATTTATTATTACTTTTCATTGGGGTGCATCAAAATTGTTCACTCTCTTTTGTCTCTTTTTTCAACACTTTGTATTCCAAGCATCTCAATTTTTTCACTTATGGCACAAATATGGAATTATAGGGTGTCAAAGAAAAGATCTTATTTTAGGCTCAAAGGGACTAACTAGGGATACAATTTTAATGTCAGGGATAGGCAAAGAATGGTAAGAAAGGGCTAACAAAGAAATGTCTGAATCATCTCCCTAACATGTATATCCTAACTATTTCGCCTCAAATAGCAAGCAAGCAGACACATAGGTTTAATCACTTAACAATGCATAAATCAAGCAAAATACCCCCAAATAGTTTGATTTCATGAATTTTTGGCATATCTAACATAAGTTTTCATATGGTTGCTTCTAATTCCATTACATTATTCAACCTTACTTCACTAGGCGTTTCAAGTAACTACAGCATGCATGATCTTAAAAAAATTATGACTCAAAAATACTCAAAAACACACAAAACAAATCACAAAGACTTAAAATAATAAAACACCCCCCCCCCCTGAAATCACACATTGTCCCTAATGTATGCAAGACTCAAAAATAAAAGAAAAAAAATGGGACAACTTACAAACTTGGTTTAAAATGGTGGCAGTGGAGGCGGATAATGCATGGATCATTGGTTGAACAAGGAACTCATCTCATCAAATCTCAGGTTCAACTGTTGTTGCTCCTGTCTTATTTCTTGTTGTCCTTGCCTCAGGTCCTGTTGACCTTGTATCATTGTGTCAAAACTCTGCATCATCTTCCGCTGGTTCATGAGCAACTGCTCCATCATAGACACCGGAGGTTCCAATTCCTGTGGCGGCCGCATCGCCTACGCCGAGCCTCTGTCTCAGGCTCATCTTCATCCATGGCAGCCTCTGCTGTTGCTGCTGCTGTTGGTGCAGGTGTTGGTGCTGGTCTCCTTCCTGCTGCTGCTGGAGGGACTAGTTCTGGGAAGGCATGCATTATCCCATATGACACAGGAGGTTGGCCCTTCTCATATGTATCAGTAGCTAGGGTTGGGACTCCATGTCTAGAACATAGACTATGAATGAGTGATCTGTGTCCCAACCCACTTGTAGTGACCAACCTACTGGTTTCTCCAATGTTTTGCAATATCTTCTTCCCAACATCAATCGTCTTCCCTTCCATAATTCTATATATCATCTTTATTATATCCACTGGCACTCTGGTGAAGTGCGTCGATGGAATCAGGCGAGCACTGACGAAATATAACCAACTCTTGGTTGTTTTGTTGAACTGACATCTGCTCAGTCCTCTTGATCTATTTCGTGCAATATCATACTCAGCCCCAGGGTAGCATAATGTGCTTGCGACGATATCCCAATCGATGTTGTTGGCGTCTCTAGACCAAGTTCTGAAATAGCTTCGATCATCGCCTCTTTCTTCAACATCGGTTGTTCTTAATAGCTCATTCACCACCTCAGCCGTCACAGGCACATACTGTCCTCTCACAAAGCATCTACCATTTATCCTTTCCGGAAAGTTAGCATAAAATTCTTTCACCATTACGGTGTTGTATGGTACTATTCTTTTCGGATTAACAAATCTCTTCCACCCCATGGCCTCTATCATTGCCCGAATAAGCTCATAGACATCGCCGTCCTCAAATGACTCCCTTTGGTACTTCATTCCTCGCTCGGGTATCAAGGGTCTAGTACTAAATTTGTAATATCTATCTTCTGTTTTTTGACTGACAAACCTAGTAGTATCATATTGAGGAACGGAGGTGGATGTGGAAGCTCTCCTCTTTTTCGCAGACATTTTTAGATAAATTTGGCAGCGTTTCCTCTTTTTTAATCAGATTTTCCAACTATCAACTACACCAATCAACACCACAGAAGAATCAGCAAGATACAACACGATACAACCTCCAAACTTCACCCAGTCATAAGTACAACGCCCCACAACTCTACGTATAACCCTACCGCTAAATTTGCCAACACCAAACTTCAACACAACCCACAATATCCATGAATGAAGCATACACCCAAAATTATGAACTATCTTCCCTAATTGTTTTGAAAATTTCAAGAAACAAAATGATGAAGGTTACCTTGGAAGGTGTTCTTCAAAATTTTCTTGTTCCTCGTGATGATTTGAAGCAATGGACTGAGGGTTCTTGTTTGAAATAGTTAAAGGTGCAAGGAATTTAAGGGATTTGGTTGTGATTTGGTTTGGTTTGTGGAAGATTTCGAGTAATGGAGGCTGATTTCGTGGGTTTTTGGAGAAAAGGAAAGGTTTTGGGTTTTGAATTGGAGAAGGGAAGTAGGATTAGGGCTCCTTTAAATTTCAGTTTTTCCGTCGCGGCGCCACGGCCCTGATATCGGCGTCGCGGCGCCCAAACATCTGCGACCCTCTAACTTCCGGCGTCGTGGCGCTCTGATTTGGCGCCGCGGCGCCCAAACTTCAGAGACCTTCTGGACTTTCGGCGTCGCAGAATCGCGCCGTGGCGCGCCAACCTCGCGCGCTACGCATTTCTGGCGCCATGGCCTCTCTTTGGCGCCGGGCGCCGAGCCGATTTTCTTCTCTTCACGCTGCCTCCACTCGGCCTCAGACTGTCATCACAACATGCAAACAATACCTCCCGTGAGACTGTTCTAACTAAAACTAAATTGCATAAAATAAAATAAAATAACCTTGGGTTGCCTCCCAAGTAGCGCTGTCTTTAACGTCTTTTAGCCGGACGCAAGTTCCTTATCAAGAGGCATGGGGTAAATTAACCCCACAGCCTACCCATTTCATAATCATTTTTCTCTTCCGCCTTTTTGTTTTTCTTTTTCTCTTTTTTCTCAAGAGACGGTTTAGCGTTGCTCACCTGTACTGGCGGACTGATTTCCTTTGATTTGGCATGTGCTGGCTCAACCGATGTGCTAACGGTGCTGACTGCAAAATATTTGCTTATGACTGGGGGTTCAACGGTGTGTTTAAACACCTTGAACACCATCTCTTCTTCCTCAACTCTGAGTTTTAGCTCGTCTTTTTCCACATCAATCAAGGCTCTCCCAGTTGCCAAGAATGGTCTTCCCAAGATGATAGAGATTTCATCATCTTCCTCCATATCAAGGATGAGGAAGTCTGCAGGAAAGAAAAAAATTCCCACCTTAACCAATAAATCTTCAATTACTCCCCTGGGATGCACCACTGTCTTTTCCGCCAACTGCAAGCTCACAGTGGTTGATTTGGCTTCACCCAAACCCAACCTCTTGAAAACGGACAAGGGCATGAGATTTATGATGGCCCCCAAATCACACAGGGCCCTGTTACATGTCACCATACCAATTGTGCAAGGCAATGTGAAGCTCCATGGATACTTAAGCTTGGGGGGAGTTTTTTCTACAATATGGCACTGCATTCCTCTGTCAATGCCACTGTCTCATACTCAGCTAGCTTATTCTTCTTCCTAAAAATTTCCTTCATAAATTTGAAATAAGTTGGCATTTGCTCCAACGCCTCAATGAAAGGGATGTTGATGTGCAGCTTTCTAAATACCTCCAAGAACTTGAAGAATTGCTTATCAACTGCTTTCCTTTGCAACCTCTGAGGGTAAGGAATCTTCTCTGTGTATTCCCTCACTGGAACTGTTGGAGCTTTCTCTGGAGTAGGGCGGCCCTCAGTAACCCCCTCCTTCTCTGCATCTACTCTCTGTTCTACCACGGGCTGGGGTGTACGATGTTCTAGTTGCTTTCCATTTCTCAACTGCAATGCCTGACACTGCTCTCTGGGATTCATCTCTATATTACTAGGAAGAGTGCCTTGTGGCCTGTTATTTGCCATCTTTCCTAGCTGTCCCACCTGCGTCTCCAAGTTCCTGATAGAGGATCTTGTCTCTGCCATGAACTGGGTCTGTGAGTTGGTGAGTGTCAACAGGGCTGCTCTCAACTCATCTGGCTTTTATTGTTGAGCATGTGCACTGAATTGTTGTGAAGATGAGGCCTGACTGAATGGTTGTTGACTCTGGTATTGACCTCGGAACTGGTTCTGTTGTCCTTGATCACCCCTCCATGAAAAGTTAGGGTGATTCCTCCACCCTGGATTGTAAGTATTTGAGTAGGGGTTGTTCTGGGGCCTTTGGTAATTCCCCACTGCCTGACATTCTGCTTGCTCAATAGGGATGTTGTTGGGGTCTGCTGATGGACACCTATCAAAGGTATGAGGACCCCCACACATCTCACAACTCAATGGCATCTGAACTGCATCCACTGACACTGTGTTCTGCTGCAGTTGCTTGGTCAAGAGAGCAACCTGTGCATTTAACGCAGTGATGGCATCAATCTCATGAACTCCTATTGTTCTCCTTCCACTTACCCCTCTGTCATCTGTCACATGGTTATTGGTGGCCATGTCTTCTAGTAAATCATGGGCCTCATGTGTTGTCTTCTTCATGAAGGTTCCACCTGCAGCTGCGTCAATGATGGTTCTTGTGGTCCCGCTTAGCCCATTGTAGAAAATATGGAACAAATTCCACAGCTCAATGCTATGATGTGGACACTTTCTTTGCAGATCTTTAAATCTCTCTCAAGCCTCATAGAGTGATTCTCCATCACCGTAAAATTGTTCATTTCTCCTCTCACCAATGGCTTTGGTTTGGAAAGAACTTTGCCAAGAACTTCTGTGCCAACTCCTGTCATGTGAATATGGAATCTGTAGGCAGGGAATTCAACCAAACTTTTGCTCTATCCCTGAGTGAGAAGGGAAAGAGCCTCAATCGGATGGCGGCGTCAGTAACGCCATTATACTTGAAAGTTGCGCATAGCTCCAAGAAATTTGCTATGTGCATATGAGGATCTTCAGATGGCAACCCTCCGAATTGAACTGTATTCTGCACCATACTCAGGATCGCAGGCTTGATTTCGAAATTATTTGCTCATATTGCTGGGAGCCTGATGCAAGTCTGTGCTCCATTCACCCTTGGCAGCACATAATCTCCCAAGCTTCTCTCAGCTTGGACCTGGACCCTTTCTTCTACATTCATTGGTAACCGTCGGGGAATCCTCTGGTTAGGTTGGTGATCACCTAACTCTTCGTTCATCTCATTGTTATTCTGTAAGCCTCCCATTGCTATTAAGGCCAAAATTAGTTTGTTTCTCCGGTTCTGCTTGCAAGTCTTTTCAATCTCCGGGTTAAAGAGAACAAGTGTATCTGTTTCTCTTCTCTTTCGCATAAACTAGATGCCTACAACAGATCAAAATCAACAAACGGATCACGGCGCACGGTTTCACCAAATAAAAATAATAATAATAAAAAGAAAAAAAAACCAAATTAGAAATTAAGAATAGATAGAATGATATCGAACTACGCCAATCCCCGGAAACGGCGCCAAAAACTTGATGCGCGATTTATGCACACACTGAACGCAAGTGCACGTGTCGTGACAAGTAATATAGTCTAGAAGACCGAGTTATCGTCCTCAGGGATTAGTGTCCAATTATCAATCTCTATTATGTGGTATCTATTTGGTAACCGATAATTTGATGAATTGTTTGTAGTTATGATTATAGATGCTAACTAAATTACTTTATTTTAATTCAGATATGGTGGAAATAGGGCTTCCAAATCTCCTCAACTATCTGCTCGCTTTACTTGTTAATGCAAATAATTATGGTTCTTCTTCTATTTTGAGATAGCAGGTTAACTAAGCTGTTTTATACTCCTGTTAAGGTAATATAAACACTCAACCCCAATGTAGAACTCTTCTATCTTTCGATGACAAGATTGACTACAAATGAGGATTGAGAGCAATAACCTATTAAGCTACACAAGTATCGGGGTACTTTCGTCCACGATTTAAACCTATGTTTATTCAACTATAGCATATTCACAATCTCCCCTTTCGGATTTCGATTAGAAATCATATAAGTTATGATAATTAGTGATCAATTAATTTCCAAGCAATCAAAACAAATATTGAATAAATCTCAACAATAATAAGAAGAAACCAAAACATGCATTAATTCATAAAAATGAGGTTCAAGTGATTCGACATGGAAAGCCCTAAATTAAGTTAGTTCCTAACCATAGACATGCCAAGAACTAAACTAATACCCAACATAAACTAGAAAGAAATAAAATAAAGAACAAGAAATTACACAAAAGTAAGTCTCTAATCTTGATCTCCAAGTTGTGATGAATTCTCAAGTGTGGCATTTCCCAAAATCTGACCTAAAAAGGTCCTTTTATAACTTCAAAAACGTCCAAACCTTTTCCTTCTTGGCCTTGGCCCATTCCTATTCGGATTTGGCTGATTTCCGCCTCGGCCAGAATCGAAGCCATGGCTAAACTTCGCGTCTTTTGGGCGCCGTGGCGCTCATTGTTTGGTTGGTTAGCCAGCGCACGCCTGCTTTCTCGCCCGGATTTCCAACTTTTTAGCTTTTTGAGCTCTGGAACCTCTGTTTCTGCCCTTTTTTTCGCTCATTTTCGCCGATGTGCCATTTTAAACCATTGTGACTCAAAAGAAAGAAAATCTATCCTAACACGACACATATTTATACAAAAATGGGCAAAATACTAACTAAAAATGACTCAAAAGGTGTATATAAAATACACTGATCACAAAGCAGGTCAAGATTGGACCTAAGAATGTGGATTGCATATTCATCGGATATGTCAATAACAATAGTGTTTATCGCTTTATAGTGTATAAGTCGGATGTACCGGAGATTTATGAAGGTATGATTATGGAATCAAGAAACGCGTCTTTGAAGACACGTTTCCATATAAGGAAAACGGCATAACCTCTCACAAATGAAGTTATGATAAAAACTCTGAGGATCTAGAAGTCGATGACTATCTAGATCCAAACGGTCAGATCTAGTGAATTCTGAAGTGACTGATTATTCGGAATCCAGTATTCCAAACTATCAGGACTTGGAAAATTCAGAGATGGAACCAAGGAGAAGCAAAAGGGCCCGGAAGGACAAGTCCTTCAGTCCAGACTTTGAAGCTTATTTGGTTCAGATTTAACCACTGACAATCAAGATTGTCAACTCCGTAAGACCGCCCGAAGGAAGCTTTATAAAGTGAGATAGAATCCATCATGCATAACCACACCTGGGAGTTGGCTGAACTTCCCCCGGGACACAAACATTTGGGTTGTAAGTGGATCCTTAAACAAAAGTTAAAGGTAGATGGATCTATCGACAAGTACAAGGCTAGGTTGGTAGTCAGGGGCTATCGCCAAAAGGAGGGTCTTGATTACTTCGACATGTGTCTAGAATGACATCTATACGTATGTTCATAGTTATCGCCGCCTTGCGGGATCTTGAAATACATCAAATGGATGTTAAGACAGCCTTTCTAAATGGTGATTTGGAAGAAGAAATATATATGGACCAACCCGAGGGGTATGCGGTTCCAGGACAAGAGACAAAAGTATGTCGGCTTGTTAAATCGTTGTACGGGCTGAAACAGGCCCCTAAACAATGGCACGAAAAATTTGATAGTACTCTACTATCAAAAGGGTTCGTCATTAACGAATGTGACAAATATGTCTACATGAAAGAAAATGTTGAATCATTCGTCATGATATGCCTTTATGTAGATGACTTGTTGATCACTGGAAGCAGTCCTGAGATAATCCTAGAGACTAAGCACATGTTAAAACAGTGTTTTGACATGAAATATATGGGCATTGCAGATGTCATCCTAGGGATCAAGATCTCTAAGACATCTAATGGACTGGTCTTGTCTCAATCTCACTACATCGAGGATGTACTGAAGAAATTTGGGATGTTCGACAGTTCACCGGTAACGACACCATTGGATATAAGTCAAAATATTGACAAACATCTTGGTGTGCCCATACGCCATGAGCGGTATGCGCAGGTGATTGGTAGTCTGATGTATATCACAAACAGCACTCTACCTGATTTCGCTCATGCAGTCAATAAATTGGCTAGGTTCACCCGTAATCCATGTGAGGATCACTGGAAAGCATTGAATAGGGTACTACGGTTCCTGAATTTCACGCTAAACTACAGGTTACATTATTCGAGATATTCAGCTATACTAGAGGGGTACAGTGATGCAAACTGGATATCTGATAGCGACGACATCAAGTCCACCAACGGATATATTTTTACAATCGGTGGTGGAGCCGTGTCTTGAAAATCCTCTAGGCAAACACTTATTGCACGATCCACGATGGAGTCGGAATTTATCGCTTTAGACAAAGCGGGAGAAGAAGCTGAGTGACTTCATGGTTTTCTAGAAGATGTCCCATTTTGAGATAAACCCATGTCTTATGTAATGATCCACTGCGATAGCCAGTGGCTCTAGAAAGGGCACGAAGTTCTATATATAATGGCAAGTCTCGTCATATTCGACGGATAGATGAGTCTGTTAGGCAGTTGATCACCTCGGGTGTTATTTCCATTGATTACATAAAATCTAAGGAAAATATAGCAGATCCCTTGACGAAGGGAATACCCAGAGATCAGATGACCTGTCTGTCTAGGGGAATGGGCTTAAAACCCAATCAATAATAACCAATATAGTGAACACTCAACCTTACAGACTGGAGATCCCAGGAATAAGGTTCAATGGGAAAACTAAAATGTAAAGGTTCAGTTGAGCGCTTCGGTGGAAGCAAGAGCACTTCGGATAATGATTTCTTCTTAAGAAACATAATCCAAGGTCGTTCCCGTGATAGACATAAAGTGCTACCTGTAAGAGGGGTAAAGGATAAGTTTTTCAAACCTATAATGATCCTCAATACTTGAGGTTAGGTTGGGGAAATTTTTAATGGTTCCTAACGCTTGTGTAGCGGGGTATTGCAGGATACCTTGTAGGAGACCACCTATTTAAGTGCGAGGACAGGCCGCCTCAAATGAACGCAATTAAGAATCCAAGGGTGTCCACGACCCACGATGGACAAAACATAAAGAAAGATAGAGTAAGGAAAGACGTTGTGTTGGTACCATTGTCTTGGCATATACTAAACACTGACGGTTCAAGACATCACGTTCACCGCGCAGTAAATATGTCCGATGGTATTCTACTATGGAAGGTTCAAAGCTCCGGCTACCTCTCCAGATGCATCATCTCTCCGCCGAATGATTGCTGAAAGGCACCATGTGCGTGCGCCAAAATCTCTTCCAAGAGGGGATTGTTGGAAATTTACTAAACGTGAAATAAAATTAATTCTATTAATTATGATTCGAACAATTGAGACCCCGCACGTCAGAAACATGGTTTCCACACACGTGCACATAAAGTGTCAATGATCGTAATTTTCTTAAATGGAAGAGATATTGGTACGTATACGAAATGTTTGAGACGTAAGAGAATAGACGGTTATTGGACAAATGACAAGTGGTTTCACGTTGGTAAATGAAAGGAAGAAATGTGTAAAAGATGAAATGAATCAGAAATCGCCACGGAACCGAGGAGAGCCGCGGCGCCTCCTCCTAGGACCGCGACCCTAATTGGTTTTTCGGTTCCAGTGAGTTACTGGAATTAAGGCGTCGTGGTGCCCTCCCGAAGGACCGCGGCGCTTCAACAATTTTCAATACCGTTGGAGGCGAATTAAAGCTGATTCTTAGGCTGATTTTGGAGCAATTAATCTTCATTATTTGGCTATTGATTTCAGTCATTACTAGGCTGAATTAACCTCAATATCAATGGTCATTACTTATTGATGACCATTCATTTAGTTAATTGAGAAGACATAATCATCTACCTATAAATTGATGCATTTGGCACAATTGCAAAACACACATTGAAATACATTTTCAGAATACTTTCTTCCTCTCTTGCAATCTTCATACACTCTAAGATCTTTCTTACTAAGCGAACACTTGAGTTCCTTTGCTCATTTGTTTGATTGTTGTTTTATCTTGGGAGATAAGTTGTCATTACACCGTTGAAAGGATATACGGGGCAATATTATCTTAAGGATATATTGAAACTTCAATCGACTCAGCAAGATAATTTCTTTGTTCATTTCCAGATTTCTTATTTAGTTATTGTTGTTGTTACATTTCCCGTTTCTTGTTATTGCACATTTGTACTCACAATGACAAGTGAAAATGTAATCGGCTATGCATTTTTAAAAGAAATATTAAGTGATATTCACCATCGCGATATTCTCAAATAGTAAATATGCAATACTACAACTTGTTATTTGAATTCCACCCAATCTTCTTATTGATATAGATGAAAAACTATTAAGTGTCGTTCATTTGTTAAAGAATTATAAGGGTCAACGATTTTTATTAAGAAATTTAACGTATAATTTGTGTAAGAACTATGAGGCGAATCACGAGCGTTGGAGTTTAAGCGTGTTTAGGACGTACAGTCAGGCGCTTAGGACGTAAGCCTCACAGGAACTAAGTCTCGCACGTGATCACCGAGACATTTTGTCAGTGCCAACTGCTTTTTAAAACACTGGTACTAACTTATTACGGGGACTTTTGTAGTAAACCATGCATAAGTAAATAAGTGTACGTGCATGACAGGTATATTCTTTAATATTACTTATTAGTACTATATTTCAACTATTTTGTTAACCATCCATGATCTATTAATTGATACCTCCTCTTTGTGGCTAATAATATTTGTAAGTTCTTTCTATTAAATAGGAGTTGTGAAAGGGAAAATGAGAATCAAACCACTCCCCCAGAAGGTACCATTTCACTGTCGACATTTACAGTTGATTTTTAGATTATCATAGAATAAATTTTCATATTTAGAAGAGATATATTCAAAATTTAGATAGGAAGGTTGTAAAAGATTTTTTTTGAACTTATTAATATGAATAAACTAATCTTGTCTAATTAAAAGCTGAATAAGATGTCATTATAATATAAGCATCAAATCAGAAATCTTTTGACTTGAGCTCAAAGTCTGGTTTTTGCTTCCTTCTATTAACCACTCGGCACCAATAAAGATATGATGCCAATACAAGCTGACTTGAAAGGCTTACAAACGAAAAGAATTACACAACCTCGTATAGTCATATTCACCACACCACTCCACTCTACTCCACAATAAGATGGAAAGAAAAATAAACAATGAAAAGAATTACATCACAGATGAAAACTTGCTTGAATTTGGCACAGGCAATCTGCATACCGGATCCCAATTTCTAGATGTAAGGAAATAGTTATTGGAATCCCAAGCTATTTGACAGAGGCAACTTAGCAACTCCAACATAAATTCGTAATGATCTAGGCAACAATAGAAGGGTCCTGCAAGACGGAACTTCACTATCAGTATTTCAGTAATATTACCCTCAAATATACAAACAAAAGAGAATGAAGAAAAGAAAGAAATGGCAGAGGGTCGGGGGAGCACTTTGCCATCCAACATAGTGCAACTCTTCAGGATTGCACTTTGTGAGTATAATATTTAAAAATGTTACACTTATGTTAGATATTCCCACCAAGCAGAAGTATTTCGGGTTGTCTAGGAAATGTGCTCTAACTAACTGTCAAGTGACGGATTTCCTGCACTTTGTTGTTTTGCTTTTCCTATTGGCCATAATGTTAGCCAGAAGAATTGACATAAAAACAAAGCCTTCCTTAAAGTTTTATAGGGGCAACCGCAGAAAACATATATAGCACCATACGACCCTAGAAACATTGGATGTTGAAGTGCAAACTTCTCAAAAAAAATGCTGAAATGGGACAAAACAAAACTGAATCAAGAATGAGTTCAGAAGTTAGAAGATGGAAAGGAGTGTGGCAAGGGCCGCATGACTACATTGGATGAAGAACTTGACAGCAATTGGAACTGATGTCACTAATTCTAGATTAGCATACCAGCAGCTGGGTGTGCTATTAAGGACAACAGTATGCAAAATATTTGAGTTCTAATTTCTTTTCCGGAACAGTCGAGAATTAGATGCAAATCATGCAGGAGAAGATAGATTTAACAAGATTGAAGTGGATGTCATGTCACATTTGTCTTCAATAATGTGATGTCCACATTGATGGTGAATCGTAGAGACGAGACCCGACAGGGACGGGAACAGCCTTCGGGCTTTACCTGTTATTAGACATTGGTGGCGAATCATGTAGGAGCTTTGAGGTAACCTCAAGGCATCTAATTTCTGATTCCCCTTTCCAAATAGCAATGAATCCCCAGAAGAAAATATTGTGTAATTTAGACATGTGAAATTTTGGCAATAACTCATGATTCTTGTTACAACATGATTCTTGCTGAAGGTACTCAAATTTTTATCCCACCTATCAGAAAATTTCTTTTCATCTGTTTTTCTATCATTGTTTGTGACCTAACACCAAATAGGACTAATGAATACGAAATGATAGACAAAAGGTGGACTGAAAGATATATAGGGGAGAAAGAGAAATGAGGAAAAACATACCTTTGCTGTCAAATTTGACAATGCAAAACTCCATTTTTCTCTTGTTTTTGTACCGGCAACTTGCCCTGCTTTAGCTACTTTAGTAAAAGCACCATTCAGCCAGACAGCTCCAGCATTAACATACCTGATCAGCTCCAAAAAAATGGAAATGTGGAGCTTAAGTAATATAATAATAACCCCACTTTGTGCTTGCTTGCTAGAGTACAAGTGCTTAAACCAAAATGAGTGCACATACAGATTCCATCTTAAACCAAGCTAGCTCTCCCCCTCATTCCATCTTCTATTTGGGAGATGCACTACATTTAGTCTCTCTTTTTATTGAGGAAGATGCGCATGGATGCAAAAGTGAGTGGCAATACACATTAATAAGATGTTTATCAAAGAAGATCAAATAAAGATAATATTTGCCTCCTCAGCCAACTGAAGTTTTTGAACTCTAATCCTTCTTCAGCAACTAGGAGCAACATATAATTTTTTTCACTTCAACGGAATTGAATAGTAGCAGCAAAGCCTAAAAGTTGAAGAATTCATTTTAATTATCCAATGAGAAGCTATTGATTTTTAAGGTATTGATTATGGTAGCAGGACCCACAATTTAAGAAGAGTTTGGAATTGTTTGAGGAGATATTGTGAGGCTGCATACTAGATAATGCATAAAAAACATAGTAGTAAGCAGGGTGAGGAAACTAGAAAATATTCAAAACAATGGTTCAATTCCCAATGCTCTCTCAGATGTCAAATCAACCAAACATCCTATGCAATACTGCTGATAAGCAATTGAATTTTGCTGCTCAATGAGATAAGACATAAACCCGACTACAGAAGGGAAATGATAACAGGCAAAGCATGTATTTTCTTTCTTTACTTTGCTTCAATCAGAATGTTGCAAGGATAGGGAACAGTGTTGGAAATTTACTAAATATGGAAATAAGTTTAACCCATTATTTATGACTCGAACAATTGAGGTCTCGCACGTCGGAAACATCGTTTTCACACACGTGCACACATAGTGTCAAGTATCGTAAATTTCATTAGTGAAAGAGATATTGGTACGCAAGTGAAACGTTTGAGACATAGAATGATGGACGGTTATTGGTCAAATGACATGTGTTCCACGTTGGTAAATGAAGGAAGAAGTGTACGATGTGTAAGATCGAACAGGTCGAGTCGTAGCGTGCGGGCGGCCCTCGCGGAGCCGGAGCGCCGCGACGCCACCACCGCCAGGGCCGCGGCGCCCCAATGGTAGGGCCGCGACGCTAATTCGCTCGTTGGTTACTGGAGCTTAGGCGCCGCGGCGCTAACGAGACAGAAAGTTCGACGGGAGCTGAAAAGGTTTCTGACTTTTGGGCTGGTTTGGGGCATATTCCCCACGAATTGGCTCATGAATTCAGCCATTATTTGGCTGAATAACACCTCTCCATAAGTGTCATTACATGGCCATTGATTGACATTACTTGGCTATATGAGAGGTCATCTTGTACACACTATAAATTGAGGCCTTTGGCTCAATTGTAGAAGACTCCATACTTGTATGATTTCAGATTTTCTGAAATATCCTCCGCTCTTGCAATCTTCCACACACTCAAAGATCCTTCTCTCCTAGCGTATACTTGAGTCTCATTTGCTCACTTGTTTGATTGTTGTTTTATCTTGGGAGATAAGTTGTCAACACACCGTTAAAGGATTATACGGGACAATATTATCTTAAGGAAAGATTGACTCAGCAAGCCATTTTTTTTGTTCTAATTCCAGATTACTAAACACTTTGTTGTTGCTATCAAGGTCAAGAAACTTGTTGCAATTGGAGCAAACACTAAAGAACTACTCAAGAACGCAGGCTTCAAGCCTATTGTATTGTAATTCATTTTGTTTATCCTTTCTAAGTACTAGTAATAGTTGTACACTATTCCCGTACATCCAATGTAATAACTCACAAACAGCCCTTCTCTCAGTTTAAATAAGTTGCCCCAGGGAGGAAGCCGATCGCCTTTTGCTTCCTTTCCTCCTCTCTTACCAAATCAAACAAGAGTAGAGAACTTTAAAACTTTCCCTTCCTTTCTCTACTTCAAAGTATTGGTAATTCAGCTCATATAACCACTTAACAGTATGCCAGATTCTTTCATCAGATGCTCTCAGGAGATTATCTCTATAGACAGAAGCAGACAAAGAGACAAAAGAGAGCAGGTGATACTCTAGAACTATGAAGCACGGACATCTCATTTAGGGTGAGGTGTCCGTGTCGGACACCTCATCGGACACGAAACGCCTCGGACACGCCTCGGACACGTGTCCGGGACGTTTCCCAGCAAAAAAAAAATCGGACACGGCAGAGACACGCGGGGGACACGGCAGGGACATTTTTTTTTTTTTAGAAAAAGTTTAGTTTTAATTTTATTTGATTTATTTTAAGATGAATTTGGGTCTTGGGACATACTTATGTATTAGTTTATGGACTATGGTCTTATGAATTATGTATTGAATATTTGATTGATTGTCAATTTGTTATGAATGTTTCTTTTTAATTTGGTACATATTTAATTTGGTATTTTGGTTATTTGGTATATAACAAATTTGAATTAAATTTATAATTTATTTATGAATGTGAAGCTTTAATAATATTAATTTTAGTATTTTATATATTATATTATATATTATATATAAATATTTTTTAATTTATTTTTACAGCGGTGTCCCAGCCGTGTTGTGTCCCCTATTTTTCAAAATTGCCGTTTCCGCGTGTCCGTGTCCGTGTCCTATCGGACACCTCTCACGTGTCCGTGTCCGTGTCCGTGTCCTATCGGACACCTCTCACGTGTCCGTGTCCGTGTCCTATCGGACACCTCTCACGTGTCCGTGTCCGTGTCCTATCGGACACCTCTCACGTGTCCGTGTCCGTGTCCTATCGGACACCTCTCACGTGTCCGTGTTACATAGCTCTAGAACACTAAGAACCAACTGCAGCAAGAAGTACAGAAAAGCATTGTTAAAAAACTGTCTTGAATCACATAAACATTTTAAAGAATCCAGACCTGCTTGATTTGACCGCTGATCCTGTGTCATTCAATTTCCGTTCTGCTGCCATAACTGCAGCCATTGTTTTATCTGACACTTGAAGCCTTTGATCAACAGATTTAACTTTCTCATTTACAACTGAAATTCCAACTGTAAGCTTTTCTGTTAGCCCAACTCTTCGGTCAAAGGAAATGACTCTGGCAGATGCAGTGGCTCTTAACTGGTGTTTCTCATCAAATGCCTTGGCTTTATTCATTGCATCTTGTCTGATAGCTGAACCTTTTGCCAACACATTTGAGACAACATCTTGTGCTTTACTGATGTATACTTTCCCATTCACCCTTCCATTGCTAGGAGAAGTAGGTTTGGCCTGCTAACAGAGACAAATGATCAAAAGATGATATACGTAACGCAGAATGCTATAAAGCTGAAAAGAGCCAACAATAAGTACACAGTCGAAAACAAAGATGTGCCTGCAAAGAGCATCCGAAGTGTAAATCATAATACACGAATCCTACACCACAAACAACTTGCAATGACTCTTCCATATCTAAAAGCTCTCAATAGAGACAACAATATTTATGTTCTTGTGGACAAAACATGCCCAACTTTTTAATAACTCAAAGGAAGAATTATGACCAGCTTTATTTACTAGGTTACCTCAGCAAGCGGAGAAGAACTTTCCCCGGCCACATTCACAGCATTATCAACTATCCTGACTTCCTGGAAGCAAAGAGTTGACCACATAAATTGCCAATATAGATATTCCTAAATTATTATGTTTCCATAACTGATTTTTGCAATTACTCCCTCCGTCGTTCCACAATAAGTGGTTGTTTAGGCCTTTCAATTTTTTCCAAAATAAGTGGTTCTTTAGAATTTCAAGAATACTTTGAGCATGTACTTCCAAAATTGCCCTTGTTTAAATAATCAACATTCATTAACTACATTTTCTTTTTCTAGACATTGATTAGGGGTAAATTAGTAAAAGCACTCCTAATTTTCTAGGAGTGAGCACTTTTTAAGGGGTGTGCACAAGCTAAAAGAACCACTTATTGTGGAACGGAGGGAGTATATGTAAAGAGATAACACTTTCACACTTGTCTATGTAGTTACCCGAGTCCCGGATAGTGGAACATAGTCTTCTGCCTGAGTAATATTTACAATCTGATCCACTATGGTTGCTCCCTGCAAAATGAGTAGAATTAAAAGGCTACTTCTCGCAAACAAACAATTCAATCAAAGATTGTACATAAAGCATTTTCCATGTGCTTTATTATCCTTCAAATAACAATAGCATATCAAATTTTTGATGTACCATAATAATTTGAAGTAGGAGCACCATTCATTCATTCTCTATATTTAATAACTCAAGCAATTTTGGGATGTTGCAGAGTATGCATAATCAGTCTCTAGCCAAAAGTTACAAGCAGATTCAGGGAGGATGTAATTTATATATATACTCATTACATTTCATAAAGATTTTAAGTCATATAAAAGATCTATTATATTATCAGACTATTTAAACCCCAACAACAAATACAGGTAACAGTTTGAAGATTTGTTAACTCTTCAATCCCCAAAAGAAATGTTGAAAAATAGTGTTGTATAGTATGTTTCATGTTTAACGGCAAAATCTACCTCTACTTTCTCCATGAAACATAAGATTAGCAAGAGAAAACAGAATCTTAAATTTATTTCGTAGTTCCTACACCTCCTTAAATTGTCGTGAGTTATCGATGCTACACAAGATGATACTTCCCGTTAATCTATATTCTATGATAATTTGAAACTCTACAAGTTATTCAACTCTTATATACAGTTGCCTTGTAATGCTGCTAAACAATTTACTGCACCAACATAGAAAGGATTTAACAGTTCAAAAGAAAACTACACTCTAAGAGGTTTTGTATACACTCTACCTCCCCAGACCCCACTTGTTTGTGGGATTACATTGGGTTGTTGTTGTTGTGTAGTTTAACAGTTTATAGTAAGTTTGTTTACCCTTTTCTCCTGAGATACAAAATTATGTTTATTATAATGAGTTAGATGTAGCTGATTGTGTAATTCTACACAGCAATGCATAGATTTTGAATTCATGCTTGAAAGATAAAAGCAATACACGGTTATGCAAATAGACAAGTAGTAAGAAGAAAAGTAACATTACCGACAACAACAAGGCAATTTCAAGGGCTTTCGGGTGTTTAAATGTAACAAAGGCAGTCTTCGATTCTCTGCATTCCACACCAAAATCAGTCTCAGATATACTCCCTTGTTCCATAATAAGAGGTTGTTTTAGGCTTTTCAAGAAAAAACTGAACTTATTCTTCCAAAATTAACTTATGTAAGTTAAGCCTCAGTCCCATTTTATAAAGAAATGTTATTTTTCAAATGTGTGGTCTAAAATAAATTTCAGACAATTATGTGTCTATAAATCATAGAATTTCAAAGTTAAATTATTTTTAATTTTAGAAAGGTGACATTGTTTTTGAGACGGACTAAAAAGCAAATGGAGTAGTAGTTTTTCTTTTCTAGTCATTAGGGTAAATTAATAACAAAAACACATAATTTTCTAAGAGGAGCAATTTCTTAAAGAGTGTGAATAGGTTAAAAATGATACTTATTAGGGAACGGAGGTGGAGGTGAAGCTACTCACCGTTGAATGTGAATATGGTCAATCTCGCCGGAAAACGAGAAGAACTCGTGAACCTCTCTCTCGTTGGCCAGATCTGATACATTATCTACTCGTACTGTTCTTACCTCCTAATTCAATAAAGGAACAAGGTTAACAATAATTCAATTTACAGTTAGAAGAAAAATTAAAACTCACCTGCATTGGTATTTCTCTCAGCTCAGCTAGTCGTGTTGTGCAAGTGGAAGATTATTAATGGGATGATGAGCTGAATAAAGAATGTGACAGCCAAGAATGCCTGTTGAACATTGATTATTAATCAGCTTTTTCCTTGAAATAACGGTTTCGACATTCATTAATTATTCAACATTCCGGGTAAGTATCTGTTTGGCCAAGCTTACAACTGTTTCTCAATTTAAGGAATAATTTTTGGGTCAAACACATACTTATCAATAAGTAGAAGTGTTTTTTTAAAAATTCAAAAATTATTTCTAAAATGGAAGGGAATCTCTAAAAAGTGTTTTTTCAAATATTTTTTAACTTTTTTTTTGAATAAAATTGTTGATCAATTTTTTTTAATTTGGTTTAATTATTCACTTTTAAAAAATTAATTGGGTTTAATTATTTACTCTGTTTTTTATAAGTAGTTGATATGTTGATTTTTTTTATAGACTTATTTCAATTGGGTTTAATTATTCACTCTCTTTTTTATTCAATTGGGTTTAATTATTTACCGGTTTTTGATAATTAATTGATATGTTATCTGGTTTTTTCTTCAAAATTTTGTTTATAGACTTAATTCAACTGGGTTTAATAATTCACTAGGTTTTCAATAAGTAGTTGATATGTTATCTGTTTTAAAAAGCTTAATTCAACTGGGTTTAATTCTTTATGGGGTTTTAATAACTACTCGATATGTTTTCTGTTTGTTTGTTTTTTCAAAAAAAATTTGTTTGAGACTGAAGCGTAATTGTTAAAAAATAGATTATATCAGTATTAAAAACATATTTTCTCTTTGCCATATATATATATGTGTTTATTTTCTCCATATTTTAAGTATTAGTTTGTTCTGTCCATTCCTCATTGAGAAATGTAATTGAGCGAATATTTGGTCTGTGGAAAAAAAAGATGAAGTGTATTATCAATAATGTCAAGTTTTTCATTAGACAAAAAAATGGTTGCGGGAACTATGGATATGCATAACTACTGTCACGACCCGACCTCGGGCCCGCAACTGGTGCCTTACCCCGGGCACCCTAGTGATAATACATTAGAGAAAATCAGCGAAATAACTTATAAACATGTAACAATGTAAAATAGGAGACAGGCCAACCGATAGATCGCCTTTCAGCATATATATATATATATAAAACCCGAACAGTTATCATTTACAAGCCCAACTCACAACAGTACTACAGACCTCTAAGAGTTTTTATAACAACTATGACGGGACAGGGCCCCGCTATACCCCTGAATGTACAAGAACCTACAGTGTCAGGGAACCATACCAAAAGATAAGCCTCCGGAGAAACGGAGATTCCCAAAATGCAGAACTGTGATCCTATGAGCGAGGATCAACAACCGGCCAGACTTCACCTGCAGATTTAACGCAGCCTCGGGCGAGGTCAAGACAACAGTACCAAGTATGTGAAATGCAAAAATATCAGAATGAAATCATAACAGTCTATATAAAACAGGAGACATGTATAGGGATGTCAATGGGGCGGGGCGGGGGCGGGGAAGGGTACCTCATACCCGTACCCGCCACCTAAAACCCACCCCCATCCCCGTCCCACCACCCATCACCGATAGTAATTCCTACACCCGCCCCCGCCCCACCTACCCCAAGTGTACCACTTACCTACGGTACCCACCTAAATAAGTTGAATGAAACTGCATAGCAGAATTTTGTTTTTTTTAGTAGTGAATCTCTAACATCTATGAACCTAGATAGCTAGTTTAAAGATACTATGTAGTATCTTGAAGATATAGAGAGTATCTCATGATCAAAAGCTGATCCAAAAAATGTTGATTTCATTTGCATGAACTGATCATGATAACACTCTGAAAAACACTTTTAGAATTACCTGTGAAATAGTATAACTATACGAGGAAGAAACACAAAAAAAAGGTTACGATTATTACTAAATCTTGATTGGAGGAAAGAAAAATCGGACTACGCGAGATTAAGGCGATAATACAAAGGGTAAATATACAAAAGTATAAGATGGCATGAGCAAGTACTGAAATCCCACTAGTGTACATATTCCCGAACTCGCAGAATCTTGTTCTTGAAGGCAACTGGAATAGCAGCACCGGTGACAACAATATGAATAATCTCACTGCTATTATCGATGGCGCCCTATCTGTTCCCATTTTTTATGTAATACTTCGTCTTGCTACTTTATATCTCTACTTGTTTGGTACTTTGTAAATAAGTGGTATAGAGGAGATTTTTGTAAGACAAATATAGTGAGTTTTACTTACTGGAGAAGGAGAAAGGATGCTAAACTTGAGAGTGAAATGCACATATGGTATTAAAAAGGAAGAAAGGTGGGTACGGGCGGTGCGGGTACGGTGCGGGTCTTATATGAAATTCACATCCGCCCCACTACTCATGGCGGGTAGCACTTTTGATACTCATACCCGCCCCACCACCCACCAAACCATCCTCCATACCCGCCTAATCGAGCGCGGGTGGTACCCGCGATTTACCCGCCCCACCGACATCCCTGCATACGTATGATAACCAAACTACGACACAATATATAAGCGGCCATGTCAAGTCGTGACGACGCCTCAAAGTCATTACTCAAATATAACCATGGGTCTCACGCCCATAATATCAATCACGCCTGCGTGGAATTCTTCCTCACCGCGATCCATGATATAATATAACACTAATATGTATACGAACACGAGTCCCACTGTGTCATAAAAACTGTGACGCTGCAGTAGAAAGCTAACCACCGATCCACCTGATCATAAAATCGACCGGCGTAAGTACGACTAGCTACGAGATCCGGCTGCAACAATCGATCGGGCAAGTACGAAGCTACCTACGATTCAACTCACACGAGATATGACCGGCAAGTACGAGCCATCTACCGTAGTCAGTACTAAACTATGCTATAGAATCGATCGGCAAGTACGAAGCTAACTACAGATTCACCATACAAGAATCGATCGAGGTACGAAGCTAACTACTGATCTGCTGCGTCGCTACTAAACCTCACGAGAGCTAGTCCATGGAATAACAATATCATCCGAATTGCACCGCGTCTCCGCCGCACGCCGGAACCTTCATCGGTGCAGACATGTCCATGGATCAATAATAGTGGAAGCATACCCGTGGGTCACCCGACGTGTCAGTATATCCAAGGAACGATATAGTGGAAGCATACCCGTGGGCCACCCAACGTGTTAGTATGTCCAAGGAACGATATAGTGGAAGCATACCCGTGGACCATCCAACTTGTTAGTATGTCTAAAGGAACGATATAGTGGAAGCATACTCGTGGGCCACCCAACGTGTCAGTATGTCCAAGAAAATAGTGGGATGACCGACCCTCCATCGAGAGACGCGGTACCATAAGAATACAACACTTGCACAACAGGGCTATCACAAGCAAGCATAGGCAAGTTACCATACTTCTAGACTTTCATTAACATGTAAACTGATTCACCATTTTATAACTCAAGGTACTTTCATTTTATGCCAACAATTCTGGTTTTAAACCCAAAGTACTACGTACTTCAATTCTCTTAAAAAGATCCCTTTTTACGTAAAAACCACACGATACTAATACTCGTAGTATCAAGACACTTTCATGTTTAAATCAAATACTTTATACTTTTTAAACCAAGTGGCTTACACTTTTAAAACAACATCAAGTATACTTTTAAAACCCAAGTAACTCACTCTTTTAAGATCAAGGCATTCACACCTTTTAAAATCAAGCCACTTATATTTTTCCTATCAAGACAAGTTCAATATTTAAAAACAAGCTACTTACACTTTTAAACTCAAGTAACTTACTTTTTTCAAAACAAGTAACCTATACTTTTAAATCAAGTTACTTCTCCTTTCCCAAAATCAAGTCGTTTATAAATCAAGTAGTTTATAAATCAAGTCTCTTATCTTTCAAGATCAAGTCTCTTAACTTTTTAAGATCAAGCCTCTTAACTTTCAAAATCAAGTCTTATATCTTTTAAAATAATCAAGTCTCTTATCTTTCAAGATCAAGTCTCAAGTTTAAATAATTAAGCCAATCTTTTATCTTCATAAAGTCGCTATAACTAACTGTCATGACCCGACCCGACGGGCCGCGATTAACGTCCTAATTGGACGTCATTACTGACATGTCACACTTAATCCATTTAATACAGATATCTACATAAATTTCGCAAAGACAACGCCGCTTTACAACATATCCTAAAACGCGAGCCGACAAGGTCGCCAAAACAACAAAACAACAAAACAATACCATAATAGGCTGGCCGATCAGCCGCCACCAATCACATCACGCGCACAAAGGCATAAATCAAAACACGCAGTTCTGGCAAGGCCGCTACTAGATAACGACATCAAACCCAAAACAAGGTACAAACATCCAACCCACAATCGCTTCATGCACTAAGAGAGTAATATCGACTATACGACGACAGACCGTCGTGCCCAAAGTATGCATAAGTCTAAAAGAGATTTTGTACCAAAACGACAAGCTCTGGATCAAGGAGCTTCCCCAACAGCTGAGTAAGAACCTAGACCGAGTGGTCACCAAATCAACACTGCTGCGGGCATTTAACGCAAATTTCCCGGAAAGTGGTCGATCTGAAATAATGTACCGAGTGTGTAAAACATGAAATACTGAAAATGAGACCATAACTGTACCAAGTAAAATAGAGAGTCAACTGTGTCTATAAAAATGAGAGTCATATCAGAACCCATGAATGTCTACCATAAAATCATCATGTCCATATACCTGTCTGTAAATCTGTACAACGTGTCTCGGCCCTCTAAGGGGGGACTCGATGATATCTGTATATATATATGTATGTATAACGTGTCTAGGCCCTGTAATGAGGGACTCGATGAAGGTATATATGTACAACATGTCTCGGCCCTGTAATGAGGGACTCGATGGAATTATCAATATAACATGTCTCTACCTGAATGAGGACTCGATGGAATTCTCAATATATGTATAACATGTCTCTACCAGAAGTGAGGACTCGATGAAATGAGTAATAACACTGCACGAGCGTAATATCATGAGCAACCATATATAACTTAGATTATCGTTTGACTCTCAATGGAATAAGAAAAAGGCATTATCATATCATATATCATTTAAGTCATCTTTTAGAAAATCAAGGCGCTTAGCGTATCACATATCATCTTTTGGAAAGTCAAGACACTAACTTATCATGAATCATTATGTGACTCTCAATAAAATTTACTACCATAAACTCTGTTACTGAAACCATAACCAGTAAATAATCATTTTTAAAACTGAACTGGTAGGAGTTAAGTACGTCCGCCGTACTTTCACAAAAATCATGCCAAAAGAAAGAAGGAAAGGTCTCACATACCTCTTAGTCGAACTAATCAACTCAATGCTAAAATACGCCTCGTCTAATACGTCAACCTATAATAATGATAATATGTTTGTCAATTCTATGATTCCTAACGTGGGTTATATTGAATAATGACTTCCTATTCTACAAAAATTCGGGCATCACTTCCCCTGTTTATATGCACATCCACAATTTACAAATCAAGCCAGCAATATCAATTAACCGTCACAACGTAAAGATATAATCAAAACCATCCCAATTACTCCATATATGCTATCATACGATCTTCTTTCTATTTATACTCATGAAAGACCACAACTTCAATAACTCTTTTCTTAATTTTTAGAATCCAATTCCATATTTCCATACTTCCATATAACTAATTACAACTTAAATGTCAAGATTTCTCTTCAATTTTCAACATGCAATTAGTAACCATATAACAGCACAATAATTGAATCCAATGTTCACCAAAACAGCCCAAGGCTCAATCCTACAACAACATCACAATATCCACAAGCATTTTCTTATTTCCATTTCCTCCTAGTCCAAGTTCATCTCTTAACACAAGTTTATTCCTTAATTACCACAACATGCAACTTCAATTATACTACAAGAAGGAAAAATCTTACCTTAATTCTTGCCCAAAACAACCCTTAAAATCACGTCCATTGCCTAGTCGAATTACCCACTGTTTTATCAAGTTCTTGCCCAATTTTATCACCTCTTCAACTCCAACTTGACATGCATGTATTCCACAATGTTAACCCATCATTTATACCTATTTTCTTCCAAAAATTGTAGCAAAATATGGAAGAACTCACTGGGCAATTTCGGCCCACTGCTGCCGTTTTTTCACCAATTTCTTTGGTGTTAAATTGGCCCAAAATTAAAGAGGGGAATTCAATTAATGGAGAGGGGTTAGAAGCCTTAATTTGTTGCTAAGGGAATGAGGAATTTGGATGGAAGAGGAGAAGTGAGTGGAGGGAGCATGGACAATCTTGGTGTGGATTTTTTTTAAACCCCAGATATGAAAAAAGAAACGTAGGTTTTACTAAAAGCTGAAAATTATTTTTATATATTACACATTGGTCCCCAAGTCCCCCAATTAATAAATCTTAATCCACTTTTCTTAATCTTAATTTCCCGCTTTCATAAATTTCCGTTTTCTTAAATTTTCGGGAATTTCATAAGATCTCGTATTCTCCATGTAGTAATTCTTATAATATGTTACTATCCTGTAACGGGAATATACCACAATCATTTCCAATTTCAACTATCACGCTCGTTGTAACCAAAAAAAAAAATCGGAGTCACATCCTTAAGTATATTAATTTCCTTAATGACGTTCCTAACTATCGCCTTAACTTACGAGGTGTAACATTAACTTCTCATAAAGCCATTATAACACTTTATGTTTTAAACCAATCAAAGACAACCACACTCATTTCTGAAATTAAGAGAACTTTATTCTTTTAAAGACCAAGTATCAATTTCCTTTCGAATAATGATTCATAACTTTTAGAATAATTCAAGGTTCTTAACATTTAGAACTTAAGTCAAGGACATTAAAGTGAAACCAAATTCATTTAACACATGTACGTCTACCGTACTATATATTTCACAACAATCATGCTCAAGAGGATAGGAAGAATCACATACCTTTTCGGCTAATCCACTTGTCAAGTCGAATATGCCACGCGTAGAATATCAACCTTTAATAATCAAATACGTCTATCAACGTCTAGATTTCTTCGTAGAATATTTCTAAGTATAGGGTCTCTTATTCTACGAAAAATCGGGCAGCACTTCCCCTGTTTTTACGTACTTTTCCACCTTTTCAAGGCCCGAAATTCAATAACCAACATGCCACATTTAAGGCGCAATAATACCACAATACTAAAGGGGATTACACGCCTAACTGGACGTGTAAAATTTTGCCCTACAATATACAAAACAGTCCATTAGTCCAAAGTAAAAACAGTCCAATGTAAATACAGTCCAATGTAAATACAGTCCACTAATACCATCCATTAGTCCATTAGTTGGTGTTCTTGGCCAACTGCTACAATCATACTTATCCAATTTTCGGCTAGCATGCCGGAATTACTTCTTTAATCTTCCAACTTATATCCAATCTTTATATAAGTTATAATAACTTTGTTATTAACTGTCAACATGTAATAGGTAACGTTTTTACCATTTTAATGGCTAGCATGCCAATTTCTCGATTTTATCAACTTAACAAGATCCAAATATTTTCCATCTTCCTTCCATGTATCACATACTCATTTATATACTACCAACATATATAATATCCAACTTCACAAAGAGGACAAAGTTCATTACCTCAAAGAGCCCAAAATAATCCAAGAACTAAAATTCGATCCGTAGCAAGTTTAGCTCTTATTCCTTACGTTCCAATCCGCTCCAAGCAACCCTTAGAAGCTCCTAACCAACTCATCTTCAAGATCCAACTTCAAAAAGTGAAGAACACTTTAGGTTTCATGTCACGACCCGAACCCGGGCCCGTGGATCGTGCTTACCTGCACCCTGGTGATACAACATCGGAGAAAATCACGAAATAAAACATAAACATGAAACAAGAGACATGTTAAATAAAGCAACTAAAATAGTTGCTCAGATATACATACATAAAAACCCGAACAGCTTATCCTTTTTACAAACTCGCCTACAACAAGATTACTGCACTTAAGAGTTTTACAACAACTATGACGGACAGGCCCCGCCATACCACGAATGCATGAACTTACGGACTGGGATACATACTAAAAAGATAAGCCTCCGAGAAACGGAGCTTCCCAATACGCCGAACTGGGCCCAAGAGAGGGTCCACAACCGATGTACCACTACTCGCAGATGAACGCAGCCGAAGAGGTCAAGACAACAGTACCAAGTATGTGAATCAAAATATCAGAATGAAATCATAATCTTATATAAAAACAGGAGACATGTATGATAACAAAACTACGCTCACAACATAAAAGCAACATGTCAAGTCGTGACTCACGCCTCAAGTCATCACTCAAATATAACCCGAGAATTTAACTCAGACAACGGCCAGACGCGGCATCTCACCTCGGTATAAGCATGGCCCTCGAACCATCCCGATGGAAGCATACCCGGCCACCCATCGTGTCGGTATGTCCAAAGGAAATATCCGGATAACAATCGAAATGGAAGCATACTGGGCCACCCATCGTGTCGATGTCAGCGAATAACAAGATAGCAATCCCAATGGAACCGTACCCGCGCCACGCGTCGTGTCGGATGTCCAAAAGGAAACAACTAGTCAACAATCAAAATGGAACCATACCCGCGCGCCACGATCGTCGGTATGTCCAAAGCGATTAGCAAAATAACACTATCTACGCGAGCGCATGCGGAATTCTCCGTCACACGCCAAGACGCCCAAGTAAGTTCTCAACAAGTCAACCTACTCCATCGAGACGCCAGAGTATAGAAACACAATTCTTGCACAACAAAGGCTATCACAACAAGCATAGGCAAGTTCAACAAACTCATTGACTTATATTTTATTACAACAAATCCGGTTCTAACCCCCAAAGTACTACATACATTAACTTTTATTAAAGGATCCGCTTTTCACAAAAGTCACACAATACCCGCAGATAAAAATAGAGTGACTATATTTTCAAGTAAACTAAAATACTTCCCTTTGTAAAATCAAGTAACAACATTATTTTCCAAACGTCCAAGTTTGCCTAATTTCAAATGCTCAAGTTTCTCATTTTAGAAAGGTTTCATAACTCATAGTCTTAATCCCTTTTAAAACAATTGAGTAACATATGTCTTATGTGAGTCGCTTATTCTTGTTTATAACAATCTTGTTACAAATGACCGTGATCTAGGAAATGTAATACAATTTTGTCTTATCTTAGCTTATGCAGATGGAGGTTTCTTGGTTTTAATAACAATTAGTTATTTGTCAATACATTTTCCTTTATTAACGCTGCTATGGTTTGCTCGACACTTATTCTCATTTCCAAATCAAGAAACATTAATCTTTTAAAACCAAGTACTCATTACTCGCGAATGAGGTTTCACAACACTTTTAACAAAATGTTAATTACTGTAAAACAAGTTAAGTCTCTTATCTTTCAAGATCAAGTCTCTTAACTTCTACAATCAATAAACCAATCTTTTACCTACATGTAGTCGTTATAACTAACTTCCCATAAAGCTATTATAACACCCTATGTTTTAAACCAACCAACTCATTTAGCACACGTGACGTCACCGTACTACATAGTTTACAAAACATCATGCTAGAAAGGATAGGAAGAGGTTCACATACCTCGCGACGATTATCGACAATAAGCAAAACGCTCACAATATCAGAATCTAGCCTTTTCCACACTTCAAGTAGAATACGCTATTCATAGTACTTCCACCTATAAGGCCACAAACGCCTATTAACTTCTAACCGCACGGTTCCATATTCTACGTAAAATTCGGCGACCTCCCCGCAAATCAGAAATCTCCTCCTCTATCGAGGCCGGCCCAAGCCAACCAGGGGGTTATACGCCTAACCGGCGTGTACAATTCTACTATACAAAGAATACCACACAAGTTCATCGTAATACACCCTATGTAATTACGTCGATTCTCTTCTTTATATTCGGGCTTAAGTCAAAAGACATTGCCGCAAAGCTATGTTCGATTCTATATATAATATACTTCAACTATATATTCCTACAATATGTAATTTCCAATTACAATAAGGGACAAGATTATTTACCTCGATAAGCCCAAAATTATCCGAGATAAAAGTCGATCCTGCGAGGTTTAGCTCCTACTTCGGCGCTCCAATCCGCCTCCAAACAACCCTAAGTTCTAACCAACTTCTACTTAATACTTCAACCAACTGAAGATTTCTTAGGGTTTTGGTTTGAGACTAAAGGACAAAAGGTAGTATTTCTGCTATAATGATAGAGGTAACTTTGGAATACTACAAGGTATAAGGCTAAGGTATTTTGGGCATTATAACAATACTTGGAGAAGTATTTCAATACCACATGAGAGGGTATATTTCTCGAAACAACTAGGCTAGTGGGTACCTCGGCTAGAACACCACCATGAGAGGTACTCTCGCCACAAGGCCACTCAAAGGGAGGAGAGGCTAGGACGAGAACAACACAAAGGGAAGAGTTTTCAAGACTTAGAATGAATTGAGGATGAAGAAAACCTTCAAGCAAGGGGTATTTATAGGAAACCAATGGACAAGATCAAGCCATGTGCAAGGCAAGTGTAAGGCCAAGATCAAGCCAAGTGCACCCTAACCCCTACTCCACAAAACATGGCACAAAACAAGGCACAAAACAAGGCCAAAATAAGGCACAAAACAAGGAGGAAAACGCCCTTTCGTCCACTCCAAATCGCACTGAGGTGACAAGTGTCACCCTCTCGTTAGCCCAAAAATATTCCGTCGCTCGGAAAAATCCGCAAAAATACAAAACGATATAGCCGGAATTTTCCCTTCGCAAGTTCTGTAAAATGTTTCGTCGAAAAACGATTCTTTACGGGGGTTGTGCACAAATTTCGCCACTTTGCCTACTTAAGACTCAAACTTTTCTACGTACGCCCACACGTACATACTCTGGAAATACGGGGTATAACATTCTCCCCTGCTTAGAAACATTTGTCCCGAATGTTCCTTCTCAAGACGGATAACGAAGAAGTTTCTTCTAACAAGTTGCCAACGCCACACATGGCCATAAAATAACAACCGCACAAATACTTAAACCCAAGCCAACGAGGAACTACCTCTAACATCACAACAAGCCTCCACATATGGTTTAAAGAGTGCTCCCCTCGCACCCTCCATTCACAAAAGAAATGATCACTTCCGTTCTCATAACACAGGTTCGCTTCCTTTCTTACTCGTCGTACCCTTCTCGTACACTTGAACTCCTTCTAGTACACGTACCATACTCTAGTCATCGCTTCAGTTTCCAAAATCTCTGGAGTCACTACCTCCAAACTTGGTCATCTTACTAACCTCAAACTTCTTTAAGGCCATTCCCGGCCTTCACGAACCGCTTCTGGTCGAACATATCCACGAACTCATACGATGGTCACCTAAACTGGGGCCTAGCACCCTCGTGACCCTACCACCTGGCGGGACCACCCAAAACCCACCTAAAAGCACGGGTTGACCCGCAATACGCCCTCAACCCGACCCTCCGTCGCGCCAACTCTTGCTCCTCGATACGGAACAATCTTACTAATTCACATCATGAAAGCCACCACTCTCATTTTACACAACTCATGGACTTATCACACAAATATCTCCCACGCATACTACGCACTCTGATAAAGGTCAAACATAAAATAAATCTTTTACTCAAGACGACCTTACCTCTAAGGTCTCAATCGTGAAATATTCTAAGGTTCACACTTACCATGCCCCCATACTTACCCTTCCAACTAACCATGTTTCTAACTCATAAATAACACAACGCTATCCGTACATAGCACACAATAATAAGATCATCATATCAAGCATACCAAAACTCTAGAGGGTTTAGGATATACCTGTATCCACCGCTTCACTCTAATCATAGCACGTAAATGCAGGAGCATAAGCGTAGAAGGTGATGAACCACCATAGATCCCGGCGCCGAGTCTCTACATCCGCTACCTCTGGCCTGACAATTTCTCGCAAAATGGCCTGCTGTCGCATGTAAAACAAACTCCCAAATTAGCACGACACTCCCCCAAATGGAGCCTACCACCACGGTCACAACGAGGTAGGGGTGGCTTCCGCTAACACCGCCTCCCAAAAATCTGAACCTCGAGCCCGACTGCCTCAAGGCGGTGGAGGACCACTCTGTCAAGGGGGTACATAACTAGCTCTTCCGAGGCGGTCCGCCTCGAAAGTCGCCAAAGACCTGCGCCTGGCCTCTTCTGGCGATCCATGTCGTTCCGTCGACCTCTCCGTGCCTCACATCCTAGTCGTGAGCTGCGTGCGGCAATGTCCACGTGCCAAGAGTTACACCAACAAGCCTCGTCAAGTAATCATCTAGCACGGTGGCGTGGCGGTGCACTCTATCCTCCATGGTTGCCACTAAAGCGGGACATACCGAGCGAACGAGTCAAACTCCACGTTGTACTCAACCGCACGCCTCTCGCCTCAAAGATCATAAATCGTTTACCGCGTGCTCTCATCTGCGAGGCAAGAAGTGAGTGAGGAATGCCTCGAGAACTCGTCCCATATCTGGAAGCGCATGCTCTCCCGACGGCTCGCGAATCAAACCCGATCATGCGGTATCACGCAGCCATGCGAACCTAAGACCACCGACTCGGTCTCGAAGCCTTGATCACTCGCGACCAGAATCGCTTCGGATGAACTCCTGCGGATCATCCTCGTGCCTCGACCCATAAAACTGCGCGGGCTACAACTCAAAAGTCCCGTAGCCTCAAACTATCTCGCTCGGGGTGAACTACGGTGCTCTTTGAACCGCTGGCCCACTATCCTCATATTTGCCACGACTCGCCAAGAATCGGGCCATCTCCTTGTACCATCTCATCTGCTCCAGCCGGGGACGGAGGCTCGTGTATCACGTCTCAGCGGCCATCGCCGCGCTCTAAACTCTGCTGGCGGCGTCAAAACTCGCCGTCAAGCACAATCTCAGTCTTGGCGACCGCGCTCGCGCTCTCTCTCTCAGATCTCACTAGCAGACTCGCCGCCTTGCCCTTCGGGCTCTGGTTTTCTTGCGGAGGCATAAGCGGTAAAAACGAGATACGTCGGAGGGTCCAACTTACAACACTCTAAGGCACGATCTCGGAATGAGAAGAATGGAAACGATCCTAAATGCCACGACCTCACGATTATAGATGTGCACAACACACCGATAATCAAGACTTACTGACACGGTGCGTAGACACTTTCCGAGGACTAACTGCTCTGATACCACTTTTGTCACGACCCGAACCCGGGCCCGTGACTGGTGCCTTACCCCGGGCACCCTAGTGATACAACATCAGAGAAAATCAGCGGAAATAAAACATAAACATGAAATAAGAGACATGTTAAATAAACAAAGCAACCAAAATAGCCTTACAGATATACATACATAAAAACCCGAACAGTTATCCTTTTTACAAACTCTGCCCACAACAGTACTACAGACCTCTAAGAGTTTTACAACAACTATGACGGGACAGGGCCCCGCCATACCCATGAATGTACAAGAACTTACAGACTCGGGGATACATACCAAAAAGATAAGCCTCCGGAGAAACGGAGCTTCCCAATACGCTGAGCCCTGGGCCTAAGAGAGGTCCACAATCGATGTACCACTACTGCGGATGAACGCAGCTTCAAGGCGAGGTCAAGACAACATGTACCAAGTATGTGAAATCGAAAATATCAGAAATGAAATCATAACAGTCTATATAAAAACAGGAGACATGTATGATAACAAAACTACAGTTCACAACATAAAAGCAGTCATGTCAAGTCAGGGACTCACGCCCTCAAGTCATCACTCAAATATAACCCGGGAATTTAACCCGCACAACGGTCCCATGCCCCGACATCTCACCTCGGTATAAGCATGGCCGAACCGTCCGATGGAAGATACCCGTGGCCACCCATCGTGTCGGTATGTCCAAAGGAAATATCCGGATAACAATCGAAATGGAAGATACTCGTGGGCCACCCATCGTGTCGATGTCCAAAGCGAATAACAAGATAGCAATCCCAATGGAACCGTACCCGCGCGCCACGTCGTGTCGTGATGTCCAAAAGGAAACAACTAGTCAACAATCAAAATGGAACCGTACCCGCGCCACGCATCGCGGTCGAGATGTCCAAAGCGATTAGCAAAAATAACACTATCTACGTGAGCGTACTGCGGAATTCTCCACACGCCAAGACGCCCAAGTAAGTTCTCAACAAGTCAACCGCCTCCATCGAGAGACGCCAGAGTATGTAAACACAATTCTTGCACAACAAAGGCTATCACAACAAGCATAGGCAAGTTCAACAAACTCATTGACTTATATTTTATTACAACAAATCCGGGTTCTAACCCCCAAAGTACTACATACATTAACTTTTATTAAAGGATCCGTTTCTTTCACAAAAGTCACACAATACCCGCAGTATAAAAATAGAGTGACTATATTTTTAAGTAAACCAAAATACTTCCCTTTGTAAAATCAAGTAACAACATTATTTTCCAAACGTCCAAGTTTGCCTAATTTCAAATGCTCAAGTTTCTCATTTTAGAAAGGTTTCATAACTCATAGTCTTAATCCCTTTTAAAACAATTGAGTAACATATGTCTTATGTGTGAGTCGCTTATTCTTGTTTATAACAATCTTGTTAC
This sequence comes from Przewalskia tangutica, assembly GCA_029844215.1. Taxonomy (NCBI): domain Eukaryota; kingdom Viridiplantae; phylum Streptophyta; class Magnoliopsida; order Solanales; family Solanaceae; genus Przewalskia; species Przewalskia tangutica. The sequence continues at coordinate 2,045,994 of CM056727.1, forward strand.
ACAAGACCGTGATCTAGGAAATGTAATACAATTTTGTCTTATCTTAGCTTCTATGCAGATGGAGGTTTCTACTGGTTTTAATAACAATTAGTTATTTGTCAATACATTTTCCTTTATTAACGCTGTTATGGTTTGCTCAACACTTATTCTCATTTCCGAAATCAGTAAAACATTATTCTTTTTAAAACCAAGTATTCATTACTCGCGAATGAGGTTTCACAACACTTTTAACAAAATGTTAATTACCAGGTAAAACAAATTAAGTCTCTTATCTTTCAAGATCAAGTCTCTTAACTTCTACAATCAATAAACCAATCTTTTACCTCATGTAGTCGTTATAACTAACTTCCCATAAAGCTATTATAACACCTCATGTTTTAAACCAACCAACTCATTTAGCACACGTATGTCACTGCATACTACATAGTTTACAAAACATCATGCTAGAAAGGATAGGAAGAGGTTCACATACCTCGACGATTATCGACGATAAGCAAAACGCTCCACAAGATCAGTAACGGCTAGCCTTTTCCACTCTTCAAGAATACGCTACTCGTAGTACTTCCACCTATAAGGCCACAAACGCCTATTAACTTCTAACCGCGTGGTTCCATATTCTACGTGAAATTCGGCGACTTCCCCGCAAATCGCGTAAATCTCATCTCTATCGGCGGCTACCAAGCCAACTGGGGGTTATACGTCTAACCGGGCGTGTACAATTCTACTATACAACAATACCACAAGTCTCATCTGATCTATGTAATTACATTCGATTCTCTTCTTTATATTCAGCTTAAGTCAAAAGACATTGCCGCAAAGCTATGTTGATTCTATATATAGTATACTTCAACTATATATTCCTACAACATGTAATTTCCAATTACAATAAGGGGGACAAGATTATTTACCTCGATAAGCCCAAAATTATCCGAGATAAAAGTCGATCCTGAGCAAGGTTTAGCTCCTACTCCGTGCGCTCCAATCCGCTCCAAACAACCCTTAGAAGTTCTAACCAACTTCTACTTAATACTTCAACCAACTATGAAGATTTCCTTAGGGTTTCGGTTTGAGACTAAAAGGACAAAAGGTAGTATTTCCGGGCTATACGTATAGAGGTAACTTTGGAATACTACAAGGTATAAGGCTAAGGTATTTTGGGCATTATAACAATACTTGGAGAAGTATTTCAATACCACAAGGGAGGGGGTATATTTCTCGAAACAACTAGGCTAGTGGGTACCTCTGGCTAGAACACCACCGCGGGAGGGTACTCCTCGCCACAAGGCCACCAGGGGAGGGAGAGGCTAGGGCGAGAACAACACAAAGGGGAAGAGTTTTCAAGACTTAGAATGAATTGAGGATGAAGAAAACCTTCCTTTGAGGGTATTTATAGGAAACCAATGGACAAGATCAAGCCACGCAAGGCAGTGTAAGGCCAAGATCAAGTGCACCCTAACCCCTACTCCACAAAACATGGCACAAAACAAGGCACAAACAAGGCCAAAATAAGGCACAAAACAAGGAGGAAAACGCCCCTTTCGTCCACCCAAATCGCCACTGAGGTGACAAATGTCACCCTCTCGCCCAAAATGTTCGTCGCTCGGAAAAATCCGCAAAAATACAAAACGACATAGCCGAATTTTCCTTCGCAGTTCTCAGAAACGTTTCGTCGAAAAACGATTCTTTACGGGGGTTGTGCACAAATTTCGCCACTTTGCCTACTTAAGGCTCAAACTTTTCTACGTACGCCCACACGTACATACTCTGGAAATACGGGGTATAACATTTCAAACCTTGCAAGTTTCGGCCAAGGGGTGATTGTTAGGCTAGGGGTGTGAAATCTTGTCTAACACTTGGTTAATAACCTTCCTAACACATCAAGGAAGAACACTTAAGAGTTTAAAAAAAAATTGGACAACTTTTGGTCAAGATCCTTGGCCATTGCCGAGAGCTCCTATTCAAGGGAGATAGTTTTTGTTGTCTTGAAATAATTCTAAGTGTGAGATGATTTCATCCTACTAGTGTGATGATATAACACCACCAAGGGCTAGGATTAAAACATGTGTGTGGGTCCCTTAGTCCACTTGTCCACACAAATATCTAAAGCTATTTGGCTTGTCATCTTGACACCTTACACGCCCAACTTGGGCCCACTTGGGGTGACACATGTCGCCCTCCTATTGGTCCAAAATATTTCATCTCCCAAAAACATCCATAATGGCCAAAATCTCGAAAAATAATGTGGGCCCCACAAAACCGTAAATTTTTCCCGTGGGCCCCACGTGACCAATTCTGGAAAATAAAATCCATAATTCTATTATATTCCCAGAAGTCCAAATACAAAAATTGAGAATCCGATTCCCAATAATAAAATTTTTTCCTTCACGAGGTTCGGAATATTTTTCGTCGGAAAAATAAAATTTTCTTCCCTTTCGTACTTAGTGTTACATTCTCGTACGTACATCCTCACATACATACTCTGGAACTACGGGGTGTAACAACTACATTAGAAGGCATGCCCTTAAAAATTTAGAATTTGATAAATGTGATGCAGACCCTATGTTTCTGAAGATGAAGGAGATGAAGATATTGGAGGAACATCAAAGACTTTGAGAGATGATCATGATGGATCGATGAATGATGTTAGTATGGAATCTGTTCACCACAATATTGTCACTTCCTTAATGAGTCGTGGGTCGTAATAATATTTATATATTCTAGTTTATTAATTGTGTAATGATGTAATATATTCAACTTTTGGACATATTGAGTCATTGACTATCATATTGTCGTTACATTTCTTATGTACAATATAATATTTTTTTATTATTAAATGTTGCAATTAAATAATTTTAAAAAAATTATTAAATTGTAAAGATATACTAATTTTTAGAAACATATGATAGAAAAAAATATTTTAAATAGTTTTAAATCTATTAAAAAGAATATTCTAATTTCTTTACATAAATGTGGGTCAAACCGGAAATTGTTTCTGTTTCTCAAAAGTACTTCTATAATTATAGGTCAAATACTCTAACAGATTCTCTAGAAACAGTTTCTGCAAAACTACTAAGAAACATAAATTGTTTTAAAAAAGTTTGGTCAAACAGACCCTAATGTTTGCTTGCCTCTTGGACTTGCCCATCGTTTGCACTTAATCCACGATTATCTGTTTCACCCGTTTGGTAGGTCAAAAATGCGTTTTTTTTTAAAAAAAAGTGCTTATTTAAAAATGTGAGATATTTGACTAAACTTTTAGGAGAAAATACGTGTTTTGACAAAAATACATTTAAAACACTTTCTAAAAGTTGACCAAACACTAATTATTATTTAAATTTATTTTTCAAATTGATCAGTTAAACACAAACGACTTCTCGTCAAAAATATTTTTCACAGTAAGCTAATTTTAGAAGTTTGTCTAAACAATCTATTATACACTTTCTCCTCTTAATCCACTGTGGTCTTTGCTTTTGAGAGATAAAAGAAAAAACCGTTATCCTCTTCTCCTATTGAAGTTCTTATAAGAACACCAACCAAAGAATCTGGTGCAGTAAATGAGGTTGCTCCTTTCTTAACTAGAGATCTCATATTCGAGCTCTGTGTATGAAAAAATTCTTGATAGACAGCGCTATCCCCGAATGAGTCCCTACCCGACCCGAATCAGAATTAATCAGGCTCTAATGTGGATATCGAACACCGGATGAGAAACTAAAAAAAATCATATAAGAGTTTGAAAGAACACACAATATTTTTATCATTAAATCATAATTAATTAATATATTTTTATGTTAATTAACGTGATTATGATAAATTAGTAAAGTGTTATGTAAGCACGATAAATTTTAATGCAACAATAGTCATGCCAAAATATGTTTATAAAGATAAGACAGAGGAGGGTATCTGTTTAATAAGGATGATAAAGCTGGCATTAGCATAGCAGGCCCAAATCTTCTTTAACTTTTCCAAAGTAAGAGTAGTATTAATACTTTTTTGTTTTTGTCAATGTGAGCGCCGACATGAGTTGGACTATATGGGCCTGCCATGCCATGAGACTTGCCACTTTCTCTCATATACCAACTTGAACAGTTTTTTTGTTTACAGCTCAGAGTCGGACTATGTCCGGATTCGCGTTGTGTAATTTTTTTTTATAGAAATTTTCCATATTCAGGGCTAGGGGCGGAGTTAGGGTGGCGAAAAATTATATTGTATATATAATATTAAATTTTATCTATATTAGTATATAGTTTAAAATAAACCTCCTTGATAAATTAAGAAAGGTGGTGCAGTGGTTAAGGGGGTTTAACAATTGGCCCAAGGTCGTGGGAGAGATCCTTGGCCACTGCAGTTCTTTTTTCCTTTAATAGCACCATTTTCTGGTTTGATCGTTACATATTTATTACTGCTTCTGTCATTGTTCATTGCTCAAACTCGAGACATTTGATTAAAGGAGGAACAACAAATCCACTGTAACGCATCTTTTGGTGGTGCAAGTTGAACGGTTTAATTAAGGACCTCTTTGTTTTAGTCGTATCCTCTTAATTGGAACAAAAGGTATAGCAACAAGGAAAATACAACGGAAAAGTTGTACTAATTTGTTATGAACCTCTTTATTTTAGCCGTATACTCTTAATATACTACACCATTCGTTTGCAGATTATATAAATATAAGCAATTATTAGTCTTCAACAATTGTAGACCTATAAATGTAGTAAGCAAATCCGGAGAGTGCAGAAACTACAACCACGATAGCTGCAATACCCATGGCCACTTTTTTGTACTTCCTCGATATTGATTTATTTGATGTTGTTGCTAAATTATATTCTTCACTAAGGCTTCCATTAGCGTTCTCAGTTGTACCTTTCTTTGGCAATGTAATTTTGAGAACACCCTTCTCAAAATTTGCTTTTATCTCATCCGTGTTATAGTCCTTCCATACTGTCATTTCTTTGAAAAATCTCAATCTTGTTTGGTTTATTTGGCGATCTCCTGATATTTTTAAAACTCCAAAATTGCTAACTTGTACCTTCAAGCCTTCTTTATCCTTGAATTCTTGAATGCAAAGAAAAACAATTAATAAATTGAAGGATATTGCAATATCTTCTCTTTTTTTCAACAGTTCTACAAAATTTTAGCTACATTAAATAGTGTAGTAGTATTATTACTTACCTGGAAGATGGACCAAGAGAACATCAAGTCCTTCCTCATGTTGCCACTCGTAAGATGGCTCAAAATGACCATCAATTGTTGCAGCTTCGGTTTTCATTGAGTGTATATCTTCTGAATGAATTAATATCTTTATGCTTCTAATCAATGACTTCAAGCTAAGATGATAGTCTCCAATTCACTTATTTAAGGGCAAAGATGGTGCGAGATATATATATGAAGCAAAAGGAAGTTAATTAAGTTCTTTTATGGGAAGGGAATGATTCCTTTTTTGTTTTTGATGGTTTTGGGTTTGTGGTTACCCTAGATTCTTGCTTAGAGCACATGGTGATTTCCTTTTTGCAAGGCAATGAAAAATTCCATAGTTACTACTTGCTTTAATCTTAAAGAAAGAAACTTATTTCTGAAATTTGGTTAGTGACTTCTATTTATAAGGACTGTATCAATAATATAAACAAATATTGTGAAGTAACTATGATATAAACTTAAAACTTGAACTAACTACATACATTTCACTTCAAATGGCCCTTTTCCAAGTACAAAGGCCAACACTCAACTTCAAAAGACACTTCTTCAATTACAAACCCCAAAGATCATATCACTACTGCAAAGCCCAATACTCGACAAGGCTATTTCACTACTTCCTCTCAAAATTCAAGATAATAGAAAATTAAGAATTTAAAATATTTAGAAAAAATTAAATATATAAAATCAGATCGATAAGATGGGTTGCTCAGATGGTAAGCTCCCTCCACTTTCTAGGGGTGGGCGTTCGGACCTTCGGATTGGATATGAAAATTTCGATTTGGATTTTCGGTTTTTTTAATTGAAGAAATTACAATCCAGATCCAATCCAAATAAACTCATATTGGATTGATTGATTTGGATATTTCAGATTTTCGATTTTTTGCTTTTGAGCCTTTAAAGCAAGCTTATTACGAATGAAATCCATGTGCCCCGATTACAAGTTACATGTCTTAGCTTAATGTAAAATCAAATATGTGGATTCATCAAAGAATTGCTACCACTAAATCAAAAGGTATTAAGTCACGTAATTGAGTTGTACATTATTTCTTTTATTGCAATGAAAGTTGTCTTAGGGTGTGTTTGTTTCTGCAGTAGACATAATTAATTTTGAAATAATTGATTTTGACAATAATTGATTTATGTTTGAATGCAATAATGTAAAAGTGATTGTTATTAATTCATGATGTTTGGAAAGTTTTGATCAAAATTATTTTTGAATGTAGAATTACCAAAATGGACATTTAGTCAAATACATATAAATAAAAATTACTAAAATGGAAGTATGTAAATAAAAATTACAAATAGATAATAGAATTTAAAGTGCAATATAATACTTAAATATTAGTAGAATATTATTACAATAATTTAAAGTGCAATATAGTACTTAAATATTATTACAATAATTTAAAGTGCAATATAGTACTTGAATATTATTACAATAATTTAAAGTGCAATATAATACTTAAATATTATTACAATACTAATTTTGCATGTAGGTGACATATAGTAATGTAAACGGTGTAGGATATAGTTGAGAATAATGAATTAAATGTAGAATTGACATTAATCATCTTAGAAGCTAGAAATTGTAGCTTCTTCCAGAATCAATTTTGAAGAGGAGGGTTGATTTTTGAGAGAAATCCAAACACCCCAATTTTGCTCATTATCACGAAACTAGCAACCCATAATCATTTATAAGTTGTCAGAATTGAAACCAAACATACACTTATTCTTAAAGTAGTGAAGTAAACTTCATCTTTGCCAGCTATATTATATTTAATATAGTAGAAAATTTTATATTGAAGAGAAAAATACATAAAATTTCCTCTTAACTGGTCTACAAAACTTACTTTAGTACCCCGATTCTTGTCGATAAATATCTCCTAAGAAAAAAAGTGTACTCAAGTGAGAAGGAAAAAAGGTTTAAAATTTGTCATTTTCTTAATGGCCAATATATAATTAATACTCTTATAATTATACTTTTTGTTTATTTTGAGACATAAAATTGTGTGTCTTTCTTCATCTTCAGTAATCCAGGAGCCAGCAGCCGCCCTCCCGTGTCCGTATCTTTTAATCCTCATAACTAAACGCGGTTAAGAATATTTGGGGGAACCTGATGGAAATGGAAGGGGTTGGGGAGAAGAAAGTAGGTAAGAAAAAAGTAGTCAAAAAGATTGTCAAGAAGATTGTCAAAAAGAAAGTGCCCAAATCGGTTGCCAAGACCGAGGAATCAGAAAAAGTCAGGCAAAATATTGACACAGCAACATTCAATGTCGAAAAAGCTAGCTCTATGGAACCAGAAATTGAATATTTAGAGCCTACTACTGCTGAGGAAGGTACTATTGCTGCGGAGGTTATGTTAGTAAACGATGGAATGAAGGACTCTGAGGTTAGTGTAACTAAGCTTCCCATTTCGGAATGTAATGATGCTATAGGTTCCCTTGACACAGGAAACGTAGTTCTTGATTCAGAAAAAGGTAATCTTCGTTCCGTAAAGATTGTAAAGAAGAAAGTGCCCAAATTGGTTACCAAGAACAGTGCAAGGACGGATGGATCAGAACAAGGCAGGGAAAATGCTCACACACAAACTGTTTTGAAAAAAGCTAGCTCTCCAGACACAATGGAACCACAAACTGAATATTTAGAGCCTAGTACAGTTGGTGAGATTGTCGACTCGGAGAAAGGCAATTCTCATCCAATAGAAGTTGAGAAATGTACTACTGCGGTGGAGGGTATCTTAGCAAACGATGGAATGAAGGATTGTGAGGTTAGTGTAACTAAAGATAAATTAGAGCTTCCCATTTCAGAATGTAAAGTTGCTATAGGTTCCCTTGAGACAGGAAACGTAGTTCCTGATTCAGAAAAAGGTAAGCGTCGTTCAGTAAAAATTGTCAAGAAGATTGTGAAGAAGAAAGTGCCCAAACTTGTTGCCAGGAAAAGTGGGAACAACGAAGAATTGGTGAAAGATAGCAAAAATGGAGATGCAGAAACTATTTTGGATTCAGCAGGTGTTGCAAAATCTAAACCTAGTCCTCCAGAAACTGAAAATATAGAGTCTCGTAAGGCTGTTTCAGCTGAAGGTGAGGAGTCAAAGAAACTCAGTTTACCTCCGATGGAAGTTGAGAATGCTACTAGTGTTAGTGACTTTGGTGCAACTGAAAATACATTAGAGCCTTCCATTTTGGAATGCGATTATACTAATGTTGTTGAGAATGATAATATGGATTCTCTTGAAACACAAACTGTAGTTCTTGATTCAGAAAAAGGTAGTCTTGATGTTTCTACTAGTTATAATGTGGATTCGAGTAAGGATGAAAATTTGGGTCAGTTGGGAGAGGAAAGGTACAGTCAACGCAGGGAGGAAACAAAGGAAGCCGTAGATACTAGTCTGAGGTTGAATGAAGGAATTGTATTGAGTGGGGAAATGGAGGCATTAGAGCGGAAAAAGAGGCGGAGGACTGAGATTTTCATCGGGGGATTAGAGAAGGAGACAAAGGAGGAGGAAATCCGGAGAATCTTTGGTGAGGTTGGTGAAGTTGTGGATATAAGATTGTTGATAAATCGTGAAACAGGAAAGAAAGGGTTTGCTTTCCTGCGGTATGCTTCTGCCGCTGATGCAAAGAAAGCTGTAGAAAGATATTCCAAAGTTGAGGTAATGCTGTTTGGAATTGCTACGTGTAGTCTTCTAAGTAGAGCAAACGTTTGTTCAAGTAGTGCAGTTGGTTAGCTGTTTGTCTACACATACAGCTAATAAATCAAGTATGTGGCAATATTTGTATTGATTTTTCGACCAGACTATCAATTTCCTGGATCCTATAATATATGTTAAGTTTTAATTAAACTTATCTGTGTTTATCAAAAAATAATTGCTGGAAGCTTATCTAATAAATTTTGCATACTAATAAGCCTATGATTTTGGAAAGTATTTTACTTGAACTCATTTTTGGATACCTAGCTTTAAATGGATATGGCTACAAATACTCTTTTTTCTTTCTAGTCTCTAAGCGGTATGGTTAACAATTCTGACGATTTGCTTTATGTAACTGTACAAGTAATAAGCACTATGGTTTGTGGAATAATCATGCTGTTGGGGTGTTGATTCTTATAATAATTCTTGGTAATCACTTCATTCAGTTTTCATAAAAAATTACGGCATAAAGGATAATATATGCCGTAAATTTGCCGGTGTAGTCCTGTTGGAAAGATAATTGTAGTTTCTGCACTAAGCTGTTGTATGCGATGATGGACTAATGTATTTATTTGATTTTGAAACCTAGATATCCGGGAAGCAATGTGGTGTATCCCTTGTTGAGGGTAATGACACAATATATCTTGGTAATATTGACAAGAAATGGAAGACTGAAGACGTAAGCTCTACTGTTCGCGGCTGATTATTGTAATTCTTCTAGGTTAAATGACTTCTGAAGAGTTTATTTCTGGACAGGTGATTGATAGACTGAAGAAGGCTGGTATTGAAAATATCGATAAGGTCACAGTTATGGCTAATCCTAATAACATCGAGCAGAATCGAGGGTTTGCATTTGTTGAACTTGAAACAAGTAAAGAAGCTCAAATTGCTTTCAGTAAACTCCAAAAGAATGATGCTTTTGGGAAACACATGAAGGTAAAAGTTGCATGGGCACAGCCTTTAATTGAGCCAGATGAAGAAGAAATGCTAAAGGTCAGTTGTAATGGAAGGTTTTGGAATTAATATATTGATGCTTATTGAGTTTTTTTACCTGAAATAAAGGCTAAGCGGTGCATGAGAGAGAAAGGCTCAATTTGTTCTATTTTGTTTCCCTAGTTTTTCAGAATAACAATCTTCATCTATAATACAACTTTTGTTTGAATAAAATACTTAATTGCTTTGCCTTTGTCAAGGTTAAATCAGTTTATGCTGAATATTTACCTTCCTCATGGAATGAAGAAAAAGTGCGAGACTACTTTGGCAAATTTGGTGAAATTGAGAGTATTGTTCTTGCAAAAGATCTTCCTTCCTCAAAGAGAAAAGATTTTGCCTTTGTCAATTATGTAAACCGTGAGTCCGCTCTTGCGTGTATTGAAGCATTCAGTCATGAAGCAGCCAATGACAGTGGATCCAAGGTTTCACGTTGTTTCAGTAATTTGCCGTTAAGTTATTGCGAAAATTGCTTTGCTTATGATTATTTTCAATGTTGATTAAATTTTAGGGAAACATGAAGGTATCTCTTGCTAAACCCATGCCGAAGAGTAAGAAAACTAAACGTGTAACCCTTCCTACTAGAGAACCTCGTGAGGAGAAGAAAATACAGGACCAGTGTGAGTTTTTTGAAACCCTTATATTTGTCAATCTGATGACAGTTCAATATAAAACTGCTTGCTTTGTGGCACAAAACCTTCGATGGCCCTTATTTTTTTATTTGTAAAGAAAAGAAAGAAGAGATTCTCGGGGAATGAATTGCTTGATTATTACTCCTTCCGTCCCATTTTATATGACACATTTCTATATTTAGAAATAATTTAACTTCAAAATTCACCTTTTACTCTTAATGAAATGATTTACAACCACACAAACATCCCAGGTTTATTTTAGACCACAAGTTCTATAAGTCTTCCCATGTTTATTAAACTCTGTGCCCACTCAAACACCCTCATATAAAATGAGACGGAGGGAGTATCTCAAATATGTTGGAATTCAAACACATTTACGAGTAACCCGATTTAGGAAAATACATAGTTCAAGTTTCTTCTCAGATAATTACTAGCATTCTACGTTGTTACGTTGTGGGTAGTAGCTACTGATCATGGTGGTTGATAGTAGTGGTTAATGTTGGTGGTTGGTAGTGGCAGTTGTGGATGATGGTGGTAGCGATTGATACTGGTAGTTGGTGATATATACCAGTGGCAGATGGTGGTGGTGGTGGTTATGCCGATGATTGTAAATGGTGGCTAGTGGCAGCGACGACTGACAGTGGTGATTGTCGATATTGGTAGTTGTGGTTGAAATGGTGGTTGTTCATGATGGATGGTGTCACATGGGTGATTTTCAACCGACTGACAAGCGAGGTTTGTCCCTGCGCGAACTTGACTCAGCATGTTCCAACACTTACCTAAATTTCAGACAATTTGGCCTTAGACTCGTTTTTAGGCAACAACAACGTAATAAGGGACTTAGACGTTTTTAGGCACCATAAGGTGAAAGAAGGCAACATAAAAGTAAGAACAATAGTCAGCAATATACAAAAAACAAATTTCCAACTTGTATTATTAAAGTGAATACAAGAACACTCAATTTTCGCACCACCCTTGACACAAGATCCCCTTTCCTTAGGCAAATTTCGCTCTCTAGATTTTTCCTAAAATTCTAGCTCACAAAACCGGAAAATACACAAGTGTTGGGCTGCACACTTATATTTTCATGTGACAGTCAACTGCTCAACACTTGGCTTACAATGATAGGGCCAACTTGACCCACTCAGCCTCTATCCTAGGCTAATGTAGTTGACATCCCCCAACTGCTAGAAATTACAAGAAAATGCTGAAAATACAAAGGCAACAACCCAAAAGACTTGGCCATTTTGACTAAATACAAGGGAAATGAGCAAAACCGCCCAACTGCACGTGCTAACCAAGTTTTGGCGTCAATAGCCCATTTTTCCCACCAAGTCTTGCGCCCAGCTCGTCCTTCACGCCATTTCCATGTCATAGCTCCACACAGCCTTGCCCTTGACACTGCCTTGCTCGCACCACTTCTTGTCTTGTTGTGCCTTAGCCGCTCATAGCCTTGTCTTTGTCATGCCTTTGTTCCACACTGCCTTGCTTTGCCACATCTTTCCCATGACATGGCCTTGACATGTCTTGCCGCCTATGTCAACATGATTCCACTCATTTTTGGATCGTGACAAGGTCAATCATGTAAATCCCTTGCCACTCTCATGCCTTGTTTGATTACTTAGACTGAGGGTCCAACAAACCACCCCCACCTCTTGAATTCGTCGTCCTCGACGAACCATCAGCATCTGCACCTTTGAGAATTGCCAGTGGTGCACAATAAACAACCTCCTCAGGTTCCTCTTATTTTCCCTCTAGTTCATCTCTGCCCGCGATCAATGCAACAACCATTTCGATCTTTAGAGAGTCTCTTGCCAAGTGCGGCCCTTTGCAAATAAAATAGTCATCAAACTTGCTGTTCTGTTCCTTAAATTTTGAAGTTTCAGCCTCCTGCTTTTCCTTACCTTTGCCATTGCCCTCAACAACATTTTTTTTGTCATTTTCATTTTTCTTCCATTCCTTTTCCTTGTTCCCGTTTTTTGGACTTAGAAGTAGAAGAAATTTCCGCATTTTCGTGACCCAGACAGAAATCTGCTAATGCATTCGCGGCAACAATTACACTAGGAAGCTCTTTAATGTTATGTCTTCGGAGTTCATTGTGTGCCCATGTTTGCAACTCATAGAGGAAATTATGCAACTTATCCTCCTCAGACATGTTGCTTATATCCCGCATCAAAGAACTAAAGCCCTTGATGTTCTCCCCCACCGTTCCAGTTTGCCTTAACTTTTTCAAACGGTCCCTAGCAATTCAGCCTACATTGCTAGGATAGAATTGATCCTTCAACTCTTTTTTCAGCCTTTTCCATGAGTCAATTTTCGGATGCCCATCACTTACGTCGTCTGCCATGCGAGTACGCCACCACAACTTTGCAACATCAACCAAGTACATTGTGGTAATAGACACCATGCCTTCGTCCTTCACACGGGCAGCAAGAAAGTATTGCTCCATATCCCACAGAAAGTTTTTAAGTTTCTTGGCACTCCTTGCACCATTAAACTCTTTAGGCTTCAGAATTTGGACATTGGGATGGTCTGCACCACAACCTTGTGCGAAACTGTTACCGACAACCCTCCACAACAACTCGTTTTTGTTCAATTTCGTGATCTAAATATTAGCCAACTCACGAAAATTAATTAATTTTGTCAAGCTCTCATTCACCGACTTTGCCAATTCAGTGTTCGTGCCATGGATCTGAGTGATTATGTCCACTACATTCTTAGCATCGTCCGTCACACCGACTAGCGCCTCCAACTTCACAACCTTCTCCCTCAACTCGTTCATATTGCTTCTCCCAGCCATCACACAATGTCACGACCCGACCCGATGGGCCGCGACTAACGTCTGGTGGGCGTCACATCGACTGTCACTCTTAATCCATTTAATACGGATATCTCAGAAATTTCGTGACAACGCTGCTTTTACAACATATCCCTAAAACGGCGAGCCGACAAGGCTGCCAAAATAACAACAAAACAACAGTCATAATAGGCTAGCCGACTAGGCTGCCACCAATCAACATCACGTGCACAAAGACATAATTCAAAATACGCAAGCCGGCAAGGCTGCCACTAGATAACAACATCAAAATCCAAAACAAGGTACAAACGTCCAACCCACAACTGTCTACAGACCTCTAGGAGTGTAATACTGACATATGACAGGACAGGACCCCATCGTGCCCAAAATATGCATAAGTCTGAAAAAATAAAGTGCATGCCAAAAATAGCGCTCCGAACAAAGGAGCTCTCCAACTTTGTCTGAAATCCTAGGCGGAGGGTCACCTATTCAACACTGAACTGCGGGCATGAACGCAGCCAGGAAAAGGGTCGATGCGAGATAATGTCTTGAGTATGTAAAACATAAAATATCAGAAATGAATAACAACTGTACAAGTAAAGCAGAGAGTCGTCAAATTTCATAAAGCGAGAATCGTATGCGAAAATCATATCATGTATCTTGAATCATAAATCATCATGCTCATGTATCAGTATATAAACTATATAACATGTCTCGGCCTCATGGAGGACTCGATGGAGTCTGATCTGCGCAGAACGTGTCTCGGCCTCTGGAGGGACTCGATGTAATCTGTATATATATAACGTGTCTCGGCCTGCAGTGAGGGACTCGATGAATGATGCATGGCTGTGCACGAACATGATCTGGCCCGGGACTCGGTGGAGTGAAATAGTAACACTTAACACGAGTAGATATCATGAGCAACTGTATGCAATTAAAATCATTATGTGACTCTCAATAAACTTATTACCATAAACTCTGTTACTGAAATCATAATCACTAGTAAATAATCATTTTTAAAACTGAACTGGTAGGAGTTAAGTACGTCCGCCGTACTTTCATAAAAATCATGCCAAAAGAAAGAAGAAAAAGTCTCACATACCTTTTAAGCGAGCAAATCAACTAAATGCTAAGATATGCCTCATCCAGTATGTCAACCTATAATAATGACAATCGTTTGTCAATTCTACGGTCTCTAACGTAATTTATTCAGATAACGGCTTCTTATTTCTATAAAAATTTGGGTAGCACTTCCTTTGTTTATGTGCGTATCCACAATTTTACCAATAATCCAAATCAACCAACAATTCAACTCCAACTAACAATCCAATTCAAACCAACAATCTAAATCAACCCAATGATCCAAATTAAACTAATAACCACTACCATTTCCATATGTAGTCAAAATTATCTAAACATTCAATTTATCAACTTCAATAACCAAGGGAATTTATACACTTACCTCTCATGTTAGTCAATCATTTAGTCACGTTAGAATTATCATGGGGCAATCCAATCTCTTAACGACATCGCCAATTCAAGAATGTGAATTTAACATTTTTCTATACTTTAATCCTTTCGAGGCATGTATAGATAATTGCCTCAATAAATATGCATGTAGTAACTTATATTCACACACTAATTCAGTCCGTAATACATTATCGAAATTTTCAACAATTTCTATCAACTTTCCGGTCATATCAACATTTTACAATTCCAAAGCTTTTTCCAAAATTCCTTACTTTCCAATTAATCTCCCAACAACTTCAATTAACAACTTTAACTTTAAACATCAAAGTTTCATCTAAATTTTCACATGCAATTAGTAATAACATACCAACACAATTACTCAATTCCAACGTACGCCAAGAATAGGTTCTAAATCGGTGTATATATCCTTTATACAATCATATGCATTTCATATTTCCAATTCCATCTTAACACCAATTCATATCTTCAACTACAACAACATGCAATGTCATTAAACTATAAAAGAAGAATTTTATACCTCGAATTCGTCCAAAACAGTCCCCAAAAACGTGACTGTCCAGATTTTTAGCCACTGCTTCGTCATCTGAACTTGTAACGTCGATAACTCTCTACTCCAGTGTCCTATCGACGAGCGGTTTGTTGCGTTGGAAACTAGACTCGACGAACTTCATTTTAGGCTTTTGAAACACCCAAAAACTCCTAATATGCTAGGAGATATGCCCTTCCAAAGTTGACTAAAAATCTGCCCCAGAAATCCCGATTTTTTTTTGCCACTGTTTTTGCCGATTTTGCCCCCCATTTTCATACTTCTTCAACTCCAAATTGACATGCAACAATCTACAATGTTAACCCATCATTTCTACATGTTTTCCTTCCAAAAACTGTCTTAAAATTTTGGAAAATTGGAGCCTCAATTTCGGTACAGCTGGGCCGAATTTGCCCACTGTTTTTGGGTGTTGTTTTGACTCCTAATTTAGGTGAAGAATTCTAGTCTAAGAGGAGAAAATAAAGCTCAAATTTGACTATGGGGGAGGTGTATTTTCGGTTGTTAGTGTAGAAGAGAAGAAGATGAGAAGACAATGTTTTTCTTGAAATGAAATGGAAAGGTAAGGGTTCATAAGTTTTAAGGGGCAATTTGAAAATCTGAAAATTACACTTACTATTTGGTCCCCAAAGTGTCCTCTTAATTTAAATCAATCCCCCAAGTAATAAATCTTAATCCACTTCTATTAATCTTAACTCTCATTTCCTTTAATTCCCTTTGACACGCTCGTAGTATCAAAAAAATATTCCGGAATCACATCCTTAAGTATATTAATTTTCTTAATGACGTTCTTCATTATCGCCTTAAATTTACGAGGTGTAACACACAAGTTCTGAATCGTCTCTGCTCTGATACCAATTGTCACGGGTGTGATTTTCAATGAGCCGACATGCGAGGTTTGTCTCTGTGCGACAGTCAAGCAGTGCGCCTTGACTCAACCTATTCCAACACTTCGCCAAATTTCTAATAGTTTGGCCTTACTCGTTTGTTTTTAGGCAACAACAACGTAATAAGGGACTTAGATGTTTAGGCAGCATAAGATAAAATAAAGGCAACATAAAAGTAACAACAAGAGGCAACAGGAAACCAATTCCCAACTCGTATTATTAAAGTGAATACAAGAACACTCAATTTTCGCACCACCCTTGACACAAGATCCCCTTTCCTTAGGCACATTTCGCTCTCTAGAATTTTCCTAAAATTCTAACTCAGAAAACCCGAAAATGTACAAATGTTGGGTTGCACACTTATATTTTCGTGTGACAGCCAACTGCCCAACACTTGGCTTACAATGATAGGGCCAGCTTGGCCCACTCAGCCCCCATCCTTGGCTAATGCAGTTGACATCCCCCAACTGCTAGGAATTACAAGAAAATGCTGAAAATACAAGGCAACCGCCCAAAAGACTTGGCCATTTTGGCTTAATACAAGGGAAATGAGCAAAACCGCCCAACTGCCCGCATGTGCGCGTTCCAACCACGTTTTGGCGTCAATGACCCATTTTTCCCGCCAAGTCTTGCGCCCAGCTCGCCTTTCGTGCCATTTCCATGCCTTAGCCGCACACAACCTTGCCGCGACATGCGCGCTTTCGCGCGGCTGCTAGCTTTGTTATGCCTTGCCTTAGCCGCTCACAGTCTTGTTTTTGCCATGCCTTTGTTCCACACTGCCTTGCTTTACCACAACTTACCCATGTCATGGCCTTGACATGTCGACATGATGTCACCCGTTTTTAGGTTGTGGCAAGGTCCATCATGTAAATCTCTTGCCACGCTTATGCCTTGTTTGATTACTTAGAGGGTCTAACAAATGGTATGGTGATTATGATAATGGTGGTTTTGCTGACTTATTGTAAATGGTTGTTAGTGGCGATGACGGCTCACTGTTGTGATTGACAGTGGTGGTGATTGTAGTTGAGATGGTGGTTGTGGGTTGTGGTAGTTGATATTGGAGACGGCAACAACAGTGGGTAGCGAGCGATGAAAGTGGATGGAATAGTGAATACGTTCTTTGCATAAATGCTTGAGTCACTAGCATCCTAATAACATTAAGACTTTCTTATAAGTCTTAATCATTCAGATCTATTCAAACTTATTAGTTGTAAAGAAAAAACACACTTAATGATTGAGATCTGAATGATTAAAATTTAGACCTAAAAACACAGTTAATGTTTGTGATCTAAAGAAACATACTAATATTCTTTTTCCTCAATATAATCCTATTTTTTCCTGATGAAAAATCCTTTAACTTGTTATGTGTCCTTTGACCAAATATGTTGAGTAGAGTATCCTGATTAAGTAATTAAGCCCATTGAAATATTATTGCATTAAGCGAATGTCACAAATTAATGGGTTTAAGCCGTGGAAACAGCCTCTGACAGGAATGCAAGGTAAGGCTGCGTACAACAAATTCTTGTGGTCCGGCCCTTCTCCGGACCCCGCGCATAGCGGGAGCTTAGTGCACCGGGCTGCCCATTTTTTTAAGCGAATGTCACAAATTAGTATCGGTTGAAAGAAATTGGTAAGCACTAACATAAGAACTGAATATAGTTCTTTCTTAAAAAAACTGAATATAGTTAATTTCCATATTGTATCACCATTTCCTTTATTGTTTGTCTTAAGATGAATTTGAGGTTTGTCATGTTATTGGAAGTAAATGAAACTGTAATACTGTAATATTAGCAAACTTGGCCAAAAGCTGGGATCTTCTGTCAATTTTTTTGTTCAAAGGTTTTTTAAGCTTGTGTCAATTCTTTTACTGAAAGACGTGCTTCTAAAAAAACATGATACTTATGGAGTAAAGCAATTGTGTCTTGATAGCAGCCGTTAGTCTTGTCTTTAATGATTAATTCTTTTCTTGTGGTTATAGCCATCTTGAAGAGACGTGAACCTAGCAAAAAGGTAAATTACATGAGAAGATATGATGAGGGTCATAGAGTCAATCCTCAGGTAAATTACATGAGAAGATATGATGAGGGTCATAGAGTCGATGGAGGGTCTTCTACAACCAATGAACTTCTGCACCTCTTGAGACAACAAGGGCCAGCTGGTCAGCTCCATTCCGGTTTGAACATGGGTAATTTCTTGTCTTTCACTTCTAGATTTTTCTCTTCCTTTTTCCACATGTCATCAGACATAATTTGTTGACCTAGCTTTCCATTTTAAATGTTCTGCTAGTGAAACGTACTTGTTCATGTACTTTATATATGTTGATTTCACACCTCGGTAGTGGGATGGGAATTTGACTTGGACAATCCTCCCCCCATGAGCTAGTTTTTGAGTTTGAGTTAGGTCCAAGATCCATTCTTTACAAGGTATCAGAATCAGACTCATCCCAATTCATTATTTACCTGATGTTGGGGTCATATATTGTCCATGCTCCAGATGTCCAGTCCTGGGCGTGCGCGGGGTGTTGATTCTCCCAAATCAGTTGTGGGATGAGAATTTGGACTCCTTATATGGACTTGGGCAAACCTCCCCTCATGAGCTAGCTTTCGAGGTTGAGTTAGGCCCAAGATCCATTCTTTACAATATAATAACCTCCTCCCAAACCCATTGTCGTTTTGATAATTAAGGTAGTAGAAAGCTACTTAGAGTAGAATGGCGTGTTAGGGTAAAAGAAAAGGTCTGAAAGGCATAAAGATCTGCAATATGTCATCAGCAAGGGACCGTGTTACAGCTCAGTGCCGAGACATCTCATGAACAAGGAATTTTTCTCCTAAATAGAGTCCCTTAGGCTGGGAACATATGCCCATCCAATCTAATATAGGACAGGAGGTTTGTTATGCTTTAATCTTCTTTCTTATTTCTCTGTCTTAGAGATTGGTTTAGTGATGTCGGTTAATTCGTCTTTTGGTAGTTAAAAAAGTATTTTGGTGGAAAGGGTCAAATGTTTCTGTAGTTGCTCTAGAAGTGCGAAACTATCAATTATAGCGAATTTCCTTGCAAGAAAAAACTCTAAAGGAGGTTTTTATATTAAGGTGGTGTCCGGGTCGGTTTCCATGTACCTACACTAGTATTCTATCGTATGCTTGCTACCTTCCACAAACATAGATACCGGGTAACTGGACAATGATGTATGATGAAAAGAAAATGTATCTGATAGTATTGGGTAGAAAACTACAAAGCATAATTTAGTGTTATCATAGGCGAAAAAAGCAAAAAAAAAAACTTTAAGATATGCTAGGGCTTTAAGCGCAAATAAAGCGTGGGCTTTAATAAAAAGGCGCAAATGGGAAAAAATATAAATATGTATCTGTCGTTCAAGACTAATAATTATAAGCATAAATAAAAAAATATATGGACAAAGAAATTGAAAAATAATTACGATAAAATGAAATATCAATTATGTAGTATCGCCTCTTCAGAATTACACTAATTAGCAAGCAAAAGAATGCCTTAGAGCCTTGATGACGACACTGACGCTAAGCGAAGCGCTCAACTTGTTTTGCGCCTCGCTTCAGAGCTTAAGTGCGCCTTTGGCAACACTGACATAATTGCACTTATCATGCTCGTATGAGTTACAATGTGTCATTTTTCCTTTCTTTCCTTTTTTGTTGGATAACAATGGTGTCTGGGCGACCGGGCTAGTTTGCGCGCACTTAGACTATTCCACCGGTCTTTTTATCTCGGTCTTCTGTTGGTGTCAGGATTAGATTTCATGCATCTGTTTTTGTATTTAACAGTCTTAATCTTCTTGAGACGGACAATTGCCTGTGCTAGACTTCCTATTGCTAATTTCTAGTTATGCTAGTCCCATAACATAACTCTTTCAGCAATTACTAATTTTTTTTTAAAATTAAATAAACAAGCCTGATGTAGTACTTATTAGAAAAAGATAAAACCTAATTGTCATGTGGAGTATGCTTGGGAGTTGGGACTAACAGATAGAAGAGTGGGTGAGGGTGGGGAGAATCCAGATATAGATATGAAGTACCGAGATTGAGGGTTTAAACAAGTGAGCATGCTCTAATGCATACCCACTTTCAACCCAGTGGTTGGAGTTGGAGTCACAAAGGGAACAAAATATGAAGGAACCATTGCGCAATCGTGGGCAGGGGAGTTTGGAGGTGCTGTTACCTTGTAAGGGAAAAAGAGAGAGGATGTATTTACCTTTTTATAGTTTGTTGTATGTGTTTTATGTTTAATGTTTATTAATTGCAACATTGCACTTTTGGATCCCCCCCCCCCTTCTTTTTCCACCCTTCTTCCTGTTGTTTATAATTGATATTTGTATATTATTATCCTTGTCTGAGAAGGCTCAGGTATTGACCATCAGTACACGCTATCTGGAAGCAAGCGGCCATTTTCAGCTGCAGTAAGTTGCAAATTTGGTTGCATTTATGCTGTTTTTTTCTCCTTATGTTCCTTCTGCTTCTTATCTAGACATATACTTATCTTTGAGGTATCCTCCTCCTGCCTATGCAGGTAGATCATCCACATCGTATAGATTCCCGTGGAATTTCTAGAGTGCGGTTAGAAAGCTCTTTCCCTACTGCAAACCAAAGGTTCATACGTTGTCTTTGCTAATGGACGTCTTCTGCAATCTTATAAAGCAGAATAACATATTTGCAGATATTTTACCTCAGTAATTTATGACTTTGTACTTTCTTTCATTCAGTATGTTGTCACATAGTCGTGGACCTCTTGGTACACCATCGTTTGCCTATTATAGACAGCTCGGCAGTGGCCATTCGCCAGGTGAGTTGATACTGCAACTAGATGGTTGTTGAGATCATTTTTGACTCACAATAGCTTCTGCCTTATTGAGTATGTCTAGTCGTTAAGTTGTCTACTTTTTGGTCTTGTCAGGTTCAGTTTATGGGGTCGAAAGCTTTCCGAATTCTTTTCAGGTATAGAATTGAATTATATACGGTCATTGTTACTGTTCACTGTTTTGTATGGCTAACCTTCGGTTGTTCATTGGAAGACCTGGTTATATCACATACCCCTTCTATTGGAAGCCTGAGAACTGTGTGCGTCTTTTTTAGATAATTCATTGCTTGATATTGCAAGTGGATAGCAGTGTACCTCACTGTTCCAGAATCAAACATTGTGTAGAATACACTTACAATTGTGGACCACATGCATCTTCTTTATATGGAAGTACGAAATGTGGGCCATATCCAAGCTCTCTGAAAAGAAAAGAAAAAGTTTCTTGTGTGGCATGCAATAGCTTTCCTTGGGGAAGATGGCATGTAAACACACTAACTCAGGATAATCTTTTAACTTCATCCTGCTCAATGACCTATGCTATGCTAACCAGTTATGAAACGGAAAGCTTGTTCCTAAATAATGCATTATTTTTAAAATATTTTTTCATATTCTTGATTAGCATGTTTAATTTTGTATAACTACTTCAAGTGGTTTATATGATGATTATTCACCTGCAAAAAGCTCTTAAGCTCAGGAGACTAACTCCTCGGGGAAGTACTGTTGATAATACCTATTGAACACTTGCTTGTGTCTAAAGAAGTTCAAAATTTGTTCATTCTATGTCGAAAAGGATGAAAAGTTCTAGCTATTGAGTTTTGTTGCTAAATACTAGAAGTTTCTTAAATGTAATTAATAAAGTATACCATATATACATTATTATCAATTTATTTTAATCAAGACCTTCCAGCCTAATTTGTTTTTCTCCTTTCTGAGTTGTATTATTAGACATTTTTCTTTCTTTTTGAAACATCAAAATGAAGATTGAGATGCTAGAGACTGACATTTTCTGAGTTTTAGATCAGCATACAGTTTCTGATCATTGTTTTTGTTTGTCTTGCAGTCTCAGGACCGCGGTCCTTATGGTGGATGTCGTAGATGTGTGTAAACTTCTTTTGGTATCTTATTTGACTTTTGAAATGTTACTTTGAGCTGATTCAGTCTATTTTGCTTGCTTGATTCTTTGAAACCAGTCGCCCTGTCCTGACAAATGTAGTCATAAGTAAAGGGTCGTCTCAAATGTTGGTTTCTTTTCCTGCATGTAATCCTTCATTTGCTTTTTCTGTTTGTTTGAGTGGGTAGGTGGGTGATTACAAGAGAGGGCCCAATGAACCCCTTCCTTCCATCTGATCTGAACCAACAAAGTCGTATGTGATGCCTATAAGACTATCTTGATTCACCATTTGTCAAAATTCTTTGTCATAGCATTTTTTCTGAACTTGGGGGGAGGCGGAAAGGCCATTCGATTGTGATGCTTCAGCAGTTTATTGAAGATGAAGATTCAAATATCCATGATCATCTTGGGTTTGTGTGAACTTTGTATTAAGTTCACATTTAGGACATTGTAGCAGTTAGATTCATTTTTGTTTGAGTTCCTTGTTAGTGATTCTCTCTTAAACACATGGTCTCCAATGTCTCGGAATTCCTCAAGGTTTATTTTATGTGCTTTCTGAACATTAGATTAGTTGTTGGCAGATGAATTGAAATATAATCAAAAGCTGCGACGAGTATCTGCTAAAAATATAATCCACTGTTTATGTTAACATTCATTCTACGTGATCTTTATTGTCATTCTTCATTGGTTTCTACAGGATTGAAGAAGTGATTTGGGAATGTTGCTGAACTGTTATACTGATAAATTTGCTATCCCTTTGGGAGTTTTGAAATGTAAAGCACCGCCCTGGGCGCTTCCTATATTCTCTGCAACTTTTGGCTATTTGCCTCCTTGTGAATTTTCCGGACTTAATTAGTTATTTTATCTTGGCAAACTTTTTAGTTCCTTCTGCTTCTAAGGATCAACTCAACCAGTGAACACAATCTTGCATTTCTTCAACCATTATAATGATGAACAATTTTTACAATCAGAACTGGGTGAGAATTGTCTCCTAGAATTAATCAAACAGCCAACTTTGACAAACTCGATTAATTGTAACACCCTTAAATATTCTTTAATTGCAAAAAGATGATGTATGTAAATATCCAGGCCGGAAATAGCATTTGAATGTGTTGTTTAGTTGAGCAATTAGCTAATGTTAACCATGAAAATAGGCATTATCTATTTATCTCCCCATGCCCTTTAAAAATAGATTTTACATTAGATTAAATAGTAATTTAATTTATTTCTCTAATATTTAGTACTTCAAAATTTTGGTTATTAAATTTTTAT
The DNA here is from genome assembly GCA_029844215.1 of Przewalskia tangutica. Lineage (NCBI taxonomy): Eukaryota > Viridiplantae > Streptophyta > Magnoliopsida > Solanales > Solanaceae > Przewalskia > Przewalskia tangutica. The sequence goes on from CM056727.1 coordinate 2,069,420, forward strand.
TTAAGCTATTTAGGAAGCCTTAATATTTCGATTAAAATTACCAAGACAGAATTTGATCTTCATTTGAGGTAAAAATTCTTGTTGGTCTTTTCTCTCCAATAGACACTTCTAGTGGAGTAGATTTTTTGCTCAAGCTTACATTAGTTTAATCTTTAGTTGATTATATTTCCCTCTAATTTCATTGTAACAATAATTCAAGCTACTCATGCTGAATCCCAAATAGTCCCGTCATTTGTCGTCTGAATCATCTTTAACCGGATTGCAATCATCTCATCTATTTTATGAAGCACTACTCATGAAATATGAAAACAGAGGATGGCAGTTCTTTGATTTTCATTCATGAATCCTCCCCTGCTGCTGCCATTGAAATATATTTGAAAATAACATCAACAAGATAGAGCCGATATGATTTCTTCTAAAAAGAGAATGCTTCAAAAGCAAGAAACAGATAAAGAAGAATAAAATGCCCCGGGGGCAGTACTACTAACCTACAGAGTAATATCATCGCAAGCACAATTATTAAAATTCAATAGAGAATTTCCTTTTCAAGTTAAAAAACACCATGAATAATGGATCTCAAAATGCCTGAGGTATCTTTCTTCAAGTGGCTCACTTGGCGCTGGCAAGCTGGGTGCGGATGGCCTTGGCTGCAGAAACCATGTTCTGGAGTGCTGGCTTCACCTCAGTGTACTTACGGGTCTTGAGACCACAGTCAGGGTTAACCCACAAGATGTTGGTGTCAAGAACAGCAAGCATCTTGTTAACTCTGTCAGCAATCTCTTCTGTTGATGGTATTCTGGGAGAGTGGATGTCATAGACACCAGGGCCAATTCCAGCACCGTACTTCACTCCCTCCCTAAAAACTGAGAGGAGCTTCTCATCGGAACGTGAGTTCTCAATTGTGATCACATCAGCATCCATGTCGATGATGGAGTGGATAATGTCGTTGAAGTTGGAGTAACACATGTGAGTGTGGATCTGTGTAGTGTCCTGGACACCGACATTGGTGATTCTGAAGGAGTGAACGGCCCAGTTCAAGTAGAAAGCATGCTCAGCCTTCCTAAGAGGCAACCCCTCTCTCAATGCAGCTTCATCAATTTGGATGACATTGATGCCTGCCTTCTCCAAATCCTCCACCTCATCCTTAATGGCCAAAGCAATCTGGTAGCAGGTTTCAAATCTGGAGACAGTGATGACACACATCAACATCAACTCATAAAACAATGTTAGGGGGTATAAAGATCAAAATATTGGAGGGGGATAATAATTACCTTGGCTGATCATTTCTGACAAACGACCAGTTGAGAATGGTAACTGGTCCAGTAAGCATTCCCTTCATTGGGCGTTTGGTCATGCTCTGGGCTGTGCTGGACCAGAAAACAGTCATTGGGTTTGGGCGGCTGACATCACCATAGATGATTGGTGGCTTCACACATCGAGATCCGTAAGATTGAACCCATCCATTAGCAGTGAAGGCAAAACCAGAAAGTTGTTCCCCAAAGTACTCAACCATATCGTTCCTCTGCATGCATTGAACATCCAAAGTTAGTAGAACTACAACCATCAGAGAGACATCAAAGACGCAAAATATGCATGAACTAAGAAAAAGCAGAAATCTGAGTTCCCTCACCTCAGGCTCTCCATGAACCAAGACATCAATGTCGAGCTCTTCCTGAAGGTCAACAACCTTCTTGATTTCCTCCTTGATGGCTTTAACGTACTCCTCCTCAGAGATCCTAAAAACAAATTGTATTATAAGAAAACAGGTCCGACAACGTTAACAACGAGAAGAGCTAGTACAAGACTCACTTCTTGGCCTTGTATTCACGACGAACTCTTCTGAGCTCTACCGTCTGAGGGAAGGACCCAATGGTGGTTGTTGGGAGGACTGGAAGGTTAAGTTTCTTTTGTTGGGCATCAAGTCTAGCACTAACATTTGTAGCACGGCGATGGTCAGATCCTTGAAGAGCAGCAGACTGAGATATCAAAAGAGTAAAAGGTAGTAAGTAAAATATGATACAAGTCATTATCAAAGAGAAGACGGTCCTTTCAGTTCAACACTTACAGCCTTTTGAACAGCTTCATTTGTCACTCTTGGGGAGGATCTTCTAGAAGCTTGAGCAGCAGCATTAGCAGAGAAAAATGCCTGAAAGTACAACGAACACATTTAGCCGTGATATGCAAAAACTTTGTCTAACAATTTCCAGTTATTTTTTGAAGACCTATTAGTTAAGAACGAACTATACCTCATCCTTGGCATCAGACAATGCCTTGGCCAAAGCATTCACTTCAACAACCTTTTGGGCAGCAAATGCCAGCCATGATTTGACTTCATCGTCTAGTTTTGGCTCGTTGATCAGATCAACAGCAGTGTGGAGAAGTGAGCAAGATGTAGAGACAACAAGCTTATCTGCATTGTTAAGAAACTTAAAATATTATCCTCTGCAGCAAAGTACCAACAAAATCAGCCATGCAGCGTGGAGATATGGGTTGCATACCTTTTCCTACAATGCCCTCAAGTGATTGCAAGCGGTTGAGAGATGCAGCAAGATCATTAGCCCAGATGTTTCTCCCATCAACCACTCCTGCAAACAAGTACTTGCCTGAAGGGAAGCTACCCTTGATCAAATCAAGGGTCTGAGTTCCACGAACCAAGTCAAAACCAAAGGCAGTAACTCCCTTCAAAGCAGTGAGGGTTTTGAATGCACCAGCAGGAACATCAGCAAAGTAAGACTCAACGAGAACATCAAGGCCAGATAGAGTTGATTCCAGCTCAGCATATGCCTTGGTGAATGCTTCCAATTGGTGAGCCTCAAGATCCAACACAAGGGTAGGCTCATCAAACTGAATCCAGGAAGCACCAGCAGCCTTCAACTCGGAAATGACTTCCCTGCAATGATCCTTTTGAGTTAGAAAGGGAATGTCTTCAAAAGTAGATGACTGAGATAAAGGATATAGTATATTTCTTACTTGAAGATTGGGAGGATTTTGTCGAGAAGTGATAAAAGGGGGAAAGATTTCTCAACACCCTTAGCAGGTTTGGATAGCAACAAGTATGAGACTGGACCAACAAGTACTGGGACAGTATTTACTCCAAGCTGCACGAAGAGAAAGGTCAAGATCACCATCAATCTAATCTCTTAATTCCATGATCCAAAACAAAGCAGAGCTACACATGACAGTGAATTTAACAAGAGCACATATAGTTGGAGAAATACAAAGGGGATAATGAACAAAACCAAGACCTGCATCTAAACAAAGTGAAAGGAGGAGACAAAATAATATGTACATATATATTCTCTCTTTCTGTCCACGCCACCCAATTTGGATCACAGACCACAAGGTTTTTGCCCTATTTTAGGTGGTTACCACTATGCTACAACACATTATTAATGCTCCTTTCCAAATGCCTAAGATCGTAAACATGTCTCGTGAAATGATTAACAAAAAGTCACATACCGCCTTAGCCTCTTTGTACTCATCGACTGCCTTGTGAGAAGCATAAGAGAAATTAACATCAGGTCCCAACTCAGGGACAATGAAGTGGCTGTATCAAATAGTGACAACGGTCGATCAGTATGCATTCTAAACAATAATAACTGTTGAAAGGAGAAGTTCAAATGATTTTGGTGTCACTCACTAGTTGGTATCGAACCACTTGGTCATCTCCATAGCAGGGACAGAGGCATTTCCTCTGGCCATGGAGAAGTAAGTATCGAATCCGATCTCACCAGTGGTCCAGTTGTATCTAGATGGGACGGCGCCAAGCATTGCAGTTGTGTCAAGCACCTGATCATAGTAAGAGAATGTGTTGCTGGGGATGTATTTAATGCCAGCATCCGCCATTTGTTTCCAGATGGATGACCTGAGATCAGCAGACACCTTCTTCAAGTCATCGGCGCTGCTCTTTCCATCCCAGAAAGATTCGAGAGCAAATTTGAGCTCTCTCTTTGGGCCCATACGAGGATATCCAACAATGTGAGATGCCATTTTTCTGCTTCACCAAATTCAATCAGTAAGACAAGAATTCAAATTATAAATAGAATCTGTGAATATAGATCACACCATCACAGTCAGACACTTCAAAGGCATAATAAAGATCCATTACAACAACAACATAACCAGTGGAATCACACTTTTGTGGGAGTTTGGGGAGGGCAGAGTGTACCTTACCCCTACCTCTACCTTGGGAGGTACGGAGGCTGTTTCCGAAAGACTTTCGGCTCAAAAGATCCATTCTTTTCTAAAATTGTATGATGTGTTGTTTTAATTAAATATGAAATAATGCGCAAAGCAGAGCATGTTACTGGTTTTACTAAACAGTACAATAAAAGGTTCGAAAGAAGATCCTCCATGATGTAAGTATTCAATCAGATGTATAACTTGAAAGAAGCAGATCTAATTTGCATCAACCATTTTTTTAAAATTATTATATAGGGGTAGGGGCACGGTGAAAGTTGCCAACTGAGCTACAAGGTTGATCCAGATCTAGAATTGCAACATTACAAAATACAAAAATGAATTTTGTGAAGGTGGGCATGAGCATAAAATAAAAAGAGGAATACAACCCCAACGACAGAGAGTACCTGTTGGAAACGCAAAGATTGCTTCTTTCTTCGACACACAGCGAGTTTCAAGAGCCCAAAGGAATGGTCTTATGTAGATGGGATGGGATGGTACATCTGCAAATTTAAAAGGCTAATACTACTCCTCCATCTCATAATAAGTGAAAAAAATACACATACTAAAAAATTAATAATGCAATAGAGAGTTTACCAAACTATTCTTATTTAATAAAAATATATTATTTTTCTCTTTTGATTAAAGTGGATATGGATAGTAACCATTTATGTCTTGAATGTAAAATTTGTTAATAAATATTTTTTGAATAGCGAGTTTGTCAACTTTTGTCTAAAGATATAATAGGAAAAAAGTAATTAATTTATTTTTTGAATTACTAAGATTATTTTATTTTGAGATAAATTATTTTATGAAGATGACACTTATTATGAGACTGAGCTAAAAACTATTTTTTGACGTGCCATTTAGTGCAAACTTGAAAACGGTGACCTTTTACCAACCCCAAGAGTTGTAGAAAATCACGTGTGACTCTCCAAAGTATAGAAACTTTTTATGTTCTTATTTTTTCTTACATAAATTAGTATAGTCAAACTAGAGCTCTAAAGAATATTGTTGGTTCTCTAATTTTTTAACTGCTACATCAAATGACTATTTTATACCAACATTGATATTTAGATAGGAGTAATATTTAACTCTTATACGCCAAAAAATGCATAAATCTAATTTTAATAATAATTTCATTATCTTTTTGTTGGCGAAAGAGTTTGATTCTTCGTATCCATTACACTCCAAAGAGGTTAGTAATATACACATATTACAGGCATGATTCTAGGCTCTAATTAAGGTAACAAATAATCAATTATACACCTTAACACAAAGGATACTTAAAGATTATTGCCATATTTACACATATTCTATCTACCCCCACACCGGAAATCTTTAAATAGAACCAATGGATGACCTTTCATAAAAATATATGTGATCTGATAACGCGACGTCACATGTAAGACACATACTTGTCCACGGGTAACCTTTTTGTGGATAAAGTGAATATTCATCTCAATATGTTTAGTGTGTTGATGTTGAACTGAATTCCCGGAGAGATATACCGCACTAACATTATCTCAATAAACCAATGTAGCCTTCTAAATAGGACAATGGAGATCCAGAAGAAGGTTTCGTAACCAATAAGACTCAGAAACTACATTAGCAACTCCTCGGTACTCGGTTTCGGCACTGGACCTAGACAAGGTAGCATGATGTTATACCCCGTAGTTCCAGGGTATATATGTGAGGATGTACGTACGAGAATACGACAGAAATTTTGGAAAGAAAGGAAGATGTGATTTTTCGACGGAAAAGTTTCCGGGTTTTGTGAAGGAAAAAGGTTCGTTGATGGGAATTGGATTCCCAGATTTGGTATTGGGCTTCAATTATATTAGAATTATGGAATTTTATTTAGGAATTGGTCACGTGGGGCCCACGGGAGAAATTTACTTTTGTGGGCCCACTTTGTTTTGAGATTTTTGCCTTTATGGATATTTTGGAAGATGAAATATTTTGGGCCAGTAGGAGGCGACACGTGTCACCTGGGTGGCCTCATGGCCGAAATTTGCTAACAGTGGCAAGACAAGTGGCCTTGTCTTGCTAGATATTTTGTGTGACAAGTGGCCAAGTCTTGCTAGATATTTTGTGTGGACAAGTGGCTTGTGGGACCCACACACACTTGTCCCCAATCTCAACCACACATTTGCCTTCATCCTAGCCTTGGTTGTCCTATATACGCACTTAGTTGATGAAAACTTCCACACTTAACCATTTCAAGACAAGAAATTCCTCCTTCTCCCTTGACCTTGCTCTCGTTTTTAGCCCATTTCTTGACCTAAATTTGTCCAACAATTCTTAAACTCTCAAGTGTTCTTCCCAAGGTGTTAGGAAGATTGTGTACCAAGAGTTGGAAAAGATTTCACACCCCTAACCTATTGTTCATGCCTTGGCCGAAACTTACTAGTTGGAAACCCTAAGTGTTCTTCACTTTTTGGAGTTGGTTCTTGAAGAGAAGTTGGTTAGGAGCTTATGGGTTGCTTGTAGCGGATTGGGCGTAAAGATTTGGAGCTAAGACTTGCTTGGAGCGACATTAAGTTCTTGGATAATTTTGGGCTATTTGAGGTAGTGAATCTTAAACCTCTTTGTGAATTGGTCATTATACATATATTGTAAGTATATTATGTATTATGTAAAATATGGAGTAAAGTTTGGAAAAGTTGGATCTTGTTAACTTGTTAAAAGAAAGGATTGGTCGTTTGCCATTAAAATGGTAAAAACGTATCTTACTTGTGAAGAAGTAATTAACAAAGTAACTATAACTTATATTAAGATGGAATATAAGTTGGATGACTAATGAAGTAATTGGATAAGTAAAATGGACAAAGTTGGCCAAGGACCCCAACTTAAGTATTTACTTTGATGTATTTACTTTGGACAGATTTACTTTGAATATTTACTTTGGGTATTTACTTTGGTGTATTTACTTTGGACTATATTTACATTTCATTGGGAAGATTGTTCAATCGCGTTCGTTAGCGTGTGATCCCTTTTTAATTATTGTATTGTTATGAAGGCGTGATAGTAAACCGCGTTACCGTTTGGCGCGTAATCCTCTTTTACTTGTTGTTATTATGGGCGTGATAGTAAACCGCGTTACCGTTTGGGCGTGTAATCCCTTCTTTATGTTGTTTAATTATTACGCCTTATATATATATATGGTATATATATTACGGTTATTCTGCCTTGGAAAAGATGGAAAAGTGAGTAAAAGCGGGAAGTCTTTGCCAATTTTCCGTAGAATTAGAGGGCTTTTATTGGTATAAGTCTTGATGGTGAGAAAGGTTTGATAAAAGTACTATGGCCGTTTTAGGAGTGGAGTACTACGTGTGGCGTGATCTACTTTGCTTAGGAGTAGCCGACGGGTTGAAGTACTTGGAGCGTTTTGCTATTAAATCGATAATCGTCGCGAGGTATGTGAACCTCGTCCTATCTTTTCTAGCATGATTGTTGTGAACTATGTAGTCGATGAGCATACGTGTGCTAAGTGATTTGGTTGGTTTAAAACATAGGGTGTTATAATAGCTTTATGGGAAGTTAGTTATAACGACTTTATGTAGGTAAATTAATGGTTTATTGATTGTAGAAAGTTAAGAGACTTGATCTTGAAAGATAAGAGACTTGACTTATACGACTTGATTTTGAAAGTTAAGAGACTTGATCTTGAAAGATAAGAGACTTGACTTAGTTTGACTTGTTATGAATTTTGTTAAAATGTTGTAAAAACCTCATTCGCGAGTAATGAGTAGTTGGTTTTAAAAGAATAATGTTTCTTGATTTGAAATGAGATTAAGTATCGAACAAACCATTGCATCTTTAAAAAAGGAAATCTATAGAATAATTGTTAATAAAACCGGTAGAAACCTCCATCTGCATGTGGCTAAGATGAGACAAAATGATATTACATTTCCTAGATCATGGTTGCTTTTATAAGATTGTAATAGACAAGAACAACCTACTCACACATAAGCATATGTTTCTCAAATTTGTTTTAAAGGATAATTAGATTCTTAAGTGATTAAAACTTTTAAATAGGAATCCTTTCGATAATGAGAAAGGGGATCATTTTAAATTAGGCAAACTTGAACGTTTTGAAAATAATGTGTTAGTTGTTTTTACATGTGTAGTGTTTTTGTTTACTTAAAAGATAGTCACTCTATTTTATACTACGAACATTGTGTGACTTTTGTGAAAGAAACGTATCTTTTAAAAGAGTTAATGTATGTAATACTTTAGAATTCGAACCTGGATTTTGGCATAAAATGATAGTACCTTAAGTTGTGTGTAACTTGCCTATGTTTGCGTGTGATAGCCTTGTTGTGCAAGTCGTATTTTACTCGACTCTAGGTTCGTAGGATGAGCAGGAATGTATTTCACCCGACTGCGTTCGTAGGATGAGCGGAATGTATTTCACTCGACTACCGCGTTCGTAGGATGAGCCGAATGTATTTCACTCGACTACGCGTTCGTAGGATGAGCAGGAATGTATTTCACTCATTCTGCGTCCGTAGGATGGGCCGAATGTATTCCATCCGACTACCGAAGTTCGTGAGATGAGCAGGAATGTATTCCACACGCGTTTCTATCTGGGTCCATGAGATGGCCGAGACGTATTATACGTATCACATGGTTTGTACCTAGGCTGCAGCGGTGAGGAAGGAGTTCCACGGCGTGAGGATGACTTTGAGGCGTGAGTCCCTGACTTGACATGACTGCTTTTATGTTAGGAGGTGTGGTTTGGTTATCATACATGTCTCCTGTTTTATATAGACTGTAATGATTTCATTTACAGTATTTTTCAGTTTCACATACTTTGTACTTGTTATCGACCTCGCCCAGTGCGTTCATCTGCCGCAGTAGAATACATCGGTTGTGGATCCTCGCCATGGATCACGATTCAGTGTTGGGAAGCCCCGTTTCTTGGAGGCTTATCTTTTGGTATGTTACCACAGTCAGCAGGTTCTGTACATTCGTGGTATGGCGGGGCCCTGTCGTCATAGTTGTTGTCACTTCTTAAGTGCAGTGAAATCTTGTTGTGGGCAGAGTTTGTAAAAAGGATAACTGTTCGGGTTTTTATGTATATATACGGAAGGCAACTGTTTTGGTTGACCTGTTTATTTATCATGTCTCTTGTTTCATGTTTATGTTTTTATTTCCGCTGATTTTCTCTGATGTTGTATCACGAGGGTGCCCGGGGTAAGGCACCAGTCACGGGCCCCGGTTCGGGTCGTGACACATGCCATTTAGAGAACCAAGAGATCAAATTGTCACCAAGAAAGCCACAATAACCAGACGTGGAGCGTCTAGTATCTGGACATCCACCCCAATCTACATTTGTGTACGAAATGAGAGTGATTGTCGAAGATGGATATAGATGCAAGCCATAATCGAGAGTGCCCTGAATATAGCGCACAATACACCTGAGAGTATGTATGTGATCCTTCATCGGGTTATGCATGAATAAACAAATTTGTTGAACAACATAAGATATGTTCGGCCTCGTGAAAGTAAGATATTGTAGGGCTCCTGAAAGGCTGCGGTAATATGATGGATCATCATATGGTGTGCTGGAAGTAGCACTCAACTTTAATTTAGTATCAACTGGTGTGGAAGAAGGCTTACAAGAGGACATGTCATCTCGTTCAATGATTTTTTCTGCATACTTTCGCTGAGACAAAAATGGACCACATGCATGACGTGTTACAATTATTCCCAAGAAACAACTCAATGACCCCACATCTTTCATAGCAAGTTATGAGCTAAGAAGATACATGATAGACTTGCGAAGAGCATTAGAGGAAGCAGTTAAGATAATATCATCTACATACAGAAGAATGTAAGCCATACTATTACCATGATGGTATATGAAGAGAGAATGATCAGACATGCTGTTAGAAAACTCAAAAATAGAAACATAATCTGCAAACCTCTTGTATCAGGCCCGATGAGCTTGTTTGATCTCATACGGAGATTTATTCAGTAAGCATACATGATTAGGATAAGTGGGGTCTCTGTAACCCATGGGCTGATATATGTACACCATTTCTTTGAGTTCTCCATGCAAGAATGTATTTTTCACATCAAGCTGATGTAGAGGACATGCCTTAGAGATAGCTATACTTAGTACAGTGTGGATAGCTTACAATTTGACCACCAGACTGAAAGTCTCACCGCAGTCTACGTTAACCTTTTGAGTCTTTCCATCACATACAAAACGAGCTTTATGCCTCTCAAATGTACCATCAAAATTTTCTTTATGACTAAATTTTACATATACCGAATCACATTAACATCAGGAGGATGAGACACCAAATCCCAAGTCTTATTATTAATAAGAGCGTTATATTCATCATCCATAGTCATTTTCCAATTCAGTTCATTAAGGGCAGACATAAAATTATGAGGTAGAGGTGATTTGGTAACATGGGTGTGAAGACCGTATTTTTTATTTGGTTTGAAAATCTCATGCTGACTATGAGTGACTGGCCTTTGGGCCGGAATTGGAGTTGGTTGGACAGGAGAGGGAGCAGTGGGTTGACTCGTGATGGGTCCTGAGGCATGTGACCCACCAGCATGGAAAGAATTAGGTGTCAAATGAGAATGTAATGGGTTGTCCGAGAGGGGTGGGCCTCTTGGTAGTTGTCTGTCAGGGAGTGGTGCAATAGTTACCAGGCTCAGATAGACGGGCTGCGTTGGTTGGCTCATATAGGGGGTATTTGGCCGAGTTGCTGGGATGGACCGGACTGACCAGAATGGTAGGCGAGTCGGGGTGAGCTGTTGGGTTTGTTTGCAAGGTCACCTGGTGGACCAAATAAGAGGACAAGATATCATCAAAAAATTCATAAGTGTGAGGCAAGGAAGAGTGCATCTTAGCAAAGGGAAAATTTGATTCATCAAATAATACGTGGAGACTCACGATGATTTTATTAGAGGATAAATCGTAACATTTATAACCACAATGGTTTGATGAATATCCCAAAAAAATACACGGAGTATTACGGGGTTGAAGCTTATTGATGGTAGTAGTAGGAAAAAGAGGATAGCACAAGCACCTGAACACCCATAGATGATAGTAGGATTGGTACATTTGGTATATAATTTTGAGAGGGGATTGACATGCTAATTGTTTGATTGGAAGTATGTTGAGAAGATAGGTTGTCATTTGTAATACATGATGCCAAAATGATGATGGTAGAGGCATGGACAAGTAAAGTTCTAATATTGTTGTTAATGATTCGGGTTTTTCTTTCCGCTTTCCCATTTTAAGGTGACGTATGTGGACAAGAGAGATAAAAAGATAAACCATTAGCTTTGCAAAAATCCCAAAATGACTCATTATCGAATTCTTTATCATTATCATATTGAATATTTTTTATTTTTCGTTCAAACTAAGTGCGGATGAATGCTCTAAAGGAGAAAAATGTGGAAAAAACTTGTGATTTTTTAGACAAAGGAAATGTCCACAAAAACATTAGAGTAATCATCCAACAAAATAAGATAATATCGATGGCCCAAAGAGCTCAAAACGGGAGATGTTCAAATATCACTATGGATAATATCAAAAGGCATAAAAGTGCATAAATTATAAGTAATGAAAGGCAATTTAACATATTTTCCAAGAGGACATGAGCGACAAACATGAGAACTACGAGCTCTAGTACACTCAATAAATTTATTTAGCCTAAGGGAGGCTTAAATAGGTGCTCCCGGATGACACAAATGTTCATGCCATAAAGAATGTGCTAAAGCTGCAAAAGTTGATGGTGAGTTGACTCGATTTATGATGGTAGAGGTGATGAAATATAGCTCGCCCTGACTATCACATCTCATTAGGGGCATCCCCGTCTGGAAATCCTTCACGAAAAAATTAAAAGGATCAAATTCAACATAAACTGAGTTGTCAGTGGTAAATTTTCTAACTGAAACTAAGGTTTTAATTAATTTAGGAGCACGAAGGACATTCTTTAAGGGAAAGGTGGGTTCGGGGGGACAAGTTTGTATTACCATAACCACGAATTGGAATTGAATGACCATTTCTGATGATTATACCATAATTATTGCTCAAATGAAAATATAATGAGATATTACCTTGTGAGGATGTCATATGAGACGTTGCTCTAGTGTCCATATATCAGTTTGCATCGGGTGGAGTGAGCCCAATAGTGTGCATTGCCGCCTCGATATCGGTTGGTGTGGTTGTTGCAGAATTGGTCTGTTGTTGTTGAGGGTGTGGCCCAAGAATGTTGGCCTGCTGCTGAGGCCTATTTCTCATACTGGACTTGGCCCATAGAGCCGAAGAAAAAGGGCATGGGGGACAACCCATAGCCACTGTGGCGGACCACCACCCCACTGGGCCTGCGACTGTCATGTATGGTCGGAGTGTTGTTGTTGGTCGTCGCCCCTTCCGCCGCTGCTGCCACCACCACAACTACGGTGGCAACCACCGCGGCCACCGTCGTAATTTTTACCACCATTGTTGTTGTTTCGTCCATTTTGACCACGGGATGGCGGCATATTTTCAGATTATGAGGAGTTGACATTGAACTCCTTATACGAAGCGGCGACCATGTTAGAATTATAAATGGCGGCAGTCTTTTTAGCATAACCCGCTTCTTCTAGTATGAGCAGATATCGGGCTTGGTAAAAGAGTGGAAGAGGATTGCTTTGGCGGATTAGTGTACCAACACCACTATGATCATCAGTGAGACTAGCAACCATATATAAAATGAGTCGGTTGTTAGTCACTTGCGCCCCGACATTCTTGAGTTGATCCGACAAAACCTTGAACCTTTGACAATCGGATGCATTGGAAAAATCCGTCATGTTAGTGGTAGAGAATTATTGCTCAAGTGTGACGACGGGAATTTTTTTATTATCCTGAAATATGTCATGCAATCAATCCCAAGCCTCCATTGTCGTGGAATCGGGTTCAAGAATTGTATGGAACAAGTCATTCGAAATCGTGGCATAAATCCACAGAAGAATCATTGCATCGAGGGTCAATCATAATTCCTTTTCATCATCGGTTGTCGGCACCTTCTCCTTGCCTTTTTTCGGTGAAATTATGTGATTGATAATCCGGTGTGACCTACAATAAATTTTGAAGAGCTACACCCACGTCGCGTAATAGACGTTCTCCATCTCAAGAGTAATGGAGATATGGGACTTGAGGTTCGAAGCTGCAAGAGCGGGATGAAAATTTGATTTTAAGTCAGACATGGCTGACGGGAAGAGGAGATAAGAAAAAAGAGGTGACGGCGAAGCAACACTAGGGCACATCGGAATGTGTGGAGGAGATGAAAGCTACTATAGCATCTGATACCATGAAAGAGTTTGATTCTTCGTATCCATTACACTCCAAAGAGGTTAGTAATATACACCTATTACAAGCATGATTCTAAGCTCTAATTAAAATAACAAATAATCAATTATACATCAAACATATACAAATGATACTTAAAGATTGTTGACACCCAATTTTGACCCTCTCGTCCAGTCATTAACTATAAAATTGCACTAATTTTGTAAAATAATTTTAGGGATTTTTATAATAAAATGCAGCGAATAAAACATAAATACAGGCATAAATAAATAATTTAATAATGGCATCGCATCTTACGTAGAGTTTCAAGCACTTAGAGTCCCGCGTCCGCGTTAATTGATTTCAAGCTCTGTCGTAATTCTTAAATAATTAATGAATACATAAAATAAATAATTTGGCAATGACGTCGTGTCAAGTAGCATAGCCGCATTTATTAATACGCAAGAGAATGTCATAATCATTTGTAATTTAAAATCAATTTTTATCTAACAGCGTCGCATTTATAAAAAGCTTTAAACAATTCCTAAATATCGTACTTGCATTTAACATTTAAATAATTTAATCTAAACTCAATTCAATTTTAATTTAACTTCGCAATAATGCACGATAATAAGATTTTAAATAATAACGCCGCATTCTAAAATATTAAGCATTAATTAAATCGCACGTCCGTCTTTATTCTTTAATTAAGTAGCACACCCTTTTTATTCTTGTAATAATTTTAATAAAGCACCTACACAATCTAAGCACAATTTATTGATTTAATTTACTACTAATTAATTAAATAACACCTAAAACTAACACTAATTAAATACCTTAACTAATTTAATACTAATCTAATACCTAGTTAATTAGCCCATCTCGCCCAAACCCGCGCGCCCTAACTTACCCAAATTTATTCGTCGGCCCGCATCACCCGCAAGGCCCCAATGATACCCTTTTAACTTATCAGCCCATCACCCAGCCTTCATTGCCCTGGACCTTCTCCTCGTCTTCCCCCCTTTCAATAGCCCTTAGAAAAGAAACGGTAAAACCCTAACCTAAAGCAACCTCCGCACTCACTCCCATCGCCATACCCGATTTCTCACGAGAATCCGGGTTTCCTTTATCCACGCACCGGTCGACTTTCCTTTCCGCCTAACGATTTCCTTACCATAACTGTTGAAATCCCTTCAAATCGAATCACTTACGAATCTACCCAAATCTCGACAAACCACACGAATCAAGACGATATTAGCCCAATCTCAAATCTAATTGCTTACGACATTAGAACCCCAACGGGCTATATAAGCACACGATAGCATCGCAAGAGAGGGAGCGATCGAACATAGTCGAGTCGTGGTCGAACACGAGCTTAGTCGGGTAGCGATCGTGACATCGATTTGACACTCCTTAGCGGTCAAACAACTCGGAGAGTCCAACGAATAGAGGAGAGCACATTAACGAGAATTCGATCGGGGCTTAGCGTCCGGACTTTAGCATCGCAAGAATAGGAGGTTCAAATTCCATTCTCTTTTAATTCCAAAGAAAGAAACCACAAGCAAACCTTGCCCTTTTCGCACCTTAAACCAAAACCGTCGAGTGGACCGACGACTTGATACGCCGTCGGTCATTTGTCAGGAGAAGGTAATTCCGCTTTCTGTCAATTTGGTTCCTTATGTGAATTACTGTGTTTTCTGTTATATACTTCTTAAATTTGTTAATATTGTCATATAAGTGTTCGACATAGTTTAATTTGTCTCAACAAGATTCTGATCTCTGGTGTTCTGTTTTGTTTTGATCCTATAAGGCTAGCTCTAGCATGATTTAAGTTAAATTTTGTTTGCAATCTTGTTCAGCTCATTTACACACCTTTGCTTGTTTTCTGAAGCTATCAGGCTAATCATATATCTACTCTGTATAAGTTAGTGTGCTTAATATTTGGGATGGCATGGGTTATACTTAAAATCACTAAGTTGCCAAGATAGTTTTAATTGCTCAAAAGAAGAAGTATGTCTAAACAGGCCTTGTGTTTGCATTTTGAATCCTGTGTTTGCACTTTTGTGTAGGCTAATATATTTCCCTTTTTTCATTGTACACTTGACTACTTTGAGAGAATATTCACATGCTAGCCTAGTTCATATGCTAACTGGAATAGTCACAGTTTTGAATATGTCACTGATTGTTTCAAAGGATAAGCCCCGATTTTCATGACTTATACACCTTTAGATAAAAATGGATACATGCATGTTATATATGTCTTCTTCTTACATGCAACATGTCATTAAAAGAAACCTTCAGTTTATGAAGAATGAACATGTACTTTGTTGTTTTAAAATGTCATATGTTCGATTCGAGTTACTGTTGTAAAGATAAAAATCTGAATAGCCCTTTAAAGTGTATTTCCTTATGTCTCACTGTTATAAAGAATGTATATGTCTTTTCATATTTCGACTGAGTTTACAAATCGTGTGAGATGGAACTTGGATAAGATGGAAAACATTTCTTCACTGGAAGTAAATTATCTTCCGTGACGTTCTCTCATGAAATCTTTATCTAATTTTTCTATCCTGAAAGGTATATTTTGCGTAAGTCATCTTCACTTTGTCATGGTATTAAACTATTTATATGTTAGTGTGTGAATTTCGTTGAGCAGTGTAGTAGCACATTTCACTTGTATTAATAAGATATGCATGCTTAGTTTAGTCCATACAGTCTTATGTTGTATCAAGGTGGTTAAAACATGCGCCTATATGCCTCCCAGTTTGGCTATATGTTTTTTTTCCTATTTGCCTTATCGCCAATATGTCTAATCATACGAATATCTATGGTAGCATATATTATCCTCATGATATTCTGCCCGCTGCATTTATTTTGGTGTGCTATAATCATTCGGTCCGTAAGAGTTGCATGATTTGTTCCTTTCCCTCTGAAATTGAAGTCCGCTGCTTTCGTTTAAGCGGGCACTGCACTGTTATTTTTCTCCCTCTGCTGGCTGCATACCTGCTCATCTCTGTGTCTTTCTGCCACCTGCTGGCAGCTTAATTCCTATCTGACATTGCCTCTGTTGGTCTTTACATGCGTGCTTGCTCAAATGTAAACTATGTGTCGAGTGCTTATTCGTTATTTAATTGGGCTCGTACTAATCCTTATCACTTTCTTTTTACATGAAATGCATCGGAGCAAAAATGAAGAGTCTCCCGGCGAGACTCATCACGAGCTACTTCAAATGGCAACCCGCGTCTATGTGCATCCGCATTCGCGTCCTCGCTTCAGAAATTCCTAGAAAAACAAATAGGACGTCGTCATCCGCGTAAAGAGCACTCTTAAATCCCATCCTCTCTTTACTCACTATTCATTCATTTATTTGTTTATTGTAATTTAATTACTCTATTTCTGTAATATTTAGGATATCTAGAACAATTAAGTTTCAAACATATAAGGTGGGGAAGTAATTCATAATCAGGAATGCACTTCTACTTTATTTGTCTTTTAGGACTATTAAGCATGTCTAAATTCTGCAAAAAATAATTTAAATGATTTTAACTTACATCGTAAAACCAACATTTCGTTCTTATTAAAATTCATAACAGATTTCTTCATAAACTCTCAAAAATCACTTTAAAGCACCTTTTGTATCATACTGTACGCAGGTTAAGCAAGATTAATTTAGCTGGCAGTATACATAATTAGTCCATAAAGCACCCGCTTAGCATTCTCTAGCATTTTAAGCGCCTCTTAGCACCTTTGACACCCTTCTAGCATTTAATACCTTTAGCTACCTTTTACTTTAAGGCACCTTTTAAACTTTTTAACATTTTAACATCTTATTAAGCAGGTGGAGCTTTATTTTGCATTTTAAAAAATATAATAATCACCCTAGGTTTGGCAGGACAACCGCAAGTTAGCGGATCTTAGAGGGTGCCTAACCCCTTCCCTCTAGATTAATAAAGAACCCTTACCCGGAATCTCATTAAGTTTAGCAGACCATAAAAATGGAGTTAGTGTTGACTTTAACCTAGTTGACATTTAGGTGTCCTAATTCACCCAATTAATTAGGTGGCGACTCCGCGAACCCTTAGCATTCTAGCAACCCTTTAGCATTTTTGCACTTTTAGCACCCTTTTTAAATTTTAGCATCCTTTT
Organism: Przewalskia tangutica; assembly: GCA_029844215.1. Classification (NCBI taxonomy): domain Eukaryota; kingdom Viridiplantae; phylum Streptophyta; class Magnoliopsida; order Solanales; family Solanaceae; genus Przewalskia; species Przewalskia tangutica. The sequence goes on from CM056727.1 coordinate 2,087,052, forward strand.
AGCATTTTTAAAACCTTTAAGCCTCTTAAACTATTTAGCATTTTATTATTTATTTTCTAACATTGCATTTTGAGCAGGGATTCGCTATTCTTAATAATGCCGCGGTCGAAAAAGGGCGCGACAAAGATTATTGCCATATTTACACATATTCTATCAGTTGGTTTAACCAAAATAATAGTAATAATTTCATTACTTGTTTTATGGCTTATTACGTTTTGCAAAACAATATAAACAGTAGTAAAAACAAAGCCAACAATATAGATATGGGAATTGTAGCACCAAACGTTCACGGTTGTTTGTAATGGATAATAATACTAGAATAGCACGTGAAAAAGGACATATTAGTAGTAAATTTAAGGGGCAAATGAGAATACCTAAGTGCAAAAAAGAACATTTTCAACTTGGCAAAACTAAAATTAAGTTTCTTACTATGTAACTGGACTTGGCTGTCGGTGTGTGGCTAGAAATCAGAATAGGATCTGAAAATTGAGAAATTTACATTTATTTAATTTGGTTGTGTATCTTTAATGTTACCCCCTCCGTCCCATATTACTTGGCCACATTACTAAAAATATTTGTTCCAAATTATTTTATCATTTTTTACAAACAAGATATAATTAATTAATTTTTTCATACTTTATCCTTTACAATAATTATTTTTACTTTGCCCTTTACAATAATTGTTTCAAAGCAATCAATATTGATTAGAGTGTAATTAATTAAAGAGGGGTAAAGATTGTAGGCGTTTTATCGGGTTCGTACACGCAACAGAATTTGAAAATTTATGTTTAAAACCTGACATGGCGGTCAAACTGTAGTATGATTATATAATGTAAAGCAATAACACAAAGCAATGATGTAATACTTCGAACAAAGACTTACATTATAGTTAGCAATCTGAAAATTTTGAGGCTTTGTGTAGTCCGAGGGTGCACACACAAATATTCTTCGATTTGCAAGTTTTGGAAACTTTGATGTAATTTGTTAAATCTTGGAATGCTAGGGATTCCAGCAGAGCTTTAGAAGAGATTAGTCTCTTTCTTTTGGTGTAATGAAATGGGAGGGGAAACCCTCTTATTTATAGATGAAGGGCGGTAGGGTTCCCATGGGCGAGCCAGTGAGAAAATGGATAGGTTAATTCGGACCATTTGGCGCGGCGCTCGACACGCGTTTTGGCGTCGCGGCCCTGTCCCATTTTCTGCCTTATTTTCATTTCTTTCTAATGTCTCGATCATCAACCGAACATATATCTAATATCTAATTACATCCTTCAATTGACGGAATATTTAACTTAGTGTTACCCTTCATGCCTTTACATATCGACACTAACAACATTAGGGTCTTCACTAACTCTGAGATGGCGGAAGACGAACTCAATATGTAAAGTTTAGCTACATGAAACATGTGAACTGAACCTCTATGTGGGAAGATAAAATCCTTTCATTCATGACACACTCAATCAAGCTTAGGATTTGTCAAGTGTTTACCCAAATGGCTTGATCATTATAACTCATCTATATTAGTTGACAACATGACCATATCAAAGACATGTCCATTGCGTTGGCCAACAACTTAGTCAATCTAATACCATATGAGTATTTGAGTGTTCATTCGAATATACATTCGAGGAATGAATCCTAATCTTGGCTCAACTACCACCTTTAATCTACTTCGTAATACACCCAAAACAAACCGTGTCTCAACCTATAAGGCATTTGAGGTTAGGACAAGATCAAAGTACATTACTCCGTAAATAAGGTGGTATCGACCTCAAGTCTAAGGACTTATATCTCTCACACGCCGATAACATTATAGACATAAAACAAAACAGTGCATCAGCGGTATAATACTTCAACAAGTATCCATGTGTCCATCACGAGTTGTCATAACTCGTAGTAAGTGAGACATACTACATCCCCTAAGGATATGATGCAGACCACATATCGACGTATCGCATATCATCGATATTCCAATCTCGATGATCATTAGTCGAGGCTATTCAAGAGTTACGTTATAATATTAATTCTCATATCATTAATAACCATGTAAACTCTAGGGATGTATTTATAGAATATTATAAACAATCAACTAATAATTCAACAAATGCAAATGTCATAATATTAATCATCATTAATATAAATACGAATATGTATAAAGTACATTTTGTTCTAATACAGATTGTCTCTAGGACATACATATACTTTCAATCTCCCACTTGACCTAGAGCCAATCACCAACATATTTAATACCCATATTCTCAAAATGACCATTATGCTTTACCAAGCTTAATGGTTTAGTAAACGGGTCTGCTAGATTATTGTCTTTGGGAACATAATCTATCCTAATATCTTCAGCTTCCACCATTTCTCGGAGAATGTGGTACTTTCTCGGTACATGCTTATTTCTGTTTGTTGATCTTGGTTCTTTTGCTTGTGCAATTGCACCAGTATTGTCACAATAAATGGTTATTGGACAACTAGCACTCGGAACAACCCCTAGTTCCTTCAGGAACTCAGAAATCACGACAAATTCTTTAGCAGCTTCCGATCCAGCAATGTACTCCGCTTCAGTAGTCGAGTCAACGGTAGTAGCTTGTTTGTAGCTCTTCCAGCTCACTGCTCCATCATTGAAAATGAACGTGTAACAAGACTGAGATTTGAAATCATCAACATATGTCTGAAAACTAGCATCGGTATATCCAGTGGCAACCAGCTTATCTCCTCCACCATAGACTAAGAAGTAATCTTTAGTACGTCTGAGATACTTAAGAATACTCTTGACTACTTTTCAGTGTTCCTCACCAGGATTCTGCTGGAACTTGCAAGTCATACTAAGTGCAAATGCCACATCTGACCTAGTACATGTCATAACATACATGATTGATCTTATAGCCGAAGCATATGGGATCCTCTTCATGCGCTCAAGTTTTACAGCACTAGAATGGCAACCCTTCTTAGATAACTTGATGTCTTGACCCATTGGAAGACCGCATTTCTTAGAATTCTCCATCGAAAAGCTTCTAAGCACTTTATCTATGTAGATTGACTGTGACATCCCCAACAATCTATTAGGTCTATCTCTATAGATCCTAATTCACAGAATGTAGCAGGCTTCACCTAAATCCTTCATCATGAAGGTTTTGGACAACCATTCCTTAACTGACTGCATGAGGGTCTTATTGTCTCCCATTATCAATATGTCATCAACATATATAATAATAAAGACAACACCCTCATCCTTGCATTTGACATAAACACAAGGATCCTCTTTACTTCTGACGAAATCAAAAGATTTGATAGCTTTGTCAAAGCAAATATTCCAACTCCTAGAGGCTTGCTTAAGTCCATAAATAGACTTCTGTAGCCTGCACACATCATTTGGTCTGGACTCGGATGAAAAACCCTCGGGTTGTTTCATATACACTTCATCAATTAGATTACAATTGATGAATGCAGTTTTGACGTCCATCTGTCAAATGTCATAATCATAATGTGCAGATATCGCAAGCAAAATTCGAATAGACTTAATCTTAGCAACAGGTGAAAAAGTTTCATCATAATCCACACCAGGACGCTGAGTAAAACCTTTAGTCACTAGTCTAGCTTTATAAGTCTGAATCTTGCCAGATGCATCAATCTTCTTCTTGAAGACTCATTTGCATCATATGGATTTAACCCCATTTGGCAAGTCAACCAAGTTCCACACTTGATTGATATACATAAATTCCATTTCGGATTTCATGGCTTCTTGCCATCTCTTCGAATCAGTGTCTAGCATTGCTTCACTGTAGGTTGTAGGCTCATCATCATCTGGAATATCTAACTCATTTTGTGTTTCCACAAATAGATTTAGTCTTTCCGGAGGATGATGAGTTCTAGTAAACCTACTGAGTTGAGTGTCTTGCAGTTCAATTACATGTATGTTCTGATTGTGAGAAGGTTCTTGTGCGTTGGTTGATCCACCAACATTAGAGCTTTCAGGAATATCATTTTTATGTCTTTCCTGAATGGGAGGAGGTGCAACTGGTGCACTTGCTCCCAAGGTCTGTGCAGGAGGATCTTGCATTTCTGCATTACTCCTCGAAGCACTCCCACTGGCCGAATGATCGGTGTATTTTATATACACTTTTTTGAGTCGTTTTTAGTGAGTCTTTTGTCCTTTTTTGTACAATTATGTGTCGTCTTAGGATAAATTTTCTTTCTTTTGAGTGAAATTGGTTAAAATGGCTCATTGGCGGAAAAGGAGCGAAAAGAGGGCAAAAGTGGAGGTTCCAGAGCTTAAAATGCGAGAAAGTGGCGAGCCAGACACGGACACGGGCCAGCGGGCCTTGCCGATCAGGCGAGCGCACGGCGCCCAATATCGAAGGGTCTCGAAATTCCAGCGCGGCCTCGAACGACGATTCTGCGAGCGCGGCGCCTCATCGTGAGAGTTTGAAGTTCCGCGCCCGGCTGATATGGCGAGCAGCGGCGGCGAAAAATCAGATCTTTGACGATTTTATGGGCCAGGCCTGAAGGAAAACCTTAAGGGCGGTTTTGAAGCTATAAAAAGAGAACCCTAGGCAGTTTTCAAGAGTTCCCTTTCTTGCACAAACACAACACATCTTGGTGTTCAAGATTGGAGACCATTCTATTGTAATTTTCTTTCCTTCTTTTACTTTATTTCAGTTTTTATGTTGGATATTGAATTAGTTCTTGTCATGTCAATGGCTAGGAACTAATTCTAATATAGGGTTTTCCATGTCAATTCACTTGAACCTTATTTTATGAGTTAATGCATGTTTATGGTTGTTCTTCTTATTGTTGAGATTTATTCCAATAGTTGTTTTGAATGCTTGGTAATTACCTGATCATTAATTATCATTATTTATATGATTTCTAATCAAACTTCGAAAGGAGGAGGTTGTGACTATGCTGTAGTTGGGTAATCATAGGTCGAATTGGGGATGAAAATACCTCAATTACTTGTGTAGCGTTAACGGGGGTTTAAATACCTAGATTACTTGCGTAAACGTTAACATGATTTTTGTTCTTAATCCTCCTATAGAGTCATCCTTATCATCGAAAGGTAGAAAGGGGCGCTACTGGGGTTGAGTGTTTATATAGCCTTAACGGGAGTATAAAACGAATTAGTAAACCTGCTATCTCCAAAAGAAGAAGAACCATAATTTATTGCATTAATAAGTAATATAAGCGGATAGTTGAGGAGACTTGGAAGCCCTATTTCCATCATTACTGAAGTAAACACATAGTTAATTAGTCTTTATAATTATTAGTCATAATCAACAACTCAAATATCGGTTACCAAATAGATAACAAAGGATAGATAATTGGTACTTGAGCACTAATCCCTGAGGACGATAACTCGGTCTTCAAGACTATATTACTTGAGTCGACAACGTGCACTTGCGTTAAAGTGTGTGCATTAAATCGCGCATCACCGAATGACATACCCTAAGTACCCAATCTTCGCCAAAAGATCCCACTGAATTCTTGCCTTTATCATCTGGCAAAGTTTCAACCTCTATGTTACTTTGTTCTTGAATTTCTTCAAGTTCTATCTCTGTGCAACTCTCTTCCTTGTAGACCTTTTCATCTTCAAGAAAAGTTGCGTTCGTAGAAACAAATATATTATGTTCTCCAGGAAGATAGAAATAGTATCCCTTAGTTTTCTTTGAATACCCAACGAAGTAACATTTTTCACTTTTAGAATCCAACTTATCAGAGATCAACTTCTTGACATATGCAGGACACCCCCAAGGCCTCATGTGTCTAAGTGATGGCTTCCTGCCATACCATACCTCATATGACGTCTTTTCAACTGATTTAGAAGGAACTCTGTTCAGAACATATATCGAGGTTAGAATAGCGTATCCCCAAAGGTATGTAGGAAGAGCTGAAAAGCTTATCATGGAACGAACCATGTAAAGCAAGGTTCGGTTTCTGCTCTCGGCAACACCATTCATCTGAGGTGTTCCAGGAGGTGTCCATTCTGAATGAACTCCATGCAACTTTAAGTAATCTAGAAATTCTTTACTTAATTATTCACCCCCTCGATCAAATCGGAGAGTCTTGATACTCTTTGAGAGTTGTTTCTCAACTTCACACTTAAACTCCTTAAACTTTTCGAAGGCCTCGGATTTGTGTCTCATAAGATACACATATTCATACCTTGATAAGTCGTCTGTAAAAGTAATAAAGTAAGAGAAGTCTTCTCTAGCTTGAGTCGAAAATGGTCCACATACATCAGTATGTACTAACTCAAGCACCTCCTTGGCACGGATCCCCTTTCCAGAAAGAGGTTTAATGGTCATCTTACCCTTCAAACAGGATTTACAGTTACCATAAAATTGTAAGTCAAATGGTTCAAGGTAATTTAATTTCATCAACAGTTCTATCCTCGTTTGATTGATATGACCAAGTCTACAATGCCACAAGTAGGTATAATTTCTTTCACTTAACTTAGCTATTTTATTTTGTACATTGAAAATTTTCCTGAGGCAGTTTAAGGTATACAATTCATTCACAAGAGGCGCAATTTCATACACAACATCATCATAAGCCAAAATCATATTGCTATTAGAAATGCTTGAGGAAAAGCCCTCAGTGTCAAGAACAGGAATGGAAATAATGTTCCTCGTCAATGAGGGAACATAATAACAATTGCTTAACATTAAAATTTTGCCAGAAGGTAAATATAATCTATAATCTCTCACGCGTTCAGCATCAACTCGTGCTCCATTTCCGACGCGCAGGTCCACCTCTCGAGGCCCGACCTTCCTGCTATTAGTTAGCCCCTGCACATTTGTACAAATGTTTGAGCCACAAGCGGTATCTAGTACCCAGGAATGAGAATCATTTATAGACAGATTAATTTCAATTACAAACATACCTTGTCCATAAGAGGATGGTGCACCATGTGACATCCCTCCTCTTGGAGCAGTACAGTCCTTTCTCCAATGCCCCTTCCTGTTGCAGTTCATGCACACATCCGTTGTCGGGAGTTTCTTCTTCTTCTTCTTCGCCCCTCATTTGGGCTTCATTGCTGCTGCTGCAGCAACAACTTTGCCCTTCTTCTTCTGTTGTCCCTTACCTTTAGATTAGTCCGACACTTTGGCGCCAAGATTCATCTAAACAAGTCAACCATATTACGCGATTGCGTTTAAGTGGCTAAGTAAATTTGGTACTTGCAAGCAAACACGTTGGTGTAAATAATCACAAAAGTTTATTATCTATTTTCACTTTAACACATCTATGAAATGGCCTGAGTCCTCGTAGACTTAGAGCAAATGCTTTGGCATAAATACTCGTATCGCCGAAAAGGATTTTGCACCCTAACAATTATAATAGACGACGCGTTTTAATTAGACTTGTATTTTAATGTTTGGGGAACATTTTATGTTTTCGGGGATTTTAACCAAGATCAACAATTATTTCATACATCATATGGCATCCTATCATGCAATTTCTAAACACATTTAGATGGGTAACCATCAAGCCCATTAGGCATGATATAAGATGATTTTAATCAAATATTGAGTGTCGTCTACCCAGACAGTTTTTGCGATCATTAAAAGTAAATAATTACTGGGCGCCGCCTACTCAGACAATAATTGCGGACGCTATGCTAATAATTTAAATGCATCACATTTAAAACACTTAGCACATTTGTGTATTATACAATAATATACCATTAATGATAATCATGAGTCTATTTGTCTAAACTCTATAATCTATGTCTATGTCAAACAGTCCCTAAACATTTAAAATTCTGATTTTCAGGAATTCTGTAAACTTTTAAAATTTACAGTTTAGTTCCTCAAGAATTTAAATATTCAATTCGAACCTTAATAAATTCAGAAAATACAATTTTAACTCTCGGAAATTATTTCTAGGTTTCAGGGACCTGTTTGTAATTTCTAGAAATTAAAAACTAATTTTTAGAAACTTCTTTAATTACAGATTTGTCCGATAGGACCAAATCTGTCCAATTAAAACTTAAGATTCTGATTTCGATTTTTTTTTTTAAAATTTCCGCCGTAGCGCCGAAAGTTCAGAGACGAACACCTTTGTCTCGTCGTGCCGACCACTGGCGAGTGGCGTCGCGCGCCTCGAAGCGATGAAGTCGAAAATTAATTTTAGGCTTTCTGGATGAACAGCGTCGCAGCGCTCTAGCACAGAGCCACGACGCCTCTAGCGTCATCTGGGAAGCACCGTGCCACTCCATCGTGGAACCGCGGTGCCGATTCAAAAACCCTAGCAGGCGTCGCGGTGCTCTAGAACAAAGCCGCGGCGCCTTACCTCCAGAAACACAAATTCCAAAAATTCGAACCCCTAAAACTAGTTTAGGATCAGATTTTCAGATCTATCACTTGTCAAGCCATCACCATTAAACAATAAGTGCATCGACCATCATTCAAATTTTCTTCTCATTCTTTATTTCAATGCATCATGCTCTAAATCGAGTCGGATAACACATATCAACTAAGAAGAGTTATATATTGTAATGACGTCTTCGATTACATCATTGTATTAACAGATCCGGGTGCAAGGACTATGTGTTCTAAAGATTAAGGATTTTAAAGCCTTTAACAACATAAAAAACAGATCCAAACAAATCCTAACTCATATTATCATTAATATTCATCATATAATCACACAAAACAACCCAGACTATGATACCACTGTAGGCTTTTTCTCGGGTTCGTACACGTAGCGGAATTTGAAAATTTATGTTTCAAACCCGACATGGCGATCAAGTTGTAGTATGATTATATAATGTAAAGCAATAATGTAATACTTCGAACGAAGACTTACATTGTAGTTAGCAATCTGAAAACTTTGAGGCTTTGTGTAGTCCGAGGGTGCACACGCAAATATTCCTCGATTTGCAAGTTCTGGAAACTTTGATGTAATTTGCTAAGTCTTGGAATGCTAAGGATTCCAGCAGAGCTTTAGAAGAGATTAGTCTCTTGCTTTTGGTGTAATGAAATGGGAGGGGGAACCCTCTTATATATAGCTGAAGAGGACAGCTAGGGTTCCCCATGGGCCAGGCCCATCAAAAAATGGATTGGGTTAAATTCGGACCCACTGGACGCGCCTCAGCGCCGCGGCCCTGCATAAGTGGCGCCACAGCGCTCGACATGCATTTTGGCGTCGCGACCCTGTCCCATTTTCTGCCTTATTTTCATTTCTTTCTAATGTCTCGATCATCAACCGAACATATATCTAATCTCTAATTACATCCTCCAATCGACAGAATATTTGACTTAGTGTTACCCTTCAAGTCTTTACATATCGACACTAACAACATTAAAGTCTTCACGGAACTCCTAGACTGCACCGGAAGACGAACTCAATATGTAAAGTTTAGCTACACGAAACATGTGAACTGAACCTCTATGTGGGAAGATAAAATCATTTCATTCACGACACACTATATTAGTTGATCATTATAACTCATCTATATTAGTTGACAACAGGACCATATCAAAGATATGTCCATTGCGTTGACCAATGACTTAGTCAACCTAATACCATATGAGTATCTGAGTGTTCATTCGAATATACATTCGAGGAATGAATCTTAATCTTGGCTCAACTACCACCTTTAATCTACTTCGTAATACACCCAAAACAAGCCGCGTCTCAACCTATAAGACATTTGAGCTTAGGACAAGATCAAAGTACTTTACTCCGTAAACAAGGTGGTATCGACCTCAAGTCTAAGGACTTCTATCTCCCACACGCCGATGACATTATAGACATATAACAAAATAATGCATCAGCAGAGTATACCAATTCTTCAACAGGTATCCATGTATCCATCACGAGTTGCCATAACTCGTAGCAAGTGAGACATACTACATCCCCTAAGGATATGATGCAGACCATATGTCGATGTATCGCATATCATCGATATCTCAATCTCGATGATCATTAGTCGAGGCTAGTCAAGAGTTACGTTATAATATTAATTTTCACATCATTAATAATCACGTAAAAATCTAGGGATGCATTTATAGAATATTATAAACAATCAACTAATAATTCAACAAATGCAAATGTCATAATATTAATCATCATTAATATAAATACGAATGTGTATAAAGTACATTTTTTTGTAATACAGATTGTCTCTAGAACATACATATACTTTGAAAGATACTGTAGTAAAAATATTATTTTTATTTATGAGGGGGAAAGTGACCATATTGACGAAGGGAGTACAAAACATTGGTAGATCTAGGGATGACAAGAAATAGGATCTGGACCGGATCCTACTAGATTCAGATCCAGATCCATTTTTCATACATGTATTCAGATCCATCGAATTCACCGGGTCCACAGATCGGATCCGGATCGGTAGATCACCTTCTTTTATTCGCTATTCTTACCCCTTATCTTCAAGGAATAACACAAATCTATGTAGTACTATTACTTTTTGATAGTCACTGAAGCATGATGGCTATACCTGGACTGTGATAAGACTATCAGCGGCATATTTCTTTACAAGGGTTTAACTTAAAATTCTGAGGTGACATTTTAAAATTTATCAGTCATACAGTTGTAGTAAATTAATGCTCTCCTTTCAAAATTATTGTTGTGACTTGACTTGAGAGGGTAATTATGACATAAATAACGTGGACTAATCCATAAGCTGGAAAGGAACATCAAAACACAGTGCCCCCAACTCAACTTTCTATTCTTGCAATACTGAGATGTATCAATTGTTTAAAGAGTGAAACGGAATGACTTTTCAGTTATGTCGGACAACTAAAGCTCGAAAAGAACAATAGACTCTTCCATTTGTGATGAGGCATTATCAAAGTGCCTTCAAAGAAGCATTTATATCCATACTGAAATCTAATCTAAATTAATATAATCATCGAACTGGTCTTATGAATGTATAAATGTATAATGTATTTAATAAAAAACGAATTCACGGATCGGATCTGGACCGGATACGGATCTCAAAGACAAGATCCATATCCAGATCCGATCCGTCATAAATGGATCCGGATCTGATCCGGATCTGTCGGATCCAAATTTTGAAAATCCATATCCTATAAAATGGATCTGGATCCACCGGATCTGGATCGGGTCCAGGATCCGTTGTCATATCTAGGTAGATCTCACAACTACTTTATGATTCTTTAAACACATTATTAAGTGATGCTTCAATTTTCCATATTTCTTTCATTTTTAGTTAATATTTACGATTTATGATATATTTAATGTAAATAGTTGACACATAATTCTATAAACCTCCTCATTTCTTTCAATTCAGGACGTATTTTGATATAGACTATTTTATACTAATATTTAAATATATAAATTCTATTATATTAGTCCTAATTGATGCTAGATTAAAGGTTTGTTATCTAGAGATGGCAATAGATCCTGAACCCGATCTAGATCCGGTGGATTCAGATCCGTTTTATAGGATATGGATATTCAAATTTTGGACCCGACGGATCCGGATCGGACCAGGATTCGTTTATGATGGATCTGGATCTTGTCTTTGAGATCCGTATCCGGTCCAAATCCGACCCGTGGATCCGTTTTTTATTAAATTAATTATACATTTATTATTTATACATCCTTCCATCCCAATTTTAATTTTCCTGCCCATCTTTAATTTTTCGCCAGCCAAGTCCTTTGTCCCGCCCATATGATGGGTATATTTTAAAATGTATTCATATCTATTTAGGATGCCAGAGAGCATAATTGCTAACTCATTTATGTGTCACGATCCGACCTGACAGGCCACTACCCGGTGCCCTAATTGGGCACCCTTACACTGACCCGTCACATATAATCCGACTATACCAAGAACAACATATAAACCTCGTGAAAATAAGCTGCTGATTCATAACGCTATATACCAAAAGGAACTTGTCTCATGAGAAGTCACATCAAATCAACATAACAAAATAGGCAAGCCGACAAGGCTGCCTCTATACATGGGACTATCCAAGATAAACAACAACTGACACACTTCTTGCGTCACACATACACAACCCACAACTGTCTACAGACTCGAAGAGTACGATAATGAAATATGACGGGACAGGGCCCCGTCGTGCCCCTAAAAATGCATAAATAAAAAATAAGGTTTTGTATCAAAATGACTAAGCTCCGAATCAATAGAGTTTTTCAAACAACTTAACAGAAATCCTAGACTGAAAGATCACCAAACTGAGTACATGTACCTGCGGGCATTTAACGCAATTTCCCAGAAAAGGGGTCGATTTAAATAATGTACTGAGTATGTAAAACATGAAGTACTGTAAATAAGATCATAAATGGCCAAGAGATGTCAGGAGACAAATATGATAATCCAAATATCAATACAATTGTGCCTTATGAAATGAGAGTCAGTCGTGCCTTATAAAAATGAGAGTCATCGTATCTATTTACATATAACGTATCTCGGCCTTCTAGTGAGGGACTCAGTGGAATCATCATAATCATGGATACCTGTCCATATAACGTATCCAGGCCCATTCTGGGACTCGGTGAGCTCATCATCATCATATATATACATATAACGTATCCCGGCCCGTCATGAGACTCAGTGAAATGATATAATCACATCAAGCACGAATAGATTATCATGAGTAACCATATGCAAATTAATCATCATTTGACTCTCAATGGAATAAATATAATATATATCACCTAAAAAAAAGCAAGGCACTACCATATCATGTATCATAAAGAATTAGGATTCAATGGAATTATGTACGTCCGTCGTACATTCATCTTATATAAATCATGCCAAAAGAGGAAAGGATAGATGCACATATCTTATTGTCGAATTAACCTAAGTTCCCACGATTTCTTGTAACTCTACGAATGGGTTTTCCATATCCTATGAATGATTTAAATCACACATAATCAATGCACTAATAATCAGATTTTATTGGGGCATTCTATCGAATATCTTATACGCGTAGAACCTATGATTCTTCTTGGTAGAAACCTATATATGTAGCACAATACCCAACCTTTCTAATCCTTCTTTTACTACTACAACACCCAACACAACTCAGAAATTTCACATGCAATCCCCAATTTCACACAGACAGTCCCAAAAATACCCAACCCATACTTTAGCATTTTCGGTAACCATCTTAGAAACTAGTGACAAGAATTAGACCTCATAACTGGTAATAAACTTAGGAATACAAACCTACCTCTGTTAGGAGATGCGTCGAGCATCACCGGATATCCTTGCATTGGTATCGGATTCCGACCAGCAGAATCGAAAGCTCCAAAATTTGGTTCGGCCAGAGCTTCCTCGAGACTCTGAGTTTTGTTGATTTCGAGTGTTCTAGCTTGTTTAAGAACTTAATTCTACTGGAATTAAGGTTTGAAATGCTTTGAAATTCTCCCTTCCTAGTTGAATGAAAGCTTGCGGATAATCCCCTAATTTGGTTGCGAATTTTTGGAAATTTATCAACTAAAATAGCTCATCTTACTACTGCTTACAGGGAATGATTTCCATAAGAAATTTCGAAAGAAATGGGAGCTTAGAAAGGAAATAAAAATGGAGGAAGATGAAGGTGAAAGTGAAGGTCTGAAGACCTAGAATGTTGCCAACGTCTTGTTGAACTGAGGCACTGTAACATTACCTTATAAGGCAGCACGTAAGGTTTCACTAAGTGTTGTCCTCTTATTAACAATTAAAAAGGGCCCCACAATTAATTAATTATACACACTAATAATTCCTGATCCCAATTTACTTAAATCTCGAAGACTTATAAAACCTTCGTGTACACAATTCTCATATTATGAGACTGGTCTGTAACCTCTTTAGGGATATACAATTATCAATTATAATCTCTGTCGTCGCACTGATTAATCCTAAAATTATTTCGGAATCACATTTATTTATCTACTAATTACCTTATTAGTATACACATGTACAACATAAGTTTTCTGGGCCTCGAGTCCATTTATCGACGTTTATGGGTTCAAATCATTACCCGAAACTATGAGGTGTTACATCCTCTCCCCCTTAGAAACATTCGTCCTCGAATGTCATGTCCAGGATAACACCTATGAGTGCCAACAGAATTGGTGTCTAGTCATTATGTATAACCTAAAGAAAAGACAGTGATATTGAGGCTTATTCAGCCTAACACATTTCGGGACAGTCAGACAACAAGCAAAACATAATACCCAACTAATTTATATCCAGAGTATTAGTGACATTATCAGGAGTTCAAACAAGCATTTTTTTTGTACTTATCACACTACATTAAACAGACAAATCAACATTTTTCAGTTAAAGCTATTGCACTCAATCTTAAGTTATACATGTCCCCTATCATGATCTAATAACCTCTTAATCATATAATTATTTTTAAAGAATAGTTATCAATATATGGCAGTGGATTGTTTTTAAAAAAAAAATAGTAGTGGTTTCATCAGAGACACAACATCAAATAGCCCAAAATCAGCACTCATTCCAGCCTCCAGAATGCACCAGTAAAATCTTTACAGTGAACCAAAATGCAACTACACAATTGCTTATGTTCAACCTGCCTCTGCCCAAAATTTGCAGCAGTAACTGTTACAAACTGAGGGCAGCAGCATGTTATTGGTCATGGCAACATTTGTTATCAAAATGAAGTAGGGACATTAGCAACACATAACAACAACCAACAGCCAAATGATGGCAATCAGGTAAAATCAAGCAACAACTATATATCTGGACTTTCTGGGTACCAAGTCACCAACGGATATAATCATAGATTCATAGTAACATATACAACAAACAGAATATTAGTCTGGTTCCAAAAAGAAAATATAGTAACCAATTGGGTTCATGATAACATTTAACATAACACTTAGTCTCCTCATAATACATACTAGTATACATGTTTAGAGTCACCCTTTTATCTCCATAAATATTCTAATAGCATAATTGACCTAAATATTAGCAAGTTTGGACATAAAGGTAGATAATCGCAACCCTTTGGTTGAACCTATATACAGACATATTACAACTTTGTGAAATAGATCATTTAAACTAGCATGCTAAAACAATGGTCTAGTTTACTGTTTTGAAACAGTTGGTAAATTGGCAGGAAACACATGAACCTTTGAGCCCTTTACCCCTTACCTAAATATGTATTTAGCTAAGCCATGTAGATCAGTAGATAACCAGCAGTAGCATGGGTTAAATGAGCACAGACAGTAATCAGTCATTACACAGTACACCATAATTTAAAGTACACCAGTGACAACAGAACAACCACTAACCAGTCGTACTAAGTGGTATTACACATCCGCAATATTAATAACAAGCAGTAACCAGTTTAATGTAACCGATATTCCAAATTAACAGGCATCAGCTATTGGTCAGTTTTAACACTTTATCTTAAATTCACCTTCATATACCAGAAGGAGAAGCATGTTTTAAGAGGGGAAAATACTCAGCCCAAGAACACTAAAACAAAGTTATTGAACAAGAAGACATATGATCAGGTCCAGTTCTTTATGTTGGCCCTTTCTTTATTTTAAAAAAAAAAAATCAGAGAACACCAACACATTTCAGGAACAAAAGAAAAACAGTCTTGGGAACTGCATACTTCTACAAAATAGGGATTAAGTGGCTTAACAGGCTTCAATAGAGAACTTCAAACAGTAGGTTTATCCAACATAGATAGTTTAAGAGGTTTTGAACATATTTCAAGAGAAACATGAAATCATATTGCAAACAGGGTTGTTTTAGTAGAACAAACTTAACTTGACCCAATCCTGACTATGGAGTTCTTAGATAATAGGAAGAACATTTTGTTCATAAGATTAACACAACTATAGATCATCTTTAAAGAAACACACATTTAACTACCAAAGAGAAATTGTAAACCCCTTCTTTCTTTGCACAGTGATTTTAAGTTCAAAACATCAGGCTTCCCAAGCATCCCAAGCAGTGAAATAAAGACAACACAGAATTCCTTATTCTCAAATTTGAACCATACATCATACATATCAGGGCTGCATGCCGTCCAAATACATTTCACATTTTTTTATCAACTGGAGCACATTGAAAGTCATAGCATGCAACCATTTCTAATATTTGATCACATGGAGAACACTTAAGCTTAATACAGTTGGTTCACAACCAATATACATATCTAAAATTAACTAAAGAGCAAACTATGATAGACTAAACTAGGTGATAAGATTTCAGACTTCAGATCAAGCCAAGCATATACCCTTATTTTAATCATACTGTACCTCAATCCTAATTGGCCTTAATCCTAGTCAGTGCTGATAAAAGAAGGAGAGAGTAACTCATGTTTAAGTTGATACCTATGTGAATACCAATAAAACTAGGTAGTTATATATCCACAAAAAGGAATTTAAGGAGCAGGCAGTGGTACTTACACAATTACACCATTCAGATTAGTAGGCTTCAGGGACAGTCATGCAGCCAAACATAAACATGACAATTCAAACTAATTATATATAGGGTATTCAGTGGCATTGTATCATGAACCTAAATAAGCATCTCTAAGCTAACCATTCATTCCCTTCTTTTTTTTATCCACATTATTAAGCATGTGATGAACAAACAAAAGGAAGGATATACAAATGATTTCATAGGTCCATATTATCATGTTAGCACACACAAATCTTAACAACTCTAGAGATGCCTACTGATAAATTTGAAATTAAAATGAGGGCAACATCAGACTCTCATGTTAGGTAGGACTCACACAGTTAGACATATTGGCATGCCAAATGCTTTCCCAGATTAAACCAGCACAATAGCCATGTAGAAATTCATAACCAATAAAAAGGGCCAAGACTAAGGTCATGTTAACTCCACATTTGTTCTAGTTTCAACAAAATAAAAAGAACATTCCATCCTCATGAAACAGGGAAACATCCTACCTGATCTAAATAGGATACAACAAGCTAAAAATGTACCTAAGAATTCAGCAGGAGAGGCAGAAATGTAGAACCTCGCAACAATATTTGGTCATTTAGCACATTTATACAGTTTATTTTAACTATGTTTGCCCAGTTAATGGTTTATAACCAGCAATACACAATTTTAAGCAACGAAACATCTTCACATTACTCCAAATAATCATTTCTAGCCTATCAATGCATTTTAATTAAGCTGGAGCAGAGACAAGATCCTAGACAGGGCATAAGACCAGAAACATGTTATTGGAACCAAATTAAAAGATATTTCCCAAGTCGTTTTAACATGTATGGCAGCATTTTAAGGCATCCTAGTCATCCCAGGATTAAAAACAACATCAAGTATTAACTATGTCAAATCATAACTTACAAAATGGATCAGAACATCATCTCAGAATTCCATAACATCACATAGAATTAATTTTGAACCTTAACCTTAGTGTACAGGGATGTAAACAAGATATCTGAGCAGACTAGTGACCATTTGGAGACCCTTACACTTTACCATATCATCTACTTGGTATTACAGAAAAGTAAACTACCAGATTCATGTTTAGACAATAGTCATTTTAAACAAAAAATCGGAGAAAGGTTAATCTTAATCAACCAGGAACACAACATGATTATATTGATACCAAGACTATTTGTATCCATACCAAACACAGGACATAACCTATTCCCTGCATACCATCAAACCAGGTATTAAGTCCTGCAATTAAATCATATATGCAGATATACACATGTCACATTCTAGCAGGCAACCTCTATCTCTCTGTAGTGTATGTGTAACCTTAGCAAATCTAGATATAGACAAGCATAAGCACAGAGGCCCATAATCAGGGTATTTAGACTTAATTATCAAGTAAAAGTCTCTTATGGATCAACTCCTTATAACTCGCATGCTGACATTAGCCTAAGTTTATCATTTTCAACTTGTCTTCCTTTTCAATGCCCGGGCATCCATCCAATGCATTCTTTTAAATCTAGTACCATATGTAGGCTTGTAAAGCATAGTCTAGACAAGCGGTCCCTCATTCCACTAATCCGTTGTTACTGATTCATTCAAGGCATAGACTCTTCATTTCTTTGTCTTATTAGCGCAGGTGTTCGTCAACGATGAAAGCGGAAAGGTGCTTACAACACAAAACATCCGGAAATATCCTACTATGAGGACAAAGAGAGAGAGAACGAATGTGAGGGGCGAAGCTACTCGACTGTAGGGAGAGGGGCGTTGTTCTAAGAAAACTATTACTATAAGGAGAGGCGCGAAGACAAGCCGCGAACTATGAACGAAGCGCAAGATCTGTAGCTACAGACGCCAATTCAGGTGATATTACTAGCACTCAAGTTTTGAGTGATATCACCGCTCTTTTTGAGAAACAAATGGAAGTGGGAAAGAATTAACTCCAAAATGGAGTCCAATAGAGTTCTGCCAAGAGTTGGGGAAGAAGCAGTGAATGACCTATCTTTATTGAAAGACATCTATTGTGATCTAGCAAACCATGGAATGCTGATGTGCGATTTATGCACACACTAAACGCAAGTGCACGTATCGTACAAGTAATATAGTCTGGGTAAGACCGAATATCGTTCTCATGGACTGATTTTCAAGTACCGATTATCTATGCTTTAGTTTCTATTTGGTTAACGTTAATTGAGTTGGAATTCTAAACTAATAATGCAGGAAATAAACTAATTATGAAAATACTTTGATTTAAATCAGTTATGATGGAGAATTAAGGCTTCCAAGATCATCAACTATCCACTTTATTCAATCATTAATACAATTAGACTAACTTCTTATTCTACGTTAAGATAGCAGGTTAACTAGACCGTTTTATACTCCTGTTAAGGTAATATAAACACTCAACCCCAATGGAGAACCCTTCTATCTTTCGATGACAAGATTGACTACAAAGGAGGATTAAGAGCAATAACCTATTAAGCTACACAAGTATCGGGGTACTTTCATCCACGATTTAAACCTATGTTTATTCAACTATAGCATATTCACAATCTCCCCTTTCGGATTTCGATTAGAACTCATATAAGTGATGATAACTAGTGATCAGTTAATTATCAAGCAATCAAAATAACTATTGAATAAATCTTAAATAAGTGAAGAAGAAACCAAACTAATATATTAATTCATGAATAGAGTTTCAAGTGAATCACAAGAAAATCCCTAATAAAGTAATTAGCTCCTAGCCATAGTCACGCTAAGAACTAATATAATCTCCATACATGAACTTTAATAAACAAAGCAAAAGAAAGAAAAGAAAAATACTCAATAACAAGTCTCCAAGCCTTCTAGCATCCAAGGATTGTGTTGTGGAATATTTACAAGATGGAATTCTCAAGTGTGGGATGGAATTTGGTAGAATGATGGATGGAGAATGGAATTCTTCTAATGATGTAGAGACTATTTATAGCCCAAGAATCCTTTAGGAAAAGGGTTAGGGATTATGTAGGTAGGAAAAATTATGAAATTTTTTAGGTAAAGGGTTAAGGAAAAGTTATGAAATCCTTTAGGTAAAGGGTTAAGGATTATGTAGGTAGGAAAAGTTATCCCTTTTGCACCCTGAAAATGTGTCAAATTCGGTCCAAAACTCAGAAATCCCGCGTCGGCGCCGTGGCCCTGCAAACTGGCGCCACGGCGCCGAAAAATCAGAGGCGTTTTGGAAAATTCAGAGGGTGGCGCTGCTGCCAGGCGCCGCAGCGCCGGTGACGGCATTCTTCCGGATTTTTCGTTTCTTCGTCCTTTTTTCGTCCGGTCTTCGTCTGATTTCTTCTATACTTCCCGGAACTTCTTAGGCTTCATTTCTTGACTCTTTTAGTGTGCAATTCCATCTCATTTATGCTTATTTCATCTCCTTTTTGTCATTTCTCCATTTCTGACCGATGTGACACAAAAGAAAGGAAAACGACCCTAATACTATACTAAACATAAATGAAATGAGTAAAATACTAACTAAAAATGACTCAAAAGGTGTATATAAAATACACCGATCAAATGCTACGTTGGTATTGGGAACCAGCTTGGGACTTTCTAAATCTCATTAGCAATAGTCCAGGAATGACATAGTATTCCTATGCAATTGGACTCATGTTCTTAACTTACCTATACATTTAACTAGGTAAAATGGTTTTACACCTAGGCAGTAATAACATGGACACATGAATAGATTCAAAAAAAATAGTTCTTTCCCCTACATTCATACACATTTATGTTAGTTGAAACCACCAGAAGAGTTTCAGTATTCCCTTAACCATAGATTGGAAGAAGATAGACATAAAACATATATCATTTGAGATTAACACAAGCAACATGACTTAAGAACATGGGACATAACTAAGGCATACAAATAACATTCCATCCATGAGTATGAGACAGGCATCATAAGCTACAACATATAAACCTGGTTATAGTAGATACCAAATTCCATGAGCCCCCAACACACCCATAAATCAGCAAAACAAACTCAAACTAGTTTTAAGAAGAAACATTTTGATAATATTCATAACTCACAATCACTCATCACATATATCACATACTTCAACCAAGATCAAACATAAGATATCCTATTCAAGAAGGCCTTCGATATCTAAGGTCTCAACGATTATTTAACATTCTAAGATTCTCAAATATTCCACTTTTCAAGCTTACCTTATCTCCCATCCGTATACGAGTGAGATAGCTTCTCATAATTTCGAAATCACATTGCCCTTTCTGGTGTACCAATCGTCTGGGTATAAATCGCTCATATACTGGCTACGAGTATCAACTAACTGAAGTCATTTTTGGTAACCGAGGTTATCGAAACTGTAACAGGCACGAGTTAAGTTCGAATCCTTAAAATTCAGCTCTATGGCACAATTTATGAGATGAAAGAATAGAAATCATCCCTAAATGTCAGGCAACCTCCTGCGTATAAGTATGGTGCATAACATACTCATACACAAGACTCTACTAGACACGGTCTGTAGGCATTCCGAGGACGAACTGCTCTGATACCACTAAATGTCATGACCCGACCCGACGGGCCACGACCCGGTGTCCTAATTGGGCACCCTTATACTGACTTGTCACATATAATCCGACTGATACCAAGAACAACATATAAACCTCGTGAAAATAAGTTGTTGACTCATAACGTTATATATCAAAAGGAACCTGTCTCCTGAGGAGTCACATCAATTCAACATAACAAAATAGGCAAGCCGACAAGGCTACCTCTATACATGGGACTATCCAAGATAAACAACAACCGACACATGTCTTGCATCACGCATACACAACCTACAACTATCTACAGAACTCTAAGAGTACGATAATGAAATATGACGGGACAGGCCCCGTCGTGCCCCTAAATATGCATAAATAAAAAATAAGGTTCTGTACTAAAATGACTAAGCTCCGAATCAATAGAGTTTTCCAAACAACTGAACATGAATCCTAGACTGAAGGATCACCAAATTGAGTACATGTACCTACGGGCATGAACGCAGCCCCCCGAGGAAAGGGGGGTCAATACGAAATAATGTACTGAGTATGTAAAATATGAAGTACTGTAAATAAGATCATAACTGACCAAGAGATGTCAGGAGACAAATATAATAATCCAAATATCAATACAACTGTGCCTTATGAAATGAGAGTCAACTGTGCCTTATAAAAATGAGAGTCATCGTATCTATTTACATATAACGTATCTCGACCCTCTAGTAAGGGACTCAGTGGAATCATCATAATCATGGATACATGTCCATATAACGTATCCCGGTCCATTCTGGGACTCGATGAGCTCATCATCATCATATATATACATATAACGTATCCCGGCCCGTCATGAGACTCAGTGAAATGATATATCACATCAAGCACGAATATATTATCATGAGTGATTACTCTTGATTATATGCAAATTAATCATCATTTGACTCTCAATGGAATAAATAGAATATCTATCACCTAAAAAAGCAAGGCACTACCATATCATGTATCATAAAGAATTAGGATTCAATGGAATTATGTACGTCCGTCGTACATTCATCTTATATAAATCATGTCAAAAGAAGAAATAATAGATTCACATATCTTATTGTAGAATTAACCTAAGTTCCCACGATTGCTTGTAAACTCTACGAATGGTTTTCCATATCCTATGAATGATTTAAATCACACATAATCAATGCACTAATAATCAGATTTTATTGGGGCATTCTATCGAATATCTTATACGTGTAGAACCTATGATTCTTCTTGGTAGAAACCTATATATGTAGCACAATACCCAATCTTTCTAATCCTTCTTTTACTACTACAACACCCAATACAGCTCCGAAATTTCACATGCAGTCCCCAATTTCACACAGACAGTCCCAAAAATACTCAACCCATACTTTAGCATTTCCGGTAACCATCTTAGAAACTAGTGAAAAGAATTAGACCTCATAACTGGTAATAAACTTAGGAATACGAACCTACCTCTTTTAGGAGCTGCGTCGAGCATCACCGGATATCCTTGCACTGGTATCGGATTCCGACCAGCAGAATCGAAAGCTCCAAAATTCGATTCGGCCAGAGCTTCTTCGAGACTCTGAGTTTTATTGATTTCGAGTGTTCTAGCTTGTTTAAGAACTTAATTCTACTGAAATTAAGGTTTGAAATGCTTTGAAATTCTCCCTTCCTAGTTGAATGAAAGCTTGCGGATAATTCCCTAATTTGGTTGCGAATTTTGGGAAATTTATCAACTAAAATAGCTCATCTTACTACTGCTTACAGGGAATGATTTCCATAAGAAATTTCGAAAGAAATGGGAGCTTAGAAAGGAAATAAAAATGGAGGAAGATGAAGGTGAAAGTGAAGGTCTGAAGACCTAGAATGTTGCCAACGTCTTGTTGAACTGAGGCACTGTAACATTACCTTATACGGCAGCACGCAAGGTTTCACTAAGTGTTGTCCTCTTATTAACAATTAAAAAGGGTCCCACAATTAATTAATTATACAGACTAATAATTCCTGATCCCAATTTACTTAAATTACGAAGACTTATAAAACCTTCGTGTACACAATGTCACAATTTTCATAATATGATATTGGTTCGTAACCTCTTTAGGGATATACAATTATCAATTATAATCCCTGTCGTAACACTGATTAATTCCAAAATTATTTCGGAATCACATTTATTTATCTACTAATTATCTTATTAGTATACACAGATACAACATAAGTTTTCCGGGATCGGATCCATATATCGACGTTTATGAGTTCAAATTATTACCCGAAATTATAACTATTGTATAAAAAAAAATGATAATCACACAGTTCTTTCCTTCAACAAAAAATAATATATAGGCAGAGGAATAGCTAGAGTTTGAATTTTAAATTATAAATGAAGTTATTTGATTTACTTAATACAAAATTTATTATTTAAAATTAATAAGTAGGAGTAGTATATATTCGCCTAACATATTTACAGAATGAAAAGTGAAAATCCACAGTGGTATGATGTGTGGTTTGAGTTTTGGCAGTATGTATGAGTGTGTAAAAAGCCTAAAAAGGTATGGTCATGTCATCTTAAAATAATACTGTATTTTTTATGTAAGAATAATTCAATTTCAAAATTTTATTTATTTTTAATATAATAATTTACAACTCTTCACTTGAAACTGAAATTCTATGTGAATGCATCGGAAAATTCAATCAAATTTTTTATACGTGGATTCAGATTCGATCCGTGGATCCGATGGATCTGGATTTGGATTTGATTTTTATGGACCCTATGGACCTGAATCCGAATATGGATACATGTATGAAAAACGGATCCAGATTTGGATCTAATAGAATTCGATTCAGATCCTATAGGTGGTAGTGTAATTCCTTTTCTAGATTTTTGATTTTAAAAAGGGTTCTACTTTTTCACTTTGTCAGGTGGATCTACTTTGGTTTCATACCCTTCAACTCATTGTCAACTTTGCATATTTCAATAATAATAATAGTAAATGACCATTTCGTTATCATTGATGGGCCGACAGTTTCCCCATTTTTTTTTTGTTTAAACTTTTTATTATATTGACTAAAAGTACCGATTTCATATCAAAAAAATTCCAAATTTTAACCTTCATATTCCACTAAACTCTTCGTTTTTTTGTGTGTGCGTGTGGAGGAGTATGAATATAAATATTATTTCCTCTGTTCTAGAAATATTATTTTACTTTTCTTATTAATTTATTTTAAAAAATTGGCATCTTTCTATATTTATAAATAATTTAATTTTATGAGACGAGACGAGCTTAAACTTTATATCAAGTCAAACTAGAACAATTTGTTTTTTTGGAGGGAGTACTATCCAGAGAAAGCTGCAAGTTGATGGCTGTAGTTGGTGAAGAAAATGGAAAGGCAATATGCAAACTTCGAAGGTTGGTATTTGGTAGTATTCGCCGGGCTGATGCAACATTATTTGCCGGATTTTACTTAATTTAATAATTTTTAGTTATAACTTTAATATATATATGTATGTTATATACTCATAATTATAGAAGCGCAATATAAATATGAATTCATATTAAAAGTTGGTTGCGTTGTGGGCATTCGTCATGGGCCACTTTCTCATCATTACGGTTGGCAACTTACATATTAAAGGGAACCAAATCAAATTTGGATTGCCCAAATTATACTTTCAATATTTTCCAAACAATTTGCAGCAGTCAAAGAAATTTCAACCAATAGTTTTTTGTGTGAATAGGTGATTTGTCCCCACTTCCAAAATTCAATTATTGAAACTTTATGTATTAATTTTTATATTATGAATCACATTATGCTGAAGTTGTGGTTGCCACCATCCACCAAAGTCAGATATTTTTGGTAGCTATAAATAATTAAATAGTAGTTTGTTTGAAGTATAGAAAAATTTAGTTTCGGCATAGAAATCATGAGTACATTGTCAGAATAGTACTCTCTAAAAAAATATTATTCCTAAAGGAGGGCATATTTAAAGTGGATAAATTTAAAAGGTTTGGACTAACAGAGGGCATATTTGACCTCAAACATTAACGAAGGGCAAATATAAACCTTTTTCTAGACGTTGAGGGCAAATCACCACCGCTTGGGGTTTTCCACCAGATTTGCTTCTAGCACAGCAGTTGAGAAGTCTTCACACAAATTGTGGAGGACTTTATCTTCAACAAGACTTTCTTCTTACCTTTGGCCTTCTCTTGCTGCTCGCGCTTCAACTGGCGACAGTCTTTGATTATGTGGCCAGCCTTGCCACAATGATGACAATTGCCTTTGAATTTCTCAACGGCCTGAGTCTTTCCATCTTTCGAAAACTTGTGTTTCTTACTCGAGTTTCTTTTGGTCTCAACCAAGTTAGCCTCGACATCAGATGTTTGCTTGTCTTTGAACAAGGTCTTTTTTGTTGTCTTCATGTATATGAAGCTTGATGACAAGTTCTTCAAAACTCATTTCCTTGGATTTGAGTTTGAGATAGCTAGTGAACTCACCCCATGAGGGAGGTAGTTTCTCAATAAGTGAAGCGACCAAGAATGACTCATTGGGCTTCATACCTTCTAGATCCAGATCATGGATGATTAACTGGAACTCCTGCACTTGTGACATGCCTGATTTGTCATTCACCATTTGGTACTTCAGAAACTTTCCACCTATAAATTTCTTAGTATCCGCATCATGAGTGTTGTACTTCTTCTGCAATAGATCACATAACTCATTTGCGGTATTTGTAGTGCAATATATCGTGTAGAGTGGATCGCACAGACAATTCAGGATGTAGTTCTTGCACATGTAGTCATTTTGACTCCAGGAGTCCAATTTCATCATTAGGCCACCAGTAGCCTGGGCATCCTGGCCCGCCTCAACTGTATTGTCGGTTTGGACGTCCATATCAACTCCAACAATAGGAGGATCTTCAGTTAAGTATTTTGACATACCTAATACGGTGAGATAGAACAACATCTTCTGTTGTCATCTCTTGAAATTAGTGCCCGCAAACTTTTTGAGTTTTTCGCCTTGGAAGTTGGGGGAATCATAACATTCCCAATGGTACCAAAAGTGATACCAGAAGATGTGGCTTGATTGGAAACAATGACTTGTTCCTTTCAATTCACCATCTTTAGTTCTTCGCAATAATAATTTTGTCTTAAATTGTAGTAAGAAGTTGAGTGTGAACGGGAACAGAAGAACTTAAGGATAGACTGAATAAAGCTAAGTGTAACGTTGTCGAGTCGAGTGTTAGCACTCTTTCCTTAAGATAAAATTACCCCCGTATATAATGGATTACGGTAGATGGGTAATAGTCTCCCAAGATAAACCGATAGTACTTTCTCAAGCACAAGACAAATACTTGAGAACCCTTACAAAAGAAACAAGAACAAAAGATTGCTAGAAATAGAAGAAAATCTCTCAACAATTTTCAGATTTTTGTGTTGTGAATGAATGTTCTAAATCTGAATTTTGAGGCTCTGCAAGCGCTGCGGCTCTAAATCAACAGAACCGAACTTTGAGCTACTGGACAAGAGGCGCCGCGACGCTGTCCCATCGTGGCTCGGTGCCGCGGCCCTGTCACGGCCCCATTTTTCGTATTTTGCACATTTCTTCTTTATTTATACCGTCGTGAGAGACACGTTAATTTGGCCAATTAATCGTCCATCTTTACCTAACTTAAGAACACTTTAACATGTGTACCAACATATCTTTCACAACGTGAAATTTAGCTAGACGTTGTACAACGTATGCATGTGTATGAAAATTATATTTCCGACATGCGGGGCCCCATGTGTTCAAGTTATTAAGAACGGAATAAACTCAATCCCACTAGGTAAATTTTCCAACATAAATTCATTAAAAGAATTGGTTTCCCCGCTCTTTTCGGGTTGAGGCACAGAGATTTTTTGGAGGAATTCGGGTTCTTTGGCGGGACTGCTTGTACATCGAGATTTTATATTTCACTTTTTAGTATATAAATTTGAAGATTTTTATTTCAGGCTTGTCAAATTTTATCTTTACTGTAATTTTGCAAGTGTTCATAGAATATTTTGGGTTGAGCTTATCGTATTTCTAGTTGTTTCACTTTGTCGTGGTGCTTGCCATTGGCCGACACACCTTAAGCATGGTCGTTTTTTATATTTTTTATATTTTTTTTATATACAAAACGACGTCGTTTTGTTGTCAATAAACACAAAACGACGTCGTTTTGTACTCTACTCACTCTAGATGTAAGTTTGTGTATGAGGCTCTAGATGGCAAGGAATTTGAAGATAAAATGTGTATGGCTATCATCACTCTTATTCCTTAGGAAGATAGTCCCTCTGTTATTTCTAATTTCAGACCTATTAGTCTATTTCATGTGATCTTCAAAGTTTTGATAAAAGTCCTTATCAATCGGTTGCAAGTTTGTCTCCCTGCTTTGATTGGTAGGATGCAAACTAGCTTTGCCCAAATTGTGGATAATATTATCATTGTTCAAGAAGTTGTTCACTCTATATGCGAAGGAAATGAGGCAATAAGGGCTGGATAATTATGTCAGCACCTTCTTATGTCATGCCATCTTGTTTCATTCCAATAACTATCTACTCTAAAATTGAAAAGTTGTGTAGGAAATTTGTTTGGGGAAGTAGCGCAGATTCTCACAAAGTGCATCTTGTAAATTGGGACCAGCTTCACTTGAAAAAGTAGAAAGGAGGTCTTGGCATTAAAAGTCTTAGCAAATTAATGATGATTTTATTGCCGAACTTTGTTGGAGATTATCTCGGAACCTCATGCCTTATGGGTCTCGGTGTTAGAAGGAAAATATGGGATCAAAAGTAAGCCTTTGCCTTTGATTTTTCCTTCTTCTCTGGGTACAACCTTATTGAATCATATGCGCATGCTTTGGCCTTTTGTCCATCATAATCTTTGTTGGTCAATTACTAATGGTAAGAATTGTTCCTTTTGGTTGATGGATAAACCTTTAATTGAGGTTGTTGATATAATTTTATTTCGAATCATATTTTGCATTGGATGTTAGTGAATGTTGTTGGGCATAATCAGTGCCGGATCTGCCAACCACTTCATAATGAATGAACCCCCGGATGAAGGACCGAACTGTCTCACGACGTTCTGAATCCAGCTCACGTGCCGCTTTAATGGGCGAACAGCCCAATCCTTGGAACATACTACAGCCCCAGGGCCAGGGTAAAAGTAAAAATTAAGCCCTATATATATTTAAATTTAGTGATGAACTCACTCTTATTTTTTCAACCAAGATCTAACATGTTCAAATTAACTAAAAATTTAAAATTCAAGCCAAATAAATTGTATCGATTCAAACTTCATTTAAAATAAAAAGTTATAATATATAAACAAGATAAATACTTATAACAATTCAATAAGTTTTTTTTTCATCTACCAACAAGCCAAAAAAATGTATTTTCTTCCTCAATAGTCAAAGCAAACAACAACAACATACTTGAAATCCCTTTGCATCCTCAACAATCATCAAAATATCAACATCACCACCTACAAGATAAGGTGAAAAACAACAAAATCACAACTAAAAAGGTATTATTTAAATGATTTTCTTCTTGCATTTTGAGAAGCAAAATCCTCAACGATGCTTTCAAATTCAAGCTTTTCTAACATCTCCTTTTCAATTGATAAGATTGCTAGCCCATTTAGCCTTTCTTGTGACATGGTAGACCTCAAGTAAGATTTCAATAATTTTAATTTAGAAAAACTTCTTTCTGCAGATGCTAAGTCACAGGTACAATCAATATTATTTTATAGGCAATCAAAACATTTGGAAAACAATCCATATCTTTTACAAACTCTACAATTTCAAGTGTTGTGTTTACTGCTGATAGTAAAAGATATTGCAGCACCTATAACTCTAAAAACAAATCACTTGCATCATCAGAAGATTCACCATTTCTTAAAGTAGTTTCAAGCTTCAGACAATAATTTTTCAATTCCTCATCACCCAATGAAGTTAACTTCTTTGAATTAAACAAGAACCCAAAAATATCATCATATGCTTGCATTTGTTCAAATCTACTCCTTAATGAAGAAATTTAAAGAGTCATCGTTGGTTTAGGGTTAATAGTTATAATAATCTAATATAATATTTACTAAAAAAAATTTAGGCCCCTCTAAATTTTAGTTCGAGAGCAATTCTGCTCAGGGCCGACACTGGTTATAACAGCCTTAGCCAACAAAGATATCATACTTAGTTAAAACAACCATAACATTATCAAAAGATTTTTTTTCTAAATATTTCATAATGATTTCACATCAACCAAATTGTTTCAAATAGAATATAGAAACATGCAATACCTCAATTAAAGTCAATATTTTTTTCCAGAAGTGATTTTAAGAAGAATTTTTTCATTCCAAGAACTTAAGTAATTCTTGCATCACCAATATAAATAAATCATTTTTTTCTTCAACTTGGGTGTAGGACACAAAATTAACTTTACTAGCACAAATATGCTTAGTAGCACCAAAGTCATCTAACACTCAATATCTCATATTAGTCACAAGATTCGCTCGAAAAATGCCACAACAATTATATTACTAACTTAGTCAAAATAATTTATTTTTGCTTAGTGAGATTATCATTTCTCCGAATCTTCTTCTATATTGATGAACATGATATTAGTTTGTCACACACGAAACAATTATTATTTCACTGAAGGTTCAACAATTAGCTTTGCAAAATCTCAATATCATATCATTTAACACATGAAATCGACTTTGTTAAACGCCACCTCATGATAAAAATTCTTTCTTTAGTATTAATTTCAATTCCATATTCAAACACTATAGTAACAATTCCTAAATATAAAAGCAAACTTAAAACTACATAAACATCCCTTATATGAAAAAACTGATCATAATTCAACAATTTCTTCACCCAAATGACCAGGCAAAATAAGTAGAGATTATTTTTAGATCCTAAAATAGTTTTACCAAAAATATAATACTCTTTGGTCTTCCAATATATTTTGTCACTTCTAAAATCTCAAGTTTGAAGATTTAAAACTTAATAAAAACTTTGTTCCAACAAAAACTTCACGTTAATTTTTGTTTCCTCCCAAAATCTCAATTTTGTAAAACTTCAATATTTATATTTATATATGATATTTCTCTGTCAGCAGCATCTTCAAAACTAAATTTCCAAGTAAGAATGCAAAAAAAATGTTTGGTCATAAACTAGGTTTTGCTAACAAAATAGTACTGCAAAAGGAAATTGCATGCACAAATATAAATCTAGTACCACTAGAATCAATTCAATATTTTGAGATATAGGATAGTATACAAGTCAATTAAGTAGTAGTTATTAGTTGATTGATTGTTAAGTTGTTAATTAGTTGATAGACTAGTTTTACTATAAATGTGGCATTGTATTTGTATTTCCACTTAACAGAAAATAGATTCTCTCATTTTTAGCCCCAAAAATATCTCTCTCCTCACTCTCTTCTCTCTCACGTTATTCATTTTTCTTCTCTGTTTTCTATCCAAATCTACATTTGATTCATAAATTTAACATGATATCAAAGCCTAGATCCTATCAGATCTGGTGATTATCATTCATACAATTCCATTTTCAGGCTATTTTTTCATCAATTTTTTTGGTGTTCTCATAGATCGATGCATTCTGCTGTGATATCTTCATCAAAGCAGATACAAGTACTTTCATAGCAAGCATTTGTCTTCTAGAAAATCCATTTACAGTTCGTTCAAAACATAGCGTTGTTGTTGAAGCCTTAGGGTTTGGGAATGATAATCGGACATTGGAGATTGAATGGAAACAAAAGATTTTGGACCGTATACACGGAGTGATCCATCAGAACAAGAAATGAGTAAATTTGAAACGTATCGGTCGCATCGATTTTTGTAGGACAATTGTTAAGGAGTTCCAATGAGTCGTAGGCATTGTGCACCATTTTTTGCTTTTTTGATTGATTTGGTTGCGAAGGTGTTGGTAACATTGCTTCTCTCTCTTTCTCTCTATCCTCTTTGAAGATAGATACACACACATATACAAGAGAAAAAAGAAAAAGAAATTACTGATATAGGGTCTGTTTGGTTACCAGTTTTTGCATGTTTGAGCAATTAATATTTGAGCAATTAGTACTACAGTTTAGTGCTTTAGTCTGGTGAATTTTGGAGAAGGAAGTTTGTGTTTGTTTGGAATTGATTAGTAATTGGAGATGAGAGATCTGTGTTGAGAATTACTATACGAAAATGGCTACTTCGGAGGTATCGATTAAATGTTACAGCGAGCCAAGTGATGGCTCAAGGCCGGTTTCGGAGACTGGAAGGAGTACTTCTGATGTCGTAAAAGGGCACATGAATCGAAGGAATTTCTATCAAGAAATCGAGGGATTCATGCAGTTGCGATCTGAGCCAATTTCTGCTATAATTTACTGGAAATCAGAAGTGGCAGATCAGGAAGGAGCAACGAAGGAAGATGATGGTTTATGTATAACGAATATGAAAGTGCAATGCAGGGGAATTACATTGTATATCCTGTTTCTATATGTTTAGCTCAGGATAGGAGAATCGAGGAATTTCTAGTCGAAATTGGGCTAAAAATTGAGGGAGACTCCACTGCATATACGAGCTTATTATAAAACTTGCATACGGAGAATCGAGGGATTCTCTAGTCCAAGTGAGACTAGAGAACGAGGGGTTCTTGCCGTCGTTTTTACATAGGGAAAATCGAGGGATTTTCTAGTCCGAGTGTGACTAGAGAACGAGGGGTTCTTCGTTGAGCTTGATAGAAGAATCGAGAGATTCTTTAGTCCGAGTGTGACTAGAGAACGAGGGGTTCTTCGTTGTTGTTGTGGGAGTTGAAGCTCTTGCTTAAAAATGTTAGTACTACAACTGTTTTGCTGAAGCTACGACTGCTGGGATTTATCCAAGGGTGGATCCTATTATGCCATCTCAATTTGTTCTTCTGCTTTGCTCATGGTTTCTGGTTACAGTGGTGGTTCAGTGGCAAATTACTTTTCTGCTGGAAATATTGTTGTTGTTACATTAGAGAAAATGCATTGGGGGTACGTGAATAGTTAGAATCTAAAGGTCATCAGTACATAGTCACTCCTGAAAAAAGAAGGACCAGATTGTGAGCTTGAGAAACACATTCCTGATCTCCATGTGTTGATTTCTACACCTTTTCATCCCGCCTATGTCACGGTTGAAAGGACCAAGAAGGCAAACTTCTTCTGCACCAACTGTTGTTCATACGACTACTGGTGGTGTCTAGTATTGCTTCCAAGCTAGGATTGAAACCTCTGTTTTCAATGCCTAGCTTGAGGGGGATGTTGAGATATAGGATAGTATACAAGTCAATTAAGTAGTAGTTATTAGTTGATTGGTTGTTAAGTTGTTAATCAGTTGATAGACTAGTTTTACTTTAGCTAATTTTACTATAAATGTGGCATTGTATTTGTATTTCCACTTAACATAAAATAGATACAAAAGCTCATTTTTTAGCCCCAAAAATATCTCTCTCTCATCCCTCTCTTCCCTTCCACATTATTCATTTTCCTTCTCTGTTTTCTATCCAAATCTACATTTGATTCATAAATTTAACACAATAAATAACAGTACTATATATTTTAGATAAAGTACCTTATTTGAGAAAAAATGACTCATTTCTTAGAAAAATCAGCTTCATAAATATCCCGAGACAAAGCCATAAATATCCCCAGACAAAGGATTAAAAGGTTTATAATTCCGGCCTTTAGTCGAAGCATAACCAGACACATCAAATGCAACAACGATTAGAACTCTTAAAAGGTTGTTCTCCCGAACTTAGCCAGATTTCACTAAGTTATTCTCTTTCAATTTTTCGTAAGAATAGAACAAAAAATATTCTTAAGATTGTTAGAAATCTTACGAAAAATACTTGATCACGAACACCGTAGAATTTTTTTGAAAGCTTGAGGTGTGACAAAGAGTATTGTCCTTAAGGATATTTCACCCAGTGTAGGTGTATCCCAAGATTCAACAAGCTCTTCTAGTATAAAACTAGAAGATACTAGCTAGAAGATAGAACCTAACAAAGATTTATCTTAAATATAAAATCCAGCATAAAATAAGAAATGTAGAAGAGTTTTTCTATATTTTCTTAACCTCTCCAAAAGAAAATGACAAATATAAAATGTATTACTATCTTATACTACTAGATAGAATATGTCAATATCATGAGATAAAATTGTACAACACAAGTTATACATAGTATATTCAATAATAGTTGATAGTTTTCAAGAAATATTTTAAATTTTAGTGTTTATTAGTAAGTACAAAAGTTAGAAATTAATATTTGTAAATTAGATGGAATAATTATTGGTGGCTAAGACGCTAAGTTAAGATGAAAGAAGAAGCTAGAAGAAGAAGAGAAGCAGGCTGTTCCTTTTAAGTGGATGGCTAAACTCCAAATAATTTTAAACCATGATTAAAATTTAAATAGCAGACTAAAAATGGCTGCCTGTGCACTTGACCCATAATTATGTGGATAATTCGCACGATTGACCTATTTTGGGATGGTCTTTAACTTTTATCCCTCAGATTCTGGGTTCGAACCCCAGTAGAATTAAAAAAAAATTGTAAGGCATATGCCAATTCGCGAAAAGGTACATAAAAACTATGCCATGTCCGTCATAATTTGACATAGTTTCTATGTACATTGATAGAAACTATGCCTTGTCCGACAAGTTTCTGTGAAAATTCGCCTTATGAAATTATTATTTTTACTATGTTTGAATTCAAATCCAAACTTCATAGACCAACAAATTAAGAGTACTTTAACCCACAATTTTTCATTAAATAAGAATTAGGGATAAAAATTAAAGATGAGTAATTTGAGGGGAAAAAAATTAAAGACAAGCTGAGACGAAGAAGAATCCACGCAAAAAAAGAAGAAGTATCCGCAAGGGTAGTCAAGTTGGTAGAGTAAGAGAGCGCGAGAACGAAAGGTCAGGAGTTCGATCCCCCTGCCAACACCTTCTTAGTTGAGTCTGTCACACATGACTTGCCAAGTGTGTTTTACATGGTTGACGTAGTTTGAAGGCTATTGCATCAGTCCGAGAATTTACCCAGTGCACACTTGTTAAAAAATAGCGATTGGGGTTCGTCGTAAAAAATAAGAAGAAGTAATTATGTGCATGCTTAATAGGTGGGCGGGCTAGTAGCACAACACCTAACGACATCGTTTCTGTTTGGCGCGGAAATGATATCTTAGGCATTTTGCTGCAGTTGCCTCTACTTATTCACTCAAGGAATCAGGTCAAATCTCTCTATTATGGTGGTTTCAATAGGAATTCTCCACTCATATTTTAGCTCTCTCTCTGTTGTTAACAAGTGCTTTGTGACTCTAAGCTAAGTGGTTCTTTAGCATTTTAATCGAGAATCATGAAGTAATTTTGTTTTGTAGGGATTAATTAGGAATAAGATTGAGCAATTTCTTAAGGATGTGTACATGCTAAAAACACGACTTATTATGAAACGGAGTGAGTTTTAGTCATAAAAAAAATACAATTAGGCAGTGTGGCATGGGATTATGATTGTAAAATTAAACCTTAGAAATCAAGAGTTTTGGTGTAGCAGAAAAATAAAGATTTATTGCTGCTTTCAGGGATGTTGTGGGTTGACAAGTACCGGCCTAAAACCCTAGACAAAGTTATTGTACACGAGGATGTTGCTCAAAATCTTCAAAAACTGGTAAAATTAGTATACATGTTTTATTTTTGAATTGTGCCGTTTTGTTTATGATTACTACTACTATTAGGTGTCAGAGGGAGATTGTACTCATCTGCTCTTTTACGGGCCTTCCGGGTCAGGAAAGAAAACCCTGATTATGGCACTTCCTAGGCAGATTTTTGGTCCCAGTGCTGATAAGGTGGCAACTCTTTCTCTCAAATTCCCCACTTATTTAATTCCGTCAACTAATATGTTTTCCATAACTTACGCAGGTTAAGGTTGACAACAAGATTTGGAAAGTTGATGTAAGCTTTTTCTTTTTGGAATGCAAGCATGTCAATGTCACTTTTCTGTATAGCTGCATTGTTATTACTTGTGTATGAGTATCTAAAAATTGACATCAGTTCATTTGTTTTTTCTCTGTCAAGGGGGTGTTGAAAGCACAATCTAATAGAGAAGCATTAAGAAGAAATATTGCTACTTCAATTGCCTGGAAAATCTTATTGCATTTTTAAAACTAGAGATACATAAAAACAACGGAAGATGCTTACAATTCACAAAATAACTTAAAATCTAAAACTCAATCTAGTAGGGTGAGTTTTTGCTGACATAAGTGGTGGGGAATATCTTGAGAATTACATTTCCTTTCATGTACATAATTTCATGTCAAACCAGAGATGTCAGTCCATCGATATTCAGCGTTATTAAAGTCCATGGAGTTTCAAGGTTGATTCGTTGAAGCAAAAAGCGAGAAGGAAAGCACGTTTGTCTTTGAAAAGCAGCACACAATGTACAGAAAATTAAAGATACTAAACAAATATGAATTTGGTTCTACAATAATCAAATTGCATTGAAATAACTTCTTCAGCATTCCAATATACAACAACGCAAGTAGTTATGTGGTGGAGGGGAGGCATTCTTATAGGCTTGCCAAGAAATTGAAATTGCTTAAACAAGACATAAGTTTGTGGAATAAAAAGGTATTTGGGAGGGTAGAGGCGAGGGAGATTATGAACGAAGGGAGTTGGAGACAAAAATTGAGGGTGTTATGGTTGAAAGAAGGGACTCGAATACTAACCTCCGCTCCCCCTGATTTTTGTATCCAATCGACATCTTCTTTATACAAATATTTATAAAACCCTACAATGACCCCCTTCCCCCTCATACACCTCTCCGTTCACATCCAAAGATTTGATGAAGTTCCTCCTATTTGCTATCGCAACCCTATGAAAGAATTTTATATTAGAATGCCCCTGTTTCAGCCACAACGGTCTCAATTTTTTACTCCAACTAGTCTCTTGAGAAACTGCTAAAGCAACAAGCTCCCCCTTCGCCTCTTCCCTCTCTTCTAGTTCCCTCATCCCTTCCGCATGCTCTATCTCCCCAACTCATTTACTAACTCCATTTTAACTTCCATCCTCCCAAATACCTCCTTGTTTCACTTCCTTATATCTTTCTTTTAACATTTTCAACTTGCTAACAAGTCGGAAAGATGGTGTACCAACAACTTCATACCCATTCAACCAAGCATTTACGCTATTCTTCAAATCTGGTGCTCTGAGCTACATATCCTCGAACTTGAATGGAATACACACGCTCCTGCTGCTACTGCCATCTAGTAAAAGAGGCGAATGATCTGAGGTCAATCTGGGTAATGGAACTTGCAACACATCTGGTACCATCTCCTCCGAATCAATGGATGCTAAGAATCTATCAAGTCTTGATTTTGATATGGAATCTCTTACTCTGACACATGTAAAGTTTGCCCCTGTCAAAGGAAAAACAATAAGGCATTGGTTATTAATAAACTCCGAGAACTCCTCCATCCCTTTGGACGTTGTCCTACACCCTACCCTTTCCTCCGAGAATCTTATCGTATTAAAGTCCCCTCCTAACACCCAGGATACCTCCCACCCACCATTGAAGTGGTCATCTCTTCCCAAAACCTTTTATCCCATACACTTTTCCTCCACCACTAGCAACAACAACTCAGGTTGAAACTCAATGGACAGCCAAATTCTGAAGCTTCTTTCCATCGTCCACCTTCATTGACGCAGGAATTCTCCCACCTTTCCGCACCCTAATTTTCACTCTACACATATCATGCATACTACAAACAACATCAACAAAACCCCAACACAACTCCCCTACCTTCTTGAATAGATCCACACCCCAAAGATGGAGCGGAAATCCCACCAGATTTACAATCACAGCGTCGCAGGAGAATCTTGAGTCATCACACCCATCTTGCTCCTTCCACCTTTCCAGCTTCAAGAGTTGCCACCAAACCATCTTCGTCCTCGAAGTATCTTCACTGCCTGCTCCTCAGTAGCAAAACGAAATAAGACTTGGGTGTCGCACAACTGCGTAATTTTCAACCCATCTGCTATTTCCCATCCGTTAAAAGCCCAATTTCTGATTGCCTCCGGTGAGCGCACCCATTTCTTAAAGGAACCAACCAGGAAAGTTCTCAAAAAAATTGTCTTCCTTAAGATATATTCTCCAGAAAGACACAAGGTTCTCTCAGCTAATTCCTTCTGTTGGCATCTTCCCCCCAGGTCTAACACTGGCCATGATAGAGCTTTCTTGAAGGACATTACCTCCTTCCTAGATTCTAGAGAGCAGTAGAAGCTTCTCTCTCTAGACATTTGTTAAACTTATGATTAAATGAGAAACAACAAAATCTGTCATCTGTTTTTTGATAAGGGAAATACATATGATCTGTTATACACTATTTATCAAAAAGAAGCATTTCATGTGATATATCATGTCAAAGGTGAATAGGACTGATATTCTATAGTGATTTCTCTAAAGATTGTTTTGGTAAGCTGGGTAATAAAAAAACGATACCGAAATGCTTTATCAACTTTGAGATATTTCAGAATTTCAATTATTGGCCACCATCATTGTGTAGATGTCTTCTATTATTTGGAATGTGTTCATTAGTAGATGTAAAAGCTGATATCATGTTGGTAAATTTTAGTTTTAGTGCTAAATGAAGTTGACAAATTCTCAAGAGAAGCACAACATTCTCTTCGAAGAACAATGGAGAAGTACAGTGCATCATGTCGCCTGATTCTATGCTCCAACAGTTCTTCAAAGGTTACTGAAGCAGTCCGCTCACGATGCCTTAATGTGCAAATAATGCACCAATGGAGGAAGAGGTCAGTGAAATTCAGTTGTCCCACTGTTGGTATATTTTCAGTCACCGTCTTTCGGGTTTGTCCCACTGTTAATATTACAACATTGTCTTCTTTCCTTTTTTTCCTGGAATTCATACCACAAGATCAGGAGTGAATGTGTGTGTACCAATTGCCTGCATCTTGTGGGCTCAGGCTTGCATTAGACTAGTGTGTTTGTCTGGTCTTTCCTCGAGGGTTTATTTCATGTGAGAATTACCTGTAATGACGTACACTGACTTCACCAAAATGGGTGCCAAGTAAAGTTCACTGTTATACTTGTTTAGACATGGTGGATTGTTAATGCCATTTCAACTGCATTGGCTATTCGTTTTACCACAGGAAAAGACACTTTTTGAGGAAAGGGTGTCAGTTCATCCTTGAACGTAGTTTGAGAGTCTTTAGTCTTACATACTAATTTGCCTTTTTTTTAAAAGATGGAGACTCAAGTATTGAATAGGTTAACTAGAACAACTAAGTATGCGCTTGGTCATAGACTTCAAATATTTTTCATTTTATTTGGAATTATGAAGTTGGAGTTGTGTGTGGTTATACGTTTTGCAAAGGAGAGAATAGAGCACTTTATTTGCAATTTTTGAAGATGGAGTTGGAAAACAAGTTTGGAGCACATTTCCAAATTTGGAGTCCAACTCCAAATTTCATTTGGAAATTTTATAACCAAACAATAATTTTGAAATAAAGTGAAATTATTTCGGAAAAAATGAATCATTTCTCATTGCCAAACAGGTCCCAAGTGTTGAAGTTGCACTTAAATAAATAAAAGTGTGTTCTTTTTAACTACTTAATCTTTTAAATGAGATGACACATACTTCAACATGGTATCGGAGGCTATGGGTTGGAGTCTTATCGCCACCCATTTATTAAAAAGAATATCCACGAGCTTGCTTGGTTCAAGAAGAAAAATCAAGCCTGCACATGAGCGGCGTGTTATAGATATAATTAAATAAATAAAAATGTGCTCACTCTAACATAATAAGCTTTTAGATGAGATGGTCACACACTTCAACACTAAACATGTGAAATGTACGAGGGATATACCTATAGTTATTTGTAGAAATGTCACATGAGTTTATTTTTCCTTACAATTAGACTTTTTTTTGGATAAAATATAAGAACATTTACTTAAGTATTTATTCATCCTATTTTAGATTCTTTTTGATTAATTATGGAAATGCTTATTTGAGTTATTCCACTGGCATGTTCTAGTGTCCAGGAAACGTGTATAAGATTAAATTTTAACTTTTCTAAACACCCCAACTCAAGAACCATAAAGCATGCCGCCTTTTTTCCTGTGCCCTTTTTTCCCGATAATTGAGAAATCCCCGAAGAGCAGTGGGCAAGGTTCGAAGCTCAGTGGATGATTGACCCATCCCTCTACCCCTCTCCACTTAAATACCAATATTTTTCCGCAGCAGGGTTCAAACCAGTTACTTGCGCCTAATCCACACATCACGTGCTGCACTCTTACCGCTAGACCAAAGCCCCGGGCTTCAGGACCCGTGTCTCTATTTGTCCTAATGCGTCATTAACTTTGGTGTGGGACCATCAGGAAGTTTTTGATTCTCGTAGGTAATTGGATTTTTTCTGAATCAAAATATATATACGGCCTAGTCAGTCATGTAGCAAAAAAATGTTGACATGTTCTCCTTTGATTATTCGTTGCATTCCTGACTGTTTCTTGAAAATCATTTTTGTTTGACAGATTGTTAATGTTTCGGAATTTGTTGCCAAAAAGGAAGGACTTCAATTACCGCAAGGATTTGCAGCCTGCATCGCGGAAAAGTCAAATAGGAATCTGAGGAGGGCAGTTTTGACATTTGAGACTTGTCGTGTTCAACAGTTGAGCTCTTTAACTGCTGGATTGTGATTTATTTTAGTTGCTTACTAGTTTAAGCTGCTAATTCCGAACTTATCATATCTTTTTTGCAAAAAAAGTTTCCTTATGCACGTGCTGTATTAATTGTGCAAGGTATCCATTTACAAACAACCAAGCTATACCTCCAATGGACTGGGAGCAATATGTTTCAGAAATTGCATCAGACATAATGAAAGAGCAGAGCCCTAAAAGGTACAGCTGACAGTCAGTATGAATAGGGAATTTAACATTTAGCGAGTGATTCTATAAACTGTGCTTTGATTGTCTAATTCTGGAACTAGAGGTCGACACGAGATGCAAGACAACTGGAGATTCAACTTTGAGAAAAGGGAACTGTAAAGTTGAGAGGACACTAAGCTTTTCAGTGTTGATAGAGGGGTATGTTGTAAAGAGAGAGAGAAACCTATAAGACTTCGCATGATAATGGTGATATAGACCTTTAATTTTAGTACCAAACAACAAATTATGTATGATGGTTTGAATTCCAATTATGTAAGAAAATTGCTCGTTACCAAGTTAACTTATCAAATATTTGTAGCTCGGTAACCAAGATAAATAAAAAGTCGTAAGCTACAGAAAAAGGTCAGTCAAGCAACCTGACAGCCAAGATTTGTTAGTCATATTTTACCTTGCAACCAGCAATGCATGCTGCCCAAACTTTCTCCAAGGAACAGCTAACTTACTGAACTACTGCACATAGAAAGCCTACAAGGAAACTCCCCCCCCCCCCCCACAAAAAAAGGGCATGGAAAATTATCTCAAGTATAATTTAAAACAAATTAACAAAATCAAATTGAAGAACCTCACTAGATGGTTATGCTTGGTTGTGACTTTTGGTTCTACTTGA
Organism: Przewalskia tangutica; assembly: GCA_029844215.1. Classification (NCBI taxonomy): domain Eukaryota; kingdom Viridiplantae; phylum Streptophyta; class Magnoliopsida; order Solanales; family Solanaceae; genus Przewalskia; species Przewalskia tangutica. The sequence continues at coordinate 2,127,631 of CM056727.1, forward strand.
GGTTATAGATACTTGAATCTAGCATATGTATATTTGTGTAATTGCCTCTCCATCGACCCTATAAAGTTTGTCTGTGATCTTTGTAATTCATGCTGCTGTATGGAGGGAAGTTAATTTAGAGTCTCCGTGGTGAGAATTGTTATACAATATGCCCCTTCCATGGTTTCTTCTTCTGTTGTTTGTAGATGCTCTATTGGGGAACATCCATGAATAGAAGTCAGTTTGAGTTATAAATGTAACTTTGAGAATTTTCTTTAGGCTGCAATTTAGGCCATGCATAGCAGCATAGTGATTATTGAGGATTTTAACGAGAGTAAAAAAGACGTCGGTACTCAAGCTTGCTCAGGATGAGTTGTTGAGCATAAGGAAATCTCAACTGAGATTTTACAATGAATTTACAGATCTTGGTTGATCACAAAGGTAACCGAGTAGAAGATGTTGATGTGCTGAGTGGTTAATGTTGGTAGGGAGGGCAAAGATGGGGCTTGCATAGAAATTTGTGTTCTATTGAATCTGAATAATCTCTTCTTGGATCATTTAGTGAGTAATGATGGCCCAAAAAATGCAATATGGCGAGGAAGGGTCATGTGTCACTGCTTCAGTTAGTTTACTGTTCATGTTGTATTGAAAGGCAAACCTCAGGCGTTTATGAGCTTACGTCTTTTTTCAAATCATTTAAGACATTCAACTATTAATCATGCGAAAAAATCATCATCTTTCATAAAAAGTTAGGAAGGAGGGAGGTGGGTAACTTCCGATGGGCAATCTGAACAAGACATGTCTCCTTTTTGTGCTCATGACAGCATAATAATACAATATACATTTGCCTCTTTAAACTGCAATGTTCTTTCTTACAGGTTGTTTGAGGTTAGAGGAAAGTTATATGAGCTACTAACTAATTGTATTCCACCTGAAAGTATTCTGAAGGTAAGATCTTCTTCCAGGTGCTTCACCTTCCACTCTGTAAGGTTTTGCACAACTTTATGTTTGAATGAGTCTGCTTTCAACTGCAGAGATTGCTTTTCGAACTATTAAAGAAATTGGATTCAGAGTTGAAGCATGAGGTGTCTCACTGGGCTGCTCATTATGTAAGTTATTTACATAATGTATCACGTTGGATAAGTGAGGGTTAAGGAATCCAAGGAATTTCTAAAGGTCTGACTAGTCCAACCATTGCCTTATGGTTTTGGGTTGGATGATCAAATCGTTCATGTAGTACTATAACCAAGCATTAGTAAGTTCACTCTCACACTAGTAAGTTAGGATTCAAGTCCATGTATGAACCCCTATATTTGGTTATACATGCATGAAGGTAAGGGGGTTTGTGGTTTGATTTGAGTTGATTTTACCTATAAAAGACCAACAACACTATTATGATATGCAGAAGAAAACATCTTAATATCCAGGTAAGAGCAATAATCCGAGCATTTTATAACTTGGGAGAGGGTAAATTGTTTCTTTAAAAAATACCCCTCCGTCCCAATATATGTGAAAGTGTTTGATTGTGCACGGAGTTTAAGGGAAAAAGAAAGACTTTCAAAACTTGTGGACTAAAACAAGTCATATAAATTTATGTGGCTATAAATCATCTCATTAAGGGTAAAATGGGAGGTTTTAAAATTAAGCACGACTAAAAAGGACATTGTCAATTTACATAAATTGGGACAGAGGGAGTAATAACTACCATGTCAGTGGTGTCTCCTTGTGTTGGTTGGGGGGGGGGGGGTAAAGGAATGCTATATTATCATTGTTAAATCAGTCATTAGGTTATGTGCGCTTCTGCTGTAAGATTCTTCTGCAATTTTTCTCGTGCATGGATTAATATTTTCTGTTTTATAAAGAAAAAGGTTAAAAGTTTCCGTAAGAAAAACTCTCCGTGTCTTTCAGGAGCATAGGATGCGCCTTGGACAGAAGGATATATTTCATCTTGAAGGTATTGTATAACCTTTCAATTAAAAAATTACTTTGAGCATCATCTGAAAACGGCTTAGACCTGCTGCTTTGGAGCTCCATTTTCTAGGAAAGTAATTGGCTGGTTCCTGTTAATCTTATCAACAAAGACGACACAATTTCATCCTTTAGGGCTATTATCGAAGATTGCAGAACCTGCCCGAAGTCAACAAGGCAAATATTATCAACATCTGGAGGGGGGCAAAACATTGTGCAGACTTTTTGGCAAATAAAGGTCACAGACATGAAACAGATTTGCTAATATGGGAAGATATGCTCAAGGAAATGGAATTCTTTCTCATGGCAGATTTAAACAGTGATAGCTTATGAAAGATTTTAGTATTTTCTAATGTACCAAAAATAAAAAATAAACGCGTACAACTAATAGGAGCTCTAGAAATTCACTGCTTATACTCTAGTATAAAACTCAAAGGTGCCTCTCTGGAAAGAATCATACTTGATCATCCGAGAGCAACATTTAGGAAATTACCAAGCAAATTTTGCGCATGTTACCTCAGAAATAACATACTAGTAGCACAAACTGGCCTCAGGATAAAACACATTACGATACATAATACTCGGCCGATCATCAACCACTACAATTAGGGGAAAATTATGGTTCTAATATGTTACAAATTTTCTGGGACTGTGACCGAGCACATAATTTGATAGGTGTCTCATAAACTTCATAGATGCCATTTTTTAATTTTTTTTATCAAGTGAAAGTATTTTCATACATAAACATGGCCAAACTGGCCGTATACAAGGGATATACTAAAAGGTAAAAAATCTACAAAATGAGGTGATTCTCTAAAAATTCCACCCAATCGTCTAGTCTATACAACTAGGGATGACAAATGGGGCAGGGCAGGGTGGGGTAGGACAAGGTCAAACGTTAAACGGGGCAGGGCAGGGCAATGCTTAAACGGGACAGGGCAGGGCGGGGCAGGGCTTCCAATATCCATAACACTTCTAAATAGGATAGGGCAGTTAATAGGTTATAATTTTTAGAAAATTCTAACTAGTTTGGATTGTGAAATTATAATCTGTTATGATGGGTTGTATTTGTTAGAATGGACAAAATTTTATAGAGTTGTACATCATTCTGTTACGGTCATATTGAGACTTTACGGGGATTAATCCGACTTACGATTTGAAAGTTATCACTGTTTAAAGTTTCTGCCTCGGATCAACCGAAATCTGGAAGGGCAGAATGTATAACGTAAGAACTGTACAAATCGGTAAAGAATCTGAAAGTTTGTGCTGAATAAAAGTTCTAGATTACTCCGTTATCGACAGTTTGAGTCTTTACGGGGATAAATCTGACTTACGGTTTGAAAGTTATCACTGTTTAAAGTTTTTGTCTCGGATCAATCGAAATCTGAAAGGGTAGAATGTATAACGTAAAAACTGTACAAATCGGTAGAGAATCTTAAAGTTTGTTCTAATAAAAGTTCTAGTTTTCTCTGTTCTCGACAGTTTGATACTTTATGGGGATTAATACGACTTACGGATAAGAAGTTATGACTGTTTTAGGTTTGTGTCTTGTTTCATAAACATAAACAGGGCAGGGCGGGGCAGGGCTTAACGGGCCAGGGCAGGACAGGGCAAATTTTAAAAAATGCTAAACGGGGCGGGGCAGGGCAGGGCGGGTTAACATCTTAGCAGGTCAAGGCTTTCCATACCCTAACCCGCCCTAACCTGCCCCATTGCCATCCCTATATACAACAAGGAACTTTCTGTGTGCACCAAAAGAAAATAAGGGAACGGAGACGACTACGCAAGTGAGAGAAACTCGACTCTACTCGTTCAAAATCTCTCCTATTTCTCTCTCCACACAATCCACATTAACTTAAGTGGAGCCATGTTCCAAGCCTTCGCCTTTTCTTCTCCCGCTCTTCCAGCTGAACATCAAATCTCTCACAGTTTTTGGCTTCGTCCATGTAGTGCAAACCACCTAAGCATATCACACTATAACCCTCATGGTTAGCCCACAATTTAGAAGAAGATGATCCACGTTCTCACCCGCCTCTTTACACATGTAACACCAACTCATGCAGACAACCTTCCGCCTTCTAAGATTTTTCGCTGTCGAAATCACCCCTCTAGCGGTTAACCTAGTGAAGAAGCACACTTTCCTGGGTACTTTGGAATCCATATTGCATTACATGGAAAAACATGCTCCTTCATCACTAAATGTTTCTCATAAAAAACCTCATAGAGAACACTACATTTTCCCTAAGCCCCACCACCAAATATCGGGGTTTTCAGCCGAAAAAACATGCTCCTCCCTCACCAAAAGTTTCTCGTAAAAAGTCACAGAAAACACTCCATTACTCCCCAAGCCCCACTACCAAGTATTGGGGTTATCAACCGAATTGGCTTGACTATCTAGTAAGGCTAACAATCTTTGAAACTCCATCACTTCCCAATCTAGAAATTTTCTTCTAAATCTCAAGTCCCAAAAAGACTATCCACCTTGTGTCCCCTTAATTTGTTGAATTGTCAAGTCTCTTTGGCAAGATATTCTATACAATCTCTGGAATTCATCTTTCAATAATATGTATCCACACCAGATATCACTTTGCTTTTCGGTTGTGGTTTGTAGAGGAATATCATGAAGGGATGAGATTATTTTGAAGATATATCTCATTCAAGATAGGAAAGTTTGAACATCCACAATACCATATTTATCAACTATCACCCTTCCACCCTAAACCTCCAAAGGCACTTGCCTAATAAAACTTTATTAAAGACTTTTAAATCTTTAATTCCAAGACGTTTCTATTTTTAGGAGATGTGATAGTCTTCCATCGCACCAAGTGAAATTTCCTTGCCCCATCCGCCACATCCCATAGGAAATTTTTCTGAATCTTCTCCAAACTTTTCAATGATCGAAGTTGGAGAATGAAACGAAGACATGTAATAAGTGGGAATGCTCAATAATGTGCTGTTAAGAAGCAACTCTTTCCCGCCTTTATACAAATATCTTTTATGCCACCAGGCTAGTCTCTTCTCAACCCTCTGAAGAATCGAATTCGACATCATAAGATCCTTGTTCGAAGCACCTAATAACACTCCAAGATATCTAGTTGAAAGACCCCCAACTCTACAATTCAAAACTTGAGCAAGGGATCCAATGTTATCCACCTCTCCAACAAGAATAATCTCACTTCCTCAAATTAAATTTAAGATCTGACACCGCTTGAATCCAAATGAGAACTTGGCCTAAATAACCCACCCGGGTCTCAATTGCGTCACAAATATTCAAGGTATCATCGCGAACAACCCCCCAATACATCTCTATCCATTATCCTGCTCAGGGCTTCCATAACTAGAATAAACATCGGTGATCGAGGCCCCCTTGTCTCAAATCACTCAAACTCCCAAAGAAACCACACGAGTTACCATTCACCAACACTGAAAATCTCACCGGAAGAGATGCAAAAATATATCCATTTCCTCCACTTCTTCCCAAATCCCATTTGAAGCATAATGGAATCTAGGAATTTCCAATTCACATGATCCTAGGACTTTTCAAGATCAAGTTTAGACAACACTCGTTGCACTCGTTTTCTTCTTAAATCCATCACTTTGTTTTCCACCTACATTGCATCCAATATTTGTCTACCTTCCACAAAACATTTTGCAAAGTAGAAACAGTCTCGTTCAGCACCTTCTTAAGTCTAATGGAGAGTACCTTAGAGACGATCTTATAGATACTTCCCACTAGACAAATAGGTCTAGAGTATTTCATACTCGTAGCTCCCTCCCGTTTAGGGATGATGACAATGAACGAGGTATTCATACTTTTTTCGGATTTTCCTCTTTCTTGAAACTCAACAATAGTATCCATCACATCCGTTTTGATCATATTTCAACAATGCTGGAAAAAACCCAAAGAGAAACCATCGAACCCGTGGCTTGGTCACCCACACAACACTCCACCGCCCTTTTCACCTCCTCCTCGATTGCACTCTCTAGCCACTCACACTCCCCTTTGATTAGAATGAACCCTAAACCGCCCCCCCCCAAATTAGGCCTCCACTCCGCTTCCTCTGTAAACAAACAGTCATAAAGATCTACTATCGCCCCCTCTACTTTCTCCTTTCCCACATGACTCACCCCATTGATCTCCACAAACTCTATATTGTTCCTTCTCTTATTTGAGGCTGCTAGCTTATGAAAGAATTTGGTGTTGGAGTCCCCCTCCTTCAACCATAGCGCCCTCAATTTTTGTCTCCAACTAACCTCTTGGGCTAAGGCCAAATCAACTAGCTCCCTTTTCAACCCTTCTTTCCTCTCCTTCTCCCTCTATTTATTCGTCAATAAAACATTCTGCCTTTTGGCCTTTTCGGGTGGACAAGATATTAATTAGTCAAAGAACATAATGTACATACCATTTTACTCCAAAACATGGTGTTAGAAATTGAAACATGATAACTTTAACCTCTCATGCTGCTTTACACATAATACATAGAAAATAAAGTACAATTTCGTAGTCACAACTAGAAATATGCAAGACAACACAAGAAAACTTGAGAGGTTGGGAAAGTTATTTCATCACTGGAAGATAGAAACTTGAAGTCGAAATGGACTAATGAGATAGTAGCCACACGAACACCCAAAAACTCAATGGTTTGAGTCGGAAAAGGTATTCAAATGCAGATTTACATGAGAGATGGTTTAATGGGAGAGAGTGCCATTCACATATCTTTAGAAATTCATGATTACTAGCATCCCAATAGTTGGAGAGGTCAAATGCATTTCCTATAAGTAGTTTGAAGTTCAAATACTAAGGAAGTTCCACTGGAATTCCCTGAGATCCCAATATAACTTCATTAATATTCGGAGAACTTTGATTCACATAATCAATTTTCTTTCCTTCCAGATGGAAATTCATTGGTGAATTGGATTACACGAACATCCAGCAAAAGGTCGAGGAAAAGGTAAATCCTTGTCAGTGAATGAAAACCTGGCTTTGTTTCAGGCAATTATCTTTTCTCTCCTAAAAATTCCCACATCAGTGCTTCACAGAATCAACATAATTGAGGATGAAATGAAACATATAGATGTAATAACAAAGCACTTTGATTGGCAGTGGTAATATGACTTACTGTACCACGTAGATTTACATGCCGAAGATAAGCTCTTTGAAGGTTCGCACCCTTCAGATTTGCGTTGGTTAACTTTGCACCCTGGAATAAGTGGTGGAAAATCAATTAAGAGGCATTAAAGGAAACTGACTCTTGTCTGGATTCAGAAGGAAAAATAATAAGCGTAGCTGACTCATCACGAGAATTCATATGCTCTTTGGATGAGCAGGATATTCTATGGTTCATAGTCCTCTCACTTCTCATTATTTTTTATACTTTTTGACAATATAGAAGGATCTGCCAACCCTTGATGCCCCTCTATTAATGACACCACTTACTATTTATAAATTTCAAAGAGAAAAGGAGAAAGAGAGAGCGACTCTTGACTGCAAAGTTCAAGAAAAAATTGATTACTGGTGAAAGATATATTTCAGACTGTTTGGGAGACTCATTTACTTAAGTTATTGGAGAGGATTGGCAGAACCTCTTATTGCATTTTACTTTAGGTGGTATATTAAACTGGGTGTTGCAAGTGCCTTATGGAAACAATAGAATGTCCCGTCCATGTGAAGACAAAGAAGGGTTCGGGTGACATTTATAGGCAAGTAATGTAGGACTCATTTATCACACATCAGAAGGGAAGGAGGGTTGCACGCCTTATAAGTTGGTGTCTGGCTTGTCAGTTCAGGTTAAACATTTCGTGCCTTGTCAACTTTAGCCCCTAGTGGTTAGCAATCTCAGACCCTTCACCATTTAATTGTTCAGTTCTGCAGGTCAGGCCAGGATAAATAGCATAATACATGAAGGAAATGCTTTTGAGGCGAACATAAGGCCCATGTGTTACTGTATTAGGATAATATCTTAATGTTTTCATTGTCAAAAAAGCACTTTGAAACTGCGGAGAGAAGAATTGCATATATATCTTTGTCGAAAAGTCACTTGTTCCTATTTCAAGAAGTCGTGGTCAGCGAAGCAAAAACTTACAAAGAGTAATTTAAAATCACTGTTAAAGAACAGTTAGTAAGATTTTAGCAGAAATGGAATGACATGATCATCTGAGAGAACTTCCAGTGAATTACAAGCTATATACATATTTTAACAGTCTGGAGAAATACTTTTGACTATAGTTTTAATAGCTGCTTATGTATCCAATACGGGCTTAGGCAGACTGATACTCTACCTTCGGGTGAATTTAGGCAAAAGTAATACATGCATAACTTTTACCTTCAGATTGGCTCCTTCGAGGTTGGCATTGGTAAGATCAGCTGTCTGAGAGTTTGAAAATAAATATAAACAGTAATTTAGCGCATTTACAAGCCTCAGAATATAGATGCTACACAGAATTGTAAAACTCAGGTGAGAGCATTTAGACAGAGAATCTTTACACGCTACAATTATCAAAAAGTAAAAAGGTTCCAAAGAGGATGCAGCCAAAGACAGGTTTACAGTTTCAAAAGTTTAACCTGTAGGTGAGCAGAACGAAGATCCGCCCCACAAAAGCTACAGCCTATTAGACAAGCATCTGTATTGAAATAAAGGAAGATTATCATAATAATACCAATTCTGGAGAGAAGAAGAAAAATAAATAACAAGAATAGATATCTAGACAACAAGCAAACCGTTCATCATACTTTACATGGGAAAAAAGAAAAGCCTGCTAAAGCGTGTGCACACATTAGGAAATATATTAGATAAAAATATATGCTGATTTATACATAGACTAGCTGTATTGTATAGGAAATAACTCTCATGTGTATTATGAGATAAAATGGTTAATAAAGAAAATGTTTTCGGAGGAATAGCAATTAGGCGAAGAAATTACTATGGACAAGTAACAAAAACTGCACGTTGTAAGGCATTTGATGAGTACTTGCCAGACATATTGATCGAGGTGAAAAAGGAGGTATCTACTTATGTTAAAGTATGAAGGAGGTTCATGTAACCTTAAAACCCCAAGAATAGTTCAGTAGATGGTATATATCACAATTCATAATAATGGGGCCGATACAGGATTGGAAAAAATGGCTTAGTTCACGCTGAACCTCTCTCGAGCTATGCTCACTCCGAACAAGATCTATCATTAATGGGAACAACTGAGAAATGTACTTCCTAAAAGAATCTGTTTTCCAACTGCACAGAATGCGTAATCTTGTGAACGAGGAGTCCTTGCTACCAGTTCTTCCTTCTTAGCTGAACCCAAGGGAAGATTCCACTGGTATATTGCCTTATCATCTGGTTTCCTCTTGACAGAGTTCAACCCAGCACAGTCCAAGTATACGCGTAGAATTTCTTCACATACACCCACTAGTTCTGGTTCTATATTCTTTTCTTCGACGAATGATGAATTGTTCACAAGCAGCCCATGCAAGAAATTGAGGTAATTCTGGTAGGACTCATTTTCAAAAAACACCAGCGGAGGTTCTGGAATCTCAAGGATAGAGCATGTTTTTTGCAGCTTCACTTGTACAACTTTCTCAGATTTCAATTGTTGGGCATGAGAAGTGACAGCTGAATAGATTCCAAGGAGTACATTGATAGTATCAGCTGATACTGATTGCCGACACATCTTGTATAGATCAGACGACACCTGTACATCAAAAAAGAGCAGCATAATGAATAAGAAGGCAGGGTGAATCATGTTCTATAATTTGACACCAACAGTGCATTGAACAAAACTCTTCTGTAAACAGTTAGTTCATCCTACTTTAATTTGTTGACTACTCAATTGTACAAGAATTTACTAAGTACGAACATTGGAAACTCTTAAATACATCCCGCATACCATAGATAAAGAAAGGTAGCCCAAGGTTAATGTATTGTATAACTTTCAATCATGATATTGTTACACGTACTGGTTGGTGATGTAGAGAGAATGGATTGTGGAGTCCTTGTAGGGACTTTTGCAATTAAGGGTCAAGTCCACTTTAGACTGATCTTCTCATCTTTCCATATTTAATAAGCGCATCAAGACTGGTAGTTTCCATTCTGCATGCTTTTGCTATGTTAGTCAAGAGTTTCCGAAGAAACAAGGACACACTAGGAAATGGTGGGAGTGGGGATTGGGGATTGGGCTGGATCATGTCCAAGAAGCCCACCTTCGCCAATGATCTGGAAATGAACCAAGAGGAGAAAGCCGTATTGGGATGCCACAGCAAAGGCAGCTGGAGGCACGTCTTTTACAAAGTTAGGTCGGAGGCTAGTCGGATCCGGCAACAACGTGGGTCTACCTCAAACCTTCCGCTATGACTCCAACAACTTGGATGACAACAAGACAAACTTATTCAGGAACAACTGATCATGGAAGTTAGTGTTATCCCTCCCTTTATTTTTCAAAATAGAAATGTCTTATAATGCAACCACATTAGTAACGTTCTGTCCATGTTAAGGGTAATTTGCAGCGAGTACTTAAATGTATAAATCAGTACTATAAAGTGAATTACGTAATTCATAGCGGTCCCCTGCTCCTGGAGGCATTCATCTTCATCATATAGTCGATTCAGCAGCTACGCAGGGACATAATGCTAGTTTGCCAATGCCACCCCTCCTTGTGTTTCATGTCATATTATGTACTTTTCTCCGTCTGATTTATGCATAAATATAAATTTTGTTGGCCTAAGTCGCCACTCGATTTGGATTCTCACACCAAGTGGCAAAGCACATGTTTGTACTTTGTAATCAAATGGTTGTGGTGGTAGTAGTATAGTTTTCTGTTGAAAGGGTTGAAGAAGATGTCGGCGGTGATGGTGGGACCCGGGTACCAACTGAAATTCGATCACCGACAGCTATTTGATGTAGTCTCCGAATATGCGTTTTGGTCTTTCACCACTGTTATAGCTATTTCCTTAAATTTTTGAACGCCTAAGAAGTGTAGTGAAATTTTTACTTTCTAAACTTCTCATCTCTCTAGTTGTCTTATTACTATTACGCTAGCAAACAAATTCCTCCTTATTAGAAAATAAACTTCTTTCAATTATATTCTTAGTATAATTTTGTTTTCACATATCAAACCCGTAGATTTGAAAAGAAAAACGCTTAAATAATGAGATACGGAAATGGCAAATTCCCTATTCATTAAAGAAAAGACTCTTTGTTCCCCCTTATTGATCCCAGGGCTACGGAGTCTATCCGTCCATCATTTCCATTAGTAAGGGGAAGCGGACCCGAACTCTCCATCTTTAGCTAATTTCGAGCTGCCAATTAGATGAAGAAAAGTTCTTTGAAGATTCAATTTTAAGTGGTATTGCATCTTGTCATTCATGAAAGCAATCATGTTTTGATGGACTCAAGAAAGGAAATGGGTCACAAGTTCCACTAAAACATGCTCTTTCGATATTTCGTTTTGGTTATTCTTCAGGAAATTGCTGTATCCGATCGGTAGCTTAACTTTGCAAATGAGGAGCAGACATACAGACCCAATGTGGCTCCGTCAACTGCAATTTATTAACGCTGCAAAGGAGAAAATCAGTGTACTGTATGTGGTGACCAATTAAGCTTGCAAACGTAAATGACCAACCATATTCTGCAAATATAGCTTATGGAAACTGTTACACCAAATGGTGCGATTTTCCTTAATTACAAATCGAAGACAATCTCCCAATAGAGAAAAACTCATGGATAAAATACATAATTATGTAAAGAAGAAATGTGAAACTGATTTGAGAAGGATACACCTGAAGGTAAACCACCTTCTAACTGAAGCAAGCATGAAGCCTCAACTAAAGAACACTATCTAAATTGAACACATCAAGTAGCTGAACGGATTTCACACACTAGGGCCCACAGAGATTTCAACATTTTGTTGACACACACGGCAAGTCGATAGCGATCTGAAGCTCTTTCGGTCATTCTCTTCTACTCAAACCGGAGGAGGACATGCTCACGAATCGCATAGGAGACATGTTATCTTAGGCAGTTCCATTGCATTTGCTCTATTTTCTGTAAAACCTGCAAACTATCTACTAACAGTGTCAAATGCCTTTTACACAACATGACCAAGAGCAAAACTGAATTTCCTGCTCCAAATAAAGATGCACCATGTTCTGTAATATTTAGCCAAGCGTAGAAGCCATAACAGCATTTCGGCAGAACCGGTGAAAAGAACAAAACACAAAGTATAGAACACCAACAACTACACAAGTACATGTGTAACTACAGGACGTCTCCATATTAAAATTTGTACTATGAATCAAGTAACTTAACTATGATAATGTGGCAAAGACTGCAGTTTACACGAGAACAAAGTACAACATTTGATACCTAACACATTGTTGGTGAGCAAAGAATCAACTTTCTTTATCAGGTCCGTTTAAAGAAGAGAAGGATGGGGAGGAAAATGAGTTTCATCTGGGCCTCTCAGAATGTCTTTTCCTTCTCGATAAAATTATGTCAGGACTTAAGCAGATGCATTTCTCTCCCTCTTTTTTCATATTTTCCTTTTGGTGGAGGGCGTACGATGACGGAGATCTCTTCTAAATAAAAAGTTCTACAACATAGCATCATTCCAAATAGGCGAACAGAAATAAGCAGATGATCCATGTAAGCAATACCAACTAGTTAACCACTTGGGACTAAAATCTAGTTGGTTAATCAATATATCTATAGTTGGTTTATAAATATTCTACCAACTGTTACATTTATAAAAAAAATATATATTCTACCTACATTTCAACTAGCTTCAACTTTGATATTCTTTTTATAAAGTTAAATTGTAATACAACATCAAACTAATACGAAAGTTGGAATAATTTCTAGAAGTAGAGAGGTCCACTTAATATCATGTATCTACAAACTAAGTGGCACACACTTCTATCCTTCTCAGGGGATGATTCGAGAGATAAAATGGTTAATAAAGAAAATGTTTTCGGAGGAATAGCAATTAGGCGAAGAAATTACTATGGACAAGTAACAAAAACTGCACCTTGTAAGGCATTTGATGAAGAAAATATTCGCCGACCTATTAACCATGAGTACTTGCCAGGCATATTGATCGAGGTGAAAAAGGAGGTATTAAAGTATGAAGGAGGTTCATGTAACCTTAAAACCCCAAGAATAGTTCAGTAGATGGTATAGATCACAATTTCATAATAATGGGGCCGATACAGGATTGGAAAAAATGGCTTAGTTCACGCTGAACCTCTCCTGAGCTATGCTCACTCCGAACAAGATCTATCATTAATGGGAACAACTGAGAAATGTACTTCCTAAAAGAATCCGTTTGCCAACTGCACGCGAATCGTAATCTTGTGAGAACAGGAGTCCTTGTTACCAGTTCTTCCTTCTTAGCTGAACCCAAGGGAAGATTCCACTGATATATTGCCTTATCATCCGTTTCCTCTTGTGAGTTCAACCCAAAGACGATCCAAGTATACGCGTAGAATTTCTTCACATACACCCACTAGTTCTGGTTCTATATTCTTCTCTTCGACGAATGATGAATTGTTCACAAGCAGCCCATGCAAGAAATTGAGGTAACTCTGGTAGGACTCATTTTCAAAAAACACCAGCGGAGGTTCTGGAATCTCAAGGATAGAGCATGTTTTTTGCAGCTTCACTTGTACAACTTTCTCAGATTTCAATTGTTGGGCATGAAGTGGCGGTGAATAGATTCCAAGTACATTGTGATGTCGGTGATCTTGATTGCCGACACATCTTGTATAGATCAGACGACACCTGTACATAAAAAAAGAGCAGCATAATGAATAAGAAAGCAGGGTGAATCATGTTCTATAATTTGACACCAACAGTGCATTGAACAAAACTCTTACGTAAGCTAGTTCATCCTACTTTAATTTGTTGACTACTCAATTGTTCAAGAATTTACCGAAGTACCAGAACATTGGAAACTCTTAAATACCTGTCCAGACAGTTCATAGGTAAAGAAAGGTAGCCCAAGGTTAATGTATTTTATAACTCTCAATCATGATATTGTTACACGTACTGGCTGGTGATGTAGAGAGAATGGATTGTGGAGTCCTTGTAGGGACTTTTGCAATTAAGGGTCAAGTCCACTTTAGACTGATCTTCTCATCTTTCCATATTTAATAAGCGCATCAAGACTGGTAGTTTCCATTCTGCATGCTTTTGCTATGTTAGTTAAGAGTTTCTGAAGAAAAAAGGACACACTAGTCTCCACCTAGAAAATGCATTGAGCAGCGGATGAGAATTATCACAGCACAAAGAAACACGCCCGTGTGCATACATTATGTTTTCCTTCCAACATTTGTCGCAAGACAAGACTGAGATAGAAGTTGTATGGATCAACATAAATCTTTTCTCAATAAATAATATTCTATCGATAATAATTGACCATAGAAACAACAGCAAATAGGGCAACAAACAAGTATACAGAGAGAATGGTAGGAAAAGGTGGACGAAGAACCTGTATGATGCGCAACTGAGCTGCTATATGATCCTTCATCCTTGAAACAACATATCCCGCAGTATGCAGGTTGTCATCCTCTGATTCATCATTTACCAATCCAGCCCCAGAAGATGTTTCCATATCATTTTCGGACTGACTAGTAGATATCTCAATGTTGTCCATTGTTCTCAAAAGCTTCAGAAAATTGGGAATAGTGGAATATGAAGCTTCTTTCAGAGCTAGAAAGATAACTTTCCATTCCTCTTCACAGAATTTGCCTCTCAAATCACCTGTCAACCGCGTTACAGAGGCTACCCCAGTGGCTGCAGGATCCTTGCCAGAACCTTTTATAAATCCCACCATTATAGAGACTACACTAGGCAATTCAGACCTCACTATATCAAAGAAATTAACAAATAAATCCACCAAACATTGAGCTGCCACCACAGAAGTTTCAGAGTCCCATAAGCATCCATCCGGTGGTATGTATCTGGATTTAAATGAAGACTGGTCATACTTCACTTGAGCTTCTGTGCTATCATTTACTGGACTGAATATTGGGTAGATTACAAATTTGAAGACATTAATCCAGAATAGGCGTGGGAAGAGATGACCGTGGTCCTTCAAGATGTTGAACAGAACTTCCAATGCACTCTTTCTAATAGCTGATCGCGGATCTGAAGTCAATCTTGACAACCCTGAAACAGAAAACAATGAATAAGATTAATTTGTAACCCTCCAGTAATTATACACGGGAATAATCACTATAACAGAAAACTGCCACTTCTGGAATTCCAATTAGAAGTTTAGTTAACTAGATGTCCATATAACTTAAAATTTGCATGTGCAACCCACTATTTAGATTCTGAAATTCATTTCCAGTTCAGAAAATTCTCATAATCAAATTCATAGAGTGCTCCCATGTCTTAAAGGTGTGAGGATTATACAGAAAGGAGGTGGACTAATTTGACTTAGAAAATTTGTCATTCCACAAAAATGCTGCATTAGCCACTTGTTACGGCATGATACAACTCGGCGAGTTCACTGATAAGAATTGTTTAGTTTCCAGAAAGGTGCAAGTATGGAGAAGAAAAGCAACAACATACCTGTGAGCAGAGGCTCCCAGAAAGACATATAATCATCCTTATCTGTGAAGATTAGACCATCTGAAGCTTCTTTTTCGGACACTGGAATAAATGAATCATTATTTTTGTTTTTCTCGTTGCTAACAAGGCCCCCTTCTGCAAGTTTGACAGCACAGAAACGGAGAAAAGCAATAGCGTTGAGGCTAACATCACTGTTGAATCTGCTGTTTGTGAAGGTGATGAGGCATCTAACACAATCCGTAAAAGTCAATGTTTCAGTCTCAGTGATGTAACGAAAATATTCCCGTACAATCTTTTCCATGGTTTCAAAGGCAATCAACACAATATTCTTCCTTTCATCTGCAGCAGCAGCTGTAAAAACCTGCAAAGGTGCATATAAAGGCCTATCACATCCCAGGTTCTGTTTCAATACCACTTATTCAAGACTACTAACAAAAGATAACTATTATACAGTAAATATTAGTAGTTAATATTACCACATTAAAGAGATTATATCTTACATGCAACTCAGTTAGAAAGAAAAGTAGATTCCTGGAAAAGGAAAGCTCACAACATAAAAGGGACAGAGAGAATAGAATTCTAATAAGCAAGAGAGAGCAGTAGATACTGAAAGACACTAACAAACATTTAGTGATAAAGTAAAAAGAGTATAAAAAGTTGAACTAAAGATGTGATACTTACCATAAAAACACTCTTCCACCCAGATTTTACATTATTGACACGACTCAGAACCATTTGAGAAATACAACGAACTATCAACTCCCTGATTTCAGCAGAATTACTTTTCTGCATAACAATAACAAATGGTCTCAAAAATTCATTCTGAAAGTTGTAGTTTGCCAGTTCCTCTCGTTCTAAAAATTTCATAGCAAGTTGTCGCAATGAGTCCATGACAAAAATTGCAACTGAAAGATTTTCTGACAAACCAACAGCCACAAAGAACTCCGAAAGAACACTCCATATGTGGGACCACACTAATCTGATACGGTTCATGTTATAGTGCCTGCAAAATCAAGATCATACTTTCATCATATTCACTTTCTAAAAATTTCTGTCTTTGATAGGTATACTTTGATGAGTTCAAGGACAGAATCTTACGCAACTTCAACAATTTTTGTAAGGCTAAATACACGGGGATCTGTTGGAGACTGTAGTTCTGACATCGAAACTTTGCAAAGGGCCCTGACAAAAGCTACTATTGCTTCACTGTTCAGCCTTTGGCTATGAGCAAATATGTGATTTAGTTCAAAGTTGCCGATCTGATCAAGTAAGTTCAAGTTTGAAATGAAGTTATTTATCTGTTCTGGGGTCACCAATGCTGGAGAGTTAGCTCCAACGGTTGCGCTGTCATATGAACCCCCTCGAACAACAGCTGCCATAGTTGGATTCTGGAGTGTCCCTTTTTTCTTCAGTGATGGAAATCCAGCTGACTTAAATGTCTTTTCCTCAGATTCAGAGCTCGAGGTAGTAAAAAAGGAGGAATCAGATGGCGCACCCTCCCCCAGCAACTGTAGATGCTCAAATCGAGATAGACATGTCAATATATGCTCCCACGCTTCATGAAGATGATTCCCATCTTCAATGGCAATCGACATTATCGCCTGCATGCAAATTAAAAGGATGTTATTCTGCATGGGTTTCAGATTAGTAGAAGAGCTTTTGATTGAGTTGACAATGACTTGTACAGTTGTAGTTTCTTGTTTCTAGTTTCCTGTTAGTGCACCGAAGAGGTTCTTGTTTGTAAATAAAATGATGTGTACTTTGTAGAGTAGGCTCTCTACCTTGTGGTGTGTTTGTATACGGGAGCTTTCCCACATCAATAAAATTATTTTACTTTATTAAAAAAGAAGGTAACTTGTGTGCTTGTATTTTCATGAACACTGTTCATCTGCTGCAAGTTTATCAGTCTCGGCATAAGATGGTAAGCTGACATGACAGAAATCGAGGAAATGGAAATTACTTTCATTGTATCAACATTTTTTTGTTTCATATCGGCAGCACAGTGAAGATTAGTGAACTTTGCCATAGAGGTGACAAAAGCATCTCTCTGCGTCTGCATACCCATTACAGCTGTAAGGTGCACAGCATGCCTGAACCCTAGCAAACACTGAGAAGTGGCATTCTTATCATCACTCTGATCTAGGGTGACACTGAAAGCAGCAAGCATGGGACCCCAGCATACTTCTACCATAAATCTTAATATAGCTGGATCTGCAATGACATAATAGATAGACCTGCAACAGGACAAGATGTAAGTTTATCTGTATTTATTCACCTAAACAAGAAAATCCGTGATACAAAGACACATGAGGCCAGCTTGAGATCATGTATAACTAAACCCTATCTATGGAGACCAGAAGGCACACAATCCTTTCAATAGTTCTGAAAATTTTCACAATTCTACACACTACAACTCATCAAAAGGAATAACTAATTTGTGGACAGATGATAAAGAAAGAATCAGATTCCTATCATCTGACAATAGGTACATATGAAAAGTAGATTCATAAGTCAACATGTGGAATTGTATCATACTCGGATTTTCCAGATTTTGCTTTAAACTGCTCTTGAATATGCCTCACGAGAACTCCATTTGCACCCAGTGGTTTTTCCTCTCTCTGCTTCCATACTAGATTCAGTATACCATCCAAGCCCAACAGCTTATTAAGACTGTTCCCCTGCTTGTTTTGAGGCACTGAAGAATCTGCTTTCATCTTTATCTCGTTTTTCACAATTTGGTCATAGAGAGCACCCAAATAATCTTCAGGTAAATCCTTCCCGTCGTCAATCCCTCGATTGTTCCGGATAAAATCAGCTTTTGTCATCTAAATGGAGAGATACAATAGTTAAAAGTCAAAAGAGAACCAAATACCAATCCCACTATTTTACAAGTATCATATACACGTGCGACAAAGTTAAGATGACTAAGTGCATAGACTAAATATAAATACTAAGACAGACAAAAAACTATACTCTCCAACCCAGAAACTGATCTACTTTATGCTTTCTAAGTCTTAAATACTGGAAAATGAAGGTAACATCCATCCCATAAATGGTAGGCAGCAATATTGGTAACCCATATCTTGAAAGTTGCGGAGATGAGAATGTTGAGATGGATGTGCGGGCATACAAAGAGGGATATGAATAGAAATGATGATATTCGGGACATAGTGGAGTGACCTCGATGGAGGATAAGATGTGAGAAACGAGGTTGAGATAGTTTGGGCATGTGCAGAGGAGAGACACAAATGACTCAGTGCGAAGGTGTGAGAGGTTGACTATAAACGGGCTCAAGAGGGGTAGCGGTAGGCTGAAGAAGTATTGGGGAGAGGTGATTAGACAGGATATGACGCAAGAACTTACTGAGGACATGACCTTAGATAGGGGTTATAGAGTACGCGGATTAGGGTAGAAGGGTAGTAGGTAGTCGAACGTAGTCCTACTTACACTTACAAACTGATTGTAGTGTTATTATTGTAGGCCCACCTAGCCTATCATACTAATAGGTGCAGTATTGCTTTATAGTCCCTTGTAGTTTGATTTCTGCTGCTATGTGTCCTTTAATGTACTTTGTTTAACTTATTTACCTGCGCTAGTTACTGCTTACTTTTTCAGAATGCGCTATCATGACTTATCCACTTTTGATACCAGCATTTTCATACTGCTTTAATATTTTTTATCAGGTGTGACAGTTTCTCTTACTTTTCTTGTGCTTAAGCTCTGTCTTGAGCGGAGGGTCTTTCGGAAACAGCTACTCTACCTACCAAGGTAGAGGTAAGGTCTGCGTACACTCTACCCTCCTAAAATTTGATTTCTAGGCAGTCTTTGTTTTTGTTTTCCTTTGTTCTGCTTTTGCAGGTATATATCCAAAGCATCAACTGCTGATACACGACCGTCGAGACCAGATTTGTCACGACGTGCATATGGACTCTATCTCTCCGGTCTTCCGCCAAACATTCGGGTTCTATCTCTCTGGTCTTTATTCATGTTGCTAATTTATCTTTGCTTGGTTGTCGAATTTATTTCATAATATATTGATTCCTGCCCTTAGTATATTATATTCTTGCATTTACTCTTCTTGCCTTTAGTTATATCATTCTTGGCGTTCCTGTTTTAGGTGTAAACCTTTGATTAGCCTATTAGTTTATATCCGCTTTAGTGGCTTTGGTGACTGATGATCGGCTAGGGTCATGTTCTCGGTCGGGGACGGGGGCGAGGGTAGGGGGGTCAAGTGGGGTAAGGGTGATGCTAGGCTGAGAATAGGGTCTTGAAACATTAGGACTTTAACGGAAAAGTCCATAGAGCTAGTTAAGATTCTTAGGAAGAGGAGGATTAATATAGTATGTGTCCAGGAGACCAAATGGGTAGGACCTAAGGCTAAGGATGTGGACGGATATAAGTTATGGTTCTCGGGTAGGTCGAGGTATAGTAATGGAGTAGGCATTTTGGTAGACAATGAGCTAAGGGATCATATGGTAGAGGTTAGGAGGGTCAATGACAGGATATGACGATTAAGTTGGTAGTTGGAGGGTCCATTATGAACATTATTAGTGCATACGCGCCGCATGCGGGCTTGGACGAGGAGGAGAAAAGGCGCTTTTGGGAGGATTTGAACGAGGTGGTGGGAGGTATACCACCCACTGAGAAGTTATTTGTAGGAGGGGATTTCAATGGACATATCAGGTCACTTCTGGGAGTTATGAAGAAGTGCATGGAGGCTTTGGCCTCGGAGACAGGAACGGGGGAGACGTCTCACTCTTGGAGTTCGCTAAAGCTTTTGGGATGATGATAGCCAATAAAGGTTCATGAAGAAGGAGGAGCACTTGGTGACTTTTCGTAGCTCGGTGGCTAAGACTAGATAGACTTTTTGCTCCTTAGGAAGGTTGACAACGATCTTTGTAAAGACTGCAAGGTTATTCTGAGTGAGTATCTTACAACCCGACATAAGCTTTTGGTGATAGATTTGAAGATAAAAATGGAGAAGAAGAGGAGGGTTGTGGATGACAGGCTAAGAATCAAATGGGGGAATTTGACCATGACTAGTGCAAAGGAGATGGGGGGAGAGGTTGATGGCAAGGGGGCTTGGAAGAGTAATGGGGATGCGAACGGTAGGTGGGACAGGATGACCAGTTGCATTCGGGAGGTAGCTAGAGAAGTGCTAGGGGTCTCGCGAGGTAGCCGTGGTGGGCATCGAGGGGACGGGTGGTGGAATGGTAAAGTTCAAGAGAAGATGAAAGCAAAGAAAGTGACGTATGCAAAATTGGTAGAAAGCAAATATTAGGCGGAGAAGTAGACAAATAGGGAATTGTATAAAATGGAGAGGAAGGAGGCAAAGCTAGCGGTTACGGCAGCGAAAACGGTGACTTTTGAACGCTTTTATGTGAAATTAGAGGAAAAAGACGGGAATAAGAAGTTGTACAGACTAGTCAAGGCAAGGGAGATGAGGGCCCGTGACCTGAATCACGTAAGGTACATCAAGGACAAGGACGACAAAGTACTGGTGGAGAACACACATTAAACAGAGGTGGCAGTCGTACTTTCATAAACTCTTGAACAAAAAATGAGTTAAAGACATTGTGTTGGAAGATCTGGAGCAATCCGGAGGGTGCCAAATTTTTTGATATTGTACTAGCATTAAAGTTGAGGAGGTTAAGGGTGATATTCGCAAAATGCACAGGGGACGGCGGGTCGATGAGATCGATTGCATTTTGGAAGAAGCATGGCGATCATGTTTGGAATGTCTAACTGAGTTGTTTAATGTCATTTTTAAGACAACAAGAATGCTCGAAGAATGGAGGTGGAGTACAATGATTCCTTTGTACAAGAACAAAGGTGACATTCAGAGTTGCGACAACTATATGGGTATCAAGCTGCTAAGACACACTATTAGAGGTGTACTTGTGGCGTACACTAGGGCGATCAAAGATATGTATGAGGGAACCAAGATCAGGGTACGGATAGTAAGAGGAGACTCGAAACACTTTCCAGTGATGATGAGCTGCATCAGGGGTCAGCTCTTAGCCCATTCTTATTTGCCTTGGTTATGGATGGACTGACACGACAAATCCAAGGGGAGGTGCCATAGTGTATGTTATTCGCAGACGACATAGACGACATAATCCTGATTGATGAGACTAACAGCGGAGTGAACGATAAGATAGAGACGGACTCTGGAGTCTAAAGGGTTCATTGAGTGGATCAAGGCTGAATACTTGGAGTGCAAGTTCAGTAACGGGAGTGACCTTGATACAGGCGTGGAGGTGAGGTTTGATACTTAAGTTATTTCAAACAAAGGAAGCTTCAAGTACCTCGGGTTTATTATTCAATGGAATGGAGAGATTGATGATGATGTCACACGTCGTATTGGGGCAGGGTAGATGCAATGGAGGCTCGCATCTGGAGTCATGTGCGATAAGAATGTGCCACCAAAACTTAAAGACAAGTTATATAGGGTGGTGATTAGACCGACTATGTTGTATGGGGCAGAGTGTTGGTCAGTCAAGACTTCGCACATTCAAAAGATAAAAATGGCGGAGATGAGGATACTGAAATAGATGTATGGGCATACAAGGAGGGATAGGATTAGAAATAATGATATCCGGGACAGACTGGGAGTGGCCTCGGTGGAGGATAAGATGCGGGAAGCGAGGTTGAGATGGTTTGGGCATGTGCAGAGGAGAGACATAGATGCTCCAGTGCAGATGCGTGAGAGGTTGGCTATGGACGGGTTCAGGAGGGGTAGAGGTAGGCCGAAGAAGTTTTGGGGAGAAATATTGGGGAGAGGTTATTAGACGGGATATGGTGCAGGTACAACTTACTTAGGACATGACCTTAGATACGAGGTTGTGGAGGACAGATTAGTAGGCGCAATATTGCTTTATAGTCCCATGTCGTTTGATTTTTGATGTTATGTGTTCTTTAGTGTACGTTGTTTATCTTGTTTACCTTATTTACCTGTGTTACTTACTGCTTCCTTTTTCAGAATGTTCTATCATAACTTATTCGCTTTTGTTACCATCATTTTCATACTGCTTTAAATTTCTTGTTCAAGTCTGACTGTTTCTGTTGCTTTGTTTGAGCTTATGCTTTGTCTTGAGCCGAAGGTTTTTCGAAAACAGTCGCTTTACCTAGCAAGGTAGATGTAAGGTCTGCGTACACTCTAACCTCCCCAAATCCCACGTTGTGGGATTTCAGTTGTTGTATTGACACAATTTGACTTTTAAAACTTATTTTAGCTAAGCATCAGTATCACCGAACGTCATATGTCATCTTCCATCCTTCTTTGTATTATGATTTTTTTATAATGTAAATAATTTTATTTAATAATGTGAAAATCTCCCATATACAAGCAGTATACCAAAAAGTAAAGAATCTATAGCATACTATGATTCTCTACGAACGATACCCAATTTTCTATAAACAGTGGAACCTCATAGGTCCACCAAAAAGGAACTAGGAATGAGAGGCTATTCTTCAAATGTAGAGTCATTTTCAATCTTATCGAAAGCTCTGCTACTTCTTTCTAGGGAAAACATCCCGGACTCTTCAACTTCTCACCCTTCGGAATTTCCAACAAGAGAGTGCCCTATTTCATTATGCCCAACATCGCCCATTGCATCCCCAACCATCTCAAAATCGCATTCAAACGATTTGTCACCGGAAAATGTAGGAGTGGTAGTCCACATATTCACCTAAACATTTGCACATGAAGCACAAGCTGACATATGTAATCGCCTTTTCTCAAATTCTCAGCTGTTAATATAGCTCCACTTGTTGCCAACCAATCTTTATACTGTGAATTCATATGCACAAAATAACTATTTATTATCAGGTAAAGTATTTCATTGATAATGTCAAGGCCAACTTCTCCATATACAAGAGGTATACCAAAAAAGGAGTAACCTACAAAATATGGTTCTCTCCAAAAGACAATCTGCTATACAAACAGGAACTACATGAGAGCGAAGTTTATCTCCACCCCTTCAAAAGCTCTCCTATTTCTCTCTTTCCAAATGGCCCACATTAAAGCAAGAGGAACAATATTCCAAGCCTTGTGCCTTCTCCTAGGTCCAAAATTCCAAGTTCAGATTATTTTATGTTTTGTTTCATATTACTCCATTATCTTTCATTCACTAGAATTCTTATTATATACTTTAATCCTAAGAAAAACTCGTAAGAAGGGACGACTGGCTTGAAAATCCCTTTCATCTATAGGGTTCGTAGTTAGCTGGAAAGATATCTAATCAGTTGCCTTGCATATTATGGACTATTTACTCCAAGTGCTAGAATGACAAATTTGCATAGTCAATTGATCTGTACGATGACAGCCGTAAAAGTTGGCTGAGTTGTTAATTCCAAAGAATGAAATGAACAGAAACCCCAGATTGAAAGCTATTGAGATGTGCATGTGGTACCTCAATCAACCATTAGACAGTTCTCTGATAATAACAATGAATGTGCTAAGCTGGAAAAAGTTGAAGGTGTATATATTAGCCAACTCTCAAGCACATTATGTCCTTGTTTTATTCAATGTGGACTTTTGAGCTCTTCTTGTAGCCACAACTCAGACGCTTCATCCTTGTTCCAGTATGCCCACTTTTAATTATTGGAGAAACTTATATACTGGACAGGTTCTTCTTCTTCATCCTCCTCAAGGAACCTGGACAATTTCGTTACCAGTCTCTCAAATAAGAATATATTCTGCTCAAGGACAGTGTTTTGGAACGACTACTCTACTAGTTATATCTTACTTTAGTTCCACCATCCCACATGTTATGTTTAGGATAACAAGATTCAAAGGGCAGTTAGGCACATTATATGAATCTTTAATTTAAAACCACAAGATTCAAAAGTATTTCTTACTTTCTTAAATTTCGTGCCTAGTCAAACTAAGACACAAAATGAAACGAGGCAATACATTATTTGGTTGCTACCTTTACCCTTCTCACAAGTAATACCTGCATAAGTTATGTTAGAATCTATGTGTTATAGTAACAATAAACTATTTTGTTTAAAAAGTAAACCACATTTCAAATTATACATTGTATACTAAGATGTAACATGTCAAACTAAATATCTAACAAGGAATAATCCCTATATTAGTAATCCATGCATAACCTGTTTTTAAACAAAGACAACCCTACAACAACAACAACAACAACATACCCAGTAAAATCCCACCACGTGGGCTCTGGGAAGGGTAGAGCGTAGACAGACCTAACCTCTACCTTGGTAGGTAGAGCGGCGCTTCCGGGAGACCCTCGGCAGTAGACAACAATGGTAGAATTTAAGAATACATGAAGTGAATCATACAACTACGGAAAAAACACTTCAGATAGATTCCCAGGGTACCTTATCTTTCACCATGCTATTATGTGCATCTGTATTGAGCATTATCACAGAGTAAGCAAGCACATAAGCTGTATCTGCGCTGGTAAAAGAGTTAGGGTTGCATTTACAATAGCGCTCCGCAAACTTCTCCATTATACGGTCAATCTTCTGAGCTTCACCAGGTAATCTGAACCCTCGAAGGAAATATCTGATTGATTCACCAAAGTCCATAACTTCAAAATTAAAAGAATCCACATATGCATGCATAACCTTCAGAGGAAACTCCTCTCTTTCACCCAAATAATCACCAATGATGGTTGGATTCAATCCGGTTGTATTTTTCAGAAAAGAGGCTACATCTTCTGGGGAATTGCCAATCTTTTTGGTGCTCATTAAGAAATCAATCCCCTTTGAAGGCTTTCTGTTGAACAGTGAAACACCTTTCTGCATTTGATCCATTTAGAGTTGTCAGTACTTAACCATACCTCAAGTAACACGAAGTGAATGAAAGCAGCGAATGAAGATAAGGGAATGTGCTAACATAAGATGATAAACCTGTATTTCTAATTTATGAGCACGGCGTTGCTCCAAGGCAGCAGCACCAGAAAATTCAGAATTTACTTCTGGATGAAGCTCATTGTCTATATTACCCTCTTCACCGACACTGATAGTGGCTTCTGACACTTCATGATCAGACACCTTATCTAGATTGGGATCCCCTACCTTCAGTTGCTGGTCCATCCACATCCCCATTGACTTTATAATTGTGACTAAGCATTTCACAGATTCAGAACGAAATGTGATATCTTGGACTGGGGACAGTGTAGTAGTGGAACCAGGAGGCGGACCAAGTGCAGTTTTAAGAAGACCATTAACAGTCCTGCAAATATCTGATGGAATTAAAGCTGTTTTAATTCAATTTAGGTGATATCGACACAAATATTGAGTGGCAAGAACCATATATAACATATACAACTGCAAATAGCATGTGCATTACTGCAAAAGAGAAAAGGCATGCATGTGCATTGCTGCAAAGGAGAAAACTGAAAAATTATGAGACTATGTAGCCAAGCAAGGATAAGGAGGCAGGCTTCCAGTCTTATTCAAAGTCACTTTTTAAAAAGTCGTGTTTGCAAGCTGTAGGCCCACCAACAATATCACAGTAATTTGTTCAAAATTGCCAATGCGCTAAGGACACAATCTTACTCTTGATCTCACTGGTTGAGTTCATATCTTTATTGACTATGGCAGATAAGATAATCATCCTACAGCTGATCTCTGACAAAGAAAATTGATGATTTGATAAAGAAATGCCTATTATAAGTATCAAACATAATACATATGATATTCCTTTAAAGTGGGACAATATCTAACTTAAGCACTTATACACATAACATTCTAACATAACATTCTAACAACTAACAACCAACAACAACAACAAACCCTGTGATCCCACAAGTGGGGTCTGAGGTAGAGAGGTTGTGGTCATTCTTGACTGGCCAACACTCTGCCCGATACAATAATGCTGGTCTAACCACCACTCTGTAGAACTTAAGGGTGGGCGTTCGGTTCTTGGGTTCGGTTTTCTCAAATTTCTGTTCGGTTTTTATATTTTAGTTTATTGAAAGTGGACACCAAACACCGCACCGAACTAATTCGGTTTGGTTCGGTTTCGATTTCTAGCCTTAACAAGTGCAACTGCTTCTGAAATTTATCATGATTCACCAACAAACATAATTAGCAAAGCTGTCGTCCAGAAACAATATTTATTTGGACAGCAGAAAGAAGTAATTCATCGTCGAGCTCGTCCTAATAAAAGTTCAGCATCGTCGGACACTTAAGTATTAATACACTTTCTATATATATCTTTCATCTTTAATATGTCAAATGTATCCTCACTGCACTTGTGATCATGTCGTGACTTATGATATGCTACTTAAAGACAAGGCAATAAACTTAACATACCACAACTTCCTTGATTCTTGACATTAGTAACATCACCAATCCAAACTTATTAACTGGGCAAGAATGAGCTTATGATATGCTCCTTTTTCTCTCCAATCCAAAGGAGGAATATCAAAAACAGATCTTTGGTATACAGAAAATAACCACTACTAAAGTTAAATGTAAGAACTTCACTGTCTCCTATCTTTGGTTCCTTAAGCTTATAACAGATCGAGACAACAACCATCAGTAGCATGATATCCCTATCCCCTCCATCATTCAAGAGCTTATGAAAATACGTCTCCCATCTCTGTCTAATGTGTGCCTCATCTACCAACACCTCGTCATCCTTGCACTTCACTTGATCCAGGTCACAGGTCCTCTTCTCCCTCGCCTTGGCGAGCCTATACACTATTTTTTATAATCGAGAAATCCAAGGGTCAATGACACACGGTCTAAAACAAAATGAATAATGGGAATGCCCCTCAATCTTTCTCCACTTAACTCAGCTCGAACAAAGCCCTAGGGACAAATTAAAAAACAGAGTTTTTAGTTTATTTTGAGCAGTTATTTCTGTTAGAAAAAAATAAGTTAGAATGCCCTCCCTGCACATGAGGCACTAATCTACACTTTTGATGAGTAAGATTTTCTTAATTGTAACATCTTAATGGCACTGGAAGGACACATAAGCCTTAATTTTAAATAGAACCTTAGATTTCCAAATAGAAGAAGTAGGAAAATTCATCAGAGATCGTGAACTACTTGGATAAAAGAAAGAGGAAATACAAGTGAAAATGTCTGACTTATAGGAATGGGCATAAATCACCGAAAATTGAATTACCGAACCAAACCGGTAATTTCAATAATTCGATATTCGGTACAGTATTCGGGAGTGATTTTTATAATTTCAGTTTTCGGGAAACATAAATTTACCATTCGGTAAATACCGAATACCGATATAATTTTTAATAAAGGCCCAATATCAACTTACTATTTTTCTATTCATGAAAGCTTGTTTGAATAATATTATACTGTTTTTTTTTTTAATTTTTACTCTGATTTTCATATTTACACTACTCTGTTTTCTCAATGATATGAATTGTAGAATTGATGATTTAGAACAAATCAGTTTCTTCTAATTTTGATTGATTTAGAGCTTATGTATCTCATCGGTAAAGTTGATTGAGATGTTTCCTCGAATCTCAACGTTTCGTTTCAATAAAGGACATCTTTGTAATTAAGTTTATTGTCTACTTTTGTGTTCCTTATTTGTGAAAAAATGAACTTGTATTGCGTGTAGTTAAGCATGATCATGAGTTTTTAGTTCATTTTTTTTGTAAATCGATGAATTTTAATAGCAAGTGGGGTTTGTTAAATCATTGTTCTTCTATCTGTGCTTGTTAATTATTATATAACCATTGATGTAATACAGTGAACTCGACTTCATATGGTATTACCGAATACCGAACCAAAGTTTGAAAGTATGGTATCTACTTTCAATTATCGATTACCGAACCCAAACTTCGAAAATATCGAACCGAATACCAAACGCCCACCTTTACTGACATATCTAAATTGCAATTGCGAGTATCTCGAAAGTTGAAAAGGATAATGTTATTGATCGAAGCACAGAGATTGGGGAGATAATTTCTATAAAACAATACAAGATAAGGTATCATGGTATAGGCTATTGTTAAAGATATTAGGCTAATTGACGAAACCAACAAGGATGTCATCCAAAAGTTTTAACTACTCTAGAGAGTAAGGGTTTTAGGGCAAGCAGAAGTAAAAAGTAAGACTAGACTGACTATATGCATTACAAGTTTAGCCAACATAAGAAGAGTGAGTTGAGGTGAGATTAAACAGGATGGTGGTTGTCTTAATGCAAACAATTCGATATCTAGGCTTGTAGTTCAAGTAGAACAGAGTGATAGATGAAAATGTTAGAATCAAAATCTGATGGTTGAAATGAGGCAGCGTTATGTGATAATGTGATAAAAGGATACCTACCAAAATGAAGGGTAAGTTTTATAGAACTATTATAAGACCAACAATGTTATATGGATTTAATGATGGGTCGCTAATCTCTAATACATCCATAATATGAGTATGAGAGATATTTGAATGCTAAAAAGAATATGTCGGTCATCAGTGACGAAGACAGAATTTTTACCAAGGGGGTTCAAAATATGAAGAAGTAAACCCGCGGAAAGTAAAGGATAATATGCGGGGCGGAAGGGCAAGTCTAACCTTAAACAGCTAATTTTAACTTGCCTTATCATGTCCCGTATGACATTTTTTCCTACTTTTTCCTTGATCTATCGATTCATCTTAAAATTTCTTGCGCTTTTTTTTTTGGCTTTCGCTTCGTAGTTTTCTACTTTCTTTTAATTTTTTTGTTCTTCTGAATTACTGTCCATCAATCATATAATACCCTTGAAAATCGCCAAGGTTTGGGACTTTTACATAAATGTTCAATATTTAACATAATATTCAATGTAATAGAATATAAAACTATTAAACAAAAAAACATATACAATACTCAATAAATATCGTACAAATATTCACTAAATAAAATCATTAAATTATAGTAAATGCATATAGTATGCTCACATATCTAAATGTCCAAACAATTAAGAAAAATTTTAAACCCAAAAAGTTTAAATTCTCCACGTCCCTATTGCAATGGAAGTCACCAAAGTTACTATGACTGTAAGAGTAAATGAGTAATGGTAGAAAAATGTAGTAGATGAGAGAAGCATTAATAAGGAAAAAGGAAATAAAAATAGATTCCTCATTTAAGGGATCTAATCTTTTAATATATACTCTTATAAATAGTAAGGAATTTTCTAGATATACCAAAAATGTAATAAAAATTGTTTGTTTAAAAAAATCCAATAATCATGCCAATTATGCATATAACTCTATGAATGTGACGGATTGCGTGTGTCAAGGGTCTATTGGAAACAACTTCTCTAACTCCCAAGGTAGAGGTAAGGTCTGCGTACACTCTACCCTCCTCAGACCCACTTTGTGGAATTTCACCGAGTATGTTGTTATTGTAACTCTATGAATGTGACATATCAATGTAAGAATCTCTTTATTATTCCAAAGCATGAAAATTGTGGGCCAAAACAGAAAAAAAAGTGAAAAAATGCAACAACCGAGAATTGAACCCACGACCATGACAAGAATTTGAACCCCCTTGACCACTGAGCCAAGCTTCTCAGTTGTGTCAAGGTGGTTCAATACGGTATAAATATACAAGCAAATTCGATTTGACCTTATATATACATGGTAATTTTTCGGCGAAGGGAGTCCGCTACCCTAGCTCCGCCCTTGCTGGTCATACAAGATTAGATAAGATTTAAAATGACCAGATTTGCCAAAAGGTGCAAATAACAGACATTGAGAATGAAAATGAGAGAAGGTCGAGTATCAGGGTAGAGGAGTAGGAGGACATGGCGCAACTTTAGCTTTCCAAGGACATGACCCTTGATTAGGGGTGGGCATTCACTATTAGATTCAGTACTTTCAAAGTTCGGGTTCGGTAATTCGGTAATCGATAATTGAAAGTACATACCAAATACTGAACTTTCAACTTCGGTTCGGTAAATCAAACTTCGGTTCGGTCCGGTATTCGATAATACCATATTAAAGTCGGAGTCGTCTATATTATATCATAAGAACCTCATTGTTGTTTGCATTTGAATATGATACTTAGCCTCAACTAGTTGAATTTGAATATGATATGTATCTAACAGTATTAGTTGCCTATTTTTAAAGTTACTAATATCTTCTTATACCAAAGTGAACTTGTCTTAATACATAAATCCACACATTCCAGCAGGTGGTGAAAATGGAATTACATCAACCCACAATAATCTAGCTCATGAAGAAAATAAAGACAAACCAATACCAGTTTTACATATAGCCAGAATTGGAAAATGCATTTCAGAATCTTAAACATGAACAGAGAACAGAAGTCACTGATTAGATGAATCAGCAAAAAAACAAGAAACTTGATCTTAAAAATTATATCATATAAAGTACGCACGCTAGTAATCATAGAATTGACGGACGTATTACCATTATTATAGGTTGAAGTACTAGACGAGACGTATTCTAATATTGAGTTGGTTGGTTCGACTAAAAGGTATGTGAAACTCTTCCATGATTTATATAAAATGAACGTACGGCGGAAGTACATGATTTTTATACAATCTAATTCCTAATAATATGAGTTATGAGAAGTGTCTTTGATGTTTACAGTAAAAGTTCATTTTAATGATTTTATTGAGAGTCAAATGATGATTTAAATTGCATATGGTTGCTCATGATATCTATTCGTGCAAAGTGTTACTATTCCACTTCTCCGAGTCCCGGGCCGGCAATGTCGTACGCAGATCCTTGCATTTGTTCACCGAGCCCCTCACTAGAGGGCCGACAATGTTATATATGATGATTCCATGGACATGTATCCATGATGCGGGTATAGATACCCATGATAGTAGATGATGATCTCATGGACATGTATCCATGACGCGGGTATATATACCCATGATAGTAGATGATGATCTCATGGACATGTATCCATGATGCGGGTATAGATACCCATGATAGTAGATGATGATTCCATGGACATGCATCCATAATGCGGGTATAGATACCATGACAGTAGATATATATATATATATATATATATATAGGATGATTATATGGATAAGCATTCATGACTTTTGATATGACTCTCATTTTTATAAGGCACAGTTGACTCTCATTTTTATAAAACATAGTTGACTCTCTATTTTACATGACACATATGATCTTCTTTACAGTACTACATGTTTTACATACTCAGTACATTATTTCGACCCGCTTTCTGGGTTGCGTTCGTGCGCCGCAGTACGAGTTCTCAGTTTGATGATCCTCAGGCCTAGGACTTCTACTCAGCTGGTTGGAAAGCTCCATTGTTTCAGAGCTTAGTCGTTTTGGTACAAGACCCCACCTAATGGGATTATACTAGGAATGTTGTTGTTGTTGATAATTTTTCATATCCATCACACATACTAAATGAAATTATCACTATTCATGTACATGACTCAGAGTCAGAGATGAACTTCTTCAGAACTAAGTAAACTTGGGGGCCAAGTTAATAGACCGAGTCAGAAACTATTGAAGACTTGGAGATCAAGTTGTATCTTAGACTTGATCTTCTAGTACATACCTAACAACAAAGAGAAACATTCTACCGTAACCTTTTTCAGGTAAAGGCTCCATCATATACTCTAACCAAAAACATATATGACTCAAGGACCATGAGTCAACTTTATGTGATGAACATCAAAATCATCTAAGAAGCTTGAAAAATGAATGCAATGTCAAAATAAATGTCGATAACCAACTTAGAAGCTTGAAAAATGAATGCAGCAGTAGTTATGACTGATGAACTAAATATGATCTAAATAAACCATTATTTGAAATATAGAATTGACAGAAAATACCTTTCAAATATGTTAGGAGCATCAACATCACAATCATAGTTGACAAATACATCAATGATAATCTGAGGATCCTTAGATATCTCCTCCAGCAAACCCAAAACAGTCATCTTCTGCAGGAAACTAGGCTGAAGCACATTCTCCAGCACACGTAAGATGAGCATGGGAAAGAAGATTCCGATTTCTGATTTCAACCCAGATCTATATTTTGATAGTAAGTTCTTGAATATTGAACAAAGAAGTTGAAAGATCGTCATCACAGATAGTGCACTGTTCTTCAACAACGACAAGCACAAAAATTGCTTGATAACATTAAGAAACCTGTAGTTAAATTTCAAAGTTAAACCATTAATATACCAGATACCTCAACATTTCATTTTTGGAAAGAAAAAAGATGCAATAATATATTATCATCTTCAGTTCTTCAGAAGACAATCCAAATGACTTCTACACAAAGCTCAGCTTTGCTACATTAATTATAAGACTGGCCTTTCTTTAACAATCAATCTGAATGTTGTAGGACAATCTACATAACAACATATACAGTGCATTCCCACACGGTGGGGGTTTGGAAAGGTCACACGCCCAGTACAATCAGAAATAAAATGGAAGGAGATTTTAGCATAAATACTTTTCCATCTACAGCAACTCAGTTGTATCAGGATTTACTTTCATATTCTTGTTCTATTTACGAGTTCCGAAATCTTTAGTGGAGAAAATGAATGTATGTGGTGAATGTAGAAGAATATCAAATAAATACTAGCAAATATTATGGTTCATATGAATCCTATATTGGCAAGCAGAATAGATGACCACTAATGAGTAAATCACACCATAAAGAGAGGAGTCATAGGTATATCTCAAACTTACATTCTCATTATAGATCTCATGAATGATAGTGCAAGTGGTTGTGGAGGTACAAACACTGCGGAGGGGTGTTGACAGTTGATAAATATGGGGTTTAGGAAGGGGGTTGGAAAACTAGAGATGTTGCTTTGTCTTTCGGGTGTGGTTTGTGGAGGAATATCATGAAGGGATAGGATTATTTTAAGGAAAATATCTCATTCAAGGTCGGAAATGCGAAGAGAGTTTATTTTGGGGACATAGCTAGCGCGGGAATATTTTATTGAGATGAATTTCAGAGTTTGTACAAAAAAGAGATATTTTGGGACTTGAGAAGCACCTTATAAAATAAACAAAATTCGGAAGCTTGGACCAACAAGCTATAAGACAACCAATTGAGAGCTGGAAGGATTGAAAGAGGAACTTATGTATTGATATGCTTCTAGAAAGCTCCTTTGAAGTGCACAACAAGAGGCTTCAACACCTCCTCAAGGGACTAGAAGAGAGATGATTGAAAAGTGCAAAGCAAAGTGGTTGTAAAGGCTTTAGATTGAGGGTTGATGTTAGAAGTCCTCCGAGGAACACTAAGGAAATCCCTATACAGTCTTTCCTAGGGAGAAAAATAATGAAAGTACACCTTTGCTCCATCTTTAATAATATTATTTACCTTATAAAAAAAATGGATGTACAACTTTGCAAATCTCTCAAAAAGAAGTCTGATTGACAGAGCAGAAAGAAAGGAATAAAGGAATAAGGGAGAGTAACACCCATAAAAATAAGGGAGAGTAGCTCAACAATTCAAGAGAGGAAAAAGAGAGAAAAGTGTTTAAGTGATGAGATGAGTTTTCAATAGGAAAAAAATGTGTCGAGAAAATAGGAAGCGAAGAAGGTAATAAAACGAGTGTACAAAACTGGGAGAAAGAGAGAAAGAGTCTTGTCAAGTTCTAATACCACAACTCATTCCTTTTCTACTATATGTGTTTTCTATGTGTAGGAAATTAAGGAAGACTCACTTGAAGTAGAATTCCACAGCTTGCAAGAATCAAGAAATTCCATTGGTGAAGAAGATAGCCTACTCTTAAAAAGTGTTATCAAAGGCACACCTAAAGTGCGCTTAAGCCGTGAAGCGAGGCGCAAAACATGTTGAGCGTTTCGCCTCGCTTAGACACTCATCAAGGCTTTAAGTCATATTTTCCCTTCCTATTGAGCCTCTCCTAAAGAGACTACACTAAACATACATATTTGTAATTTTTTCTCCATTTGTGCCTTTCTTATTAAAGCCCACACTTTATTTGCACTTAAAGCTCCAACACACCTTAGAGATTTTTTGCGCTTGATAACACTGCTCTTAACTGGAGAGTGCCTTGAGTTAAGTACCTTCCAAGAAAAGAAGGGTACAAGATATGGAATAGTTATGGGGAAAACAAAAGATAAGCTAACTGAGTATTCAGTCATCTATTCCTATACGTACCACCTAGTGGTACCGCTCAAAGTGTGGTTCAATTCCACTATCCTCATTCTCCCTTCCCTTTCCAGATCCCCTATATAAAGAATAATTAAAAAAAAACAGCTACATGTTGCTCAAGGAGAATATGGTGACTTGGATAATAAAAAAGAAAGCAAGTGACAAAAGGCAACATTAAAGGAGAATCTGATATTGGACTTGCAACTTTAGAAAAGGAAAAAAAGAATAACATAACAACATGCCCAGTGAAATCCCACAACAAAAAAAAAAGAATAACATATCAGAAAAAAAAAAGAAAAAGAAATAAAAGAGAATAATATGTAATAAGGCTCTCCCACTTAATTGTTTTTACTAATTTTACATTTTCAGTTTCATATTACTTCATGATTTGGGCTGCCCATTCCCCGAGCACCCCAAATACTATTCTTTCATTTAATTGTTTTACATACAAGTAAATTCCAGTGTATTTACGTTCCTATTGTCCGAGGCCTACATTTCAGATGCAGGCATTGACTTACAGGACGACGGATCTATTCGTTAGGACTTCATCCTATCAGCTATTTGGTGAGCCCCACTTCCTTTGGGGCTTTGTCATTATTTTACATCAATCATATCATACATCAGGTATGTTGGGCCTTGTCCCAGCAACCGTCAGTATTTCAGACTCGTGTCCGAGGTTTCCTAGACTAATCAGTATGTCATGTTGAGTTTTCAGTTACATTCAGCCTTATAGGCTACACTATCATATTTTCAAACTATTTTCGCACTTATGCTTTAAAATAGTATTTTCAGTATTATTATGATGTTCAAATGTTTTATCTAGATTATTCAAGTTTAGATTATATTCTGCGTCAGTACAAGTCCCATGTTGATCCAGCAAGCCATGTGATTCGTTCGGTCACATGCAGTCAGGCACCGAGTATCATATTACGTCCACACCTAGGTTTGGGGCGTGACATCATACTCGTGAGATGACGAGCACTTGTATAGGAACCGGTGCCATGATTTGTGAATTTGTATCGTATTTGAGTCGTTTATGTCTATGGTCAGAATGCCAAAGCATGTAGGCATTAGCCGGTAGCTGCTGAAGACTGATTGTAATTTGAGATATCATTCCCTTACTTGTTTACTTATGTGATATGTTGATCTCTTGTTGATTATGTGTTTTCATCACTCCGAAATGCGCGTCTAATGATAAACGGGAATTAAGATGAGCTTTTATTTTATAGCCTTGTTGCTTATCCTGTGTGCATGTCATATTCATGGTTTTATATGGTATCTCATGCATATTACTTATGTGATGTCCGATGGAAAATGATTCCGGACAGAGTGATGCGGATGATAGTTGAATTGGCTAAGTGTTGAGATTGAGAATAAATGGCTAAGAACTCGATCGTAAATGGTTTTGGGTGGTGTATGGACCTTGCGAGTCCTCCGTGGGTATTACGGAGTGTGTATATACCGGTGATCGTGGCCTTTGCATTGCATTTGCATATCACATCATATCATTGCATTTATTTATCAATGTGGATTTACTTGAAGCATTGATTGAAATGTACTTATCTCACTCAAACTAATTACTTGAATACTTGTTGATTTGAGCAATTTTCCTATCTTTATTTGTTGGATTACAAATGCCTTATCAACTAATAGTGAATAAGTGTCTGAGTAAGCATTCGGAAGACTAACCCTCGTCATCGTTTTAGTTTAGGATCGGTCGACGATGCTGCTGAGTACACATTAATTTCTCGTACTCAATCTACACTTGTTGCACCCTTTTGTCGGCAGGTTCTGACCCGAGTACTAGTAGTGGCCGAGTTACATATCGCCTCGTTGAGGGGGAGAAGAGGTTATTGTAGTTGTGGTAGTCTAAACACTATTGTATTTGGATATATATATATATATTGAGGCCTAGGTTAAGAGGAGTTGTCAGTCACATCCGCGAAGGAGTAAGACATTGGTTGCAGAGGGAGTTCTCAAAACATAAATTTTGGGGAGCGGCCGAAGTTTATGTGGAGGATAAAAAGACAAGCACATTTTGTTTTAATGATGGTTTCTTCCAACAATAAAAAGGTAATAGAATCGGTCCATTTCTTTCATGCCACAGGGAGATTTGAGAAAAACGCCAATAATTTGGCATTAATATTACAACATACAATGTGATTCCAACATCAAGGACTTTGGACATATATGTCTAGTAGGACAAATTTAAGATGCTATTGTGTTGTTTCTAACTCTAAAGTACTACATGCTACAGCCTCAAGTCCTCAACCTCCCCAACATGTATTTTGACGGAAGACAAATATTGGGTCATTATTTGCTAATAAGTTGGTGGACTCCAAGATCAAATAAGGAACACCGTGTGCAAACATGATCTCAAAATGGTTTATGATCACATCAACTGGATGCTTCTAGACATTATAGGGTGAAAATGTATAAGATAGAGCAAACGGATCAACTATTACATCAATCATGAAATTCTTGGTTCTAATTTTTCTGAGTCCTGCATACTTCTTTCCAAGCTAAAGGGGCTTCAGTAAGGAGATCTAGTTTCCTATGTTGTTCATCCTAGTAAAGAAGCATTGAGTAAGATGATGAACAGTATAAGAGCAAGGGCCTACTCGAAAATGGACTACGTAGGTTTTACACTGGACAGCCTATATCCAATTTGTTGCTGCAATAAGGCTCAGCTACAACAATTGAAACAGATAAGTGGCACACAAGCGATTATCTTCATGGAATCAACCACTGTCTGAACTAAAGATTATCAGAAGTGTGAATTATCTCTATGGAAAAGGCAGTTATTGTACAGATTGCAAAGGTACTTATTATAAGGTTGTGCAGCTCCAAAATCTGACCAAGTCTACTTTTGGGATCTTTATAGAAAGACAGTATTATGCAACCAGTAATAGAAAGAATGAAAAAAAAATAGCAAGTTGGTGAAGAAATCTTATCTGAACAAGGACATAATACTGTTAAATGATCATTTCGTCGATTATACATATATACTAAATGTCACTTGACTCTGTCCCTACTATTGCAGCACAAATACTGTTAAATGATTACTTCGTCGATTATATGCAAGGTTTTTTTATAAGATTTGAAAATTTGACACCAACATCCAAGCACTTTGGAAAAGGTTGTAGAAGAGAAATATAGGACCGAAAAAGGTAGAACCAACAACCAAGCATTTTGGAAAAGGTTGTAGAAGAGAAATACAGGACCGGAAAAGGTAGACGGCCTGATCATATCATTTTGACATTTTGCCTTACGGGGGAGGCCTATGGAGAGGTACTATGAAGATACAAGGATATTCTATGACGTAGGGTGAAGCAAATTCAGTTGGAAAAGGTTTTTTTTAAAAAAAAAAAAAGAGCACCCTAGTGGACAGTTAAGTGGTGAAAACTTTGGAGACCGTGGTTCAAATCCTGGTTAAGACAAGAAATACTAGGTCATTTCTTTCCATTTGTCAAATCCTTGGCGGGCAGAGTTACCCGGTACCTATGTTGGAGGGAGGTAGTAGGTATCGTGGACTAGTTGAGATGCATGCAAGCCGATCTAGACACCACAATTTTAATAAGAACAAAAAAAACATGCAAAGAAGATCCTTTAAATGGTCAAATTTTACAATTGTGGTCAATGGGAGCAGCAAAAGATCAAACCCCACCCCACTCGGCTCAAGTCGAGGAGCTAAAAGTCACTTGAATGGTTGGAGAGGAGGTTCATGTTCTTAAGATTTGAAAATCCTATTGTAAGCTTTAATTGGCAAGGGTATGGTGTGCATACACTCTACCCTCCCCAGCCACACATGTGAGATTACACTGGGTATGGTGTTGTTGTAAATGGCAAAATACTACAAATATGATCCATTTCTACAGCACTTTTAACTTTGTTAACTCTCCCACCCGGCTCTAATGGATTATTGGTACAACTTTTTCTTTCAACCTTCATGTAAGAACTAAAATACATTCTACACCACTAGAGATTTCTTTACCGGCAAGCAGGCGAACTACCATATCAATCCACTAGATCTTTTGTTGCAAACAAAAAGCACTAAAATTTCCAATTACCAAGGAATTGGAAAAAATTAGTCAAATTGGTGACAAAGGTTAACTCCTCGATTTAAGAGGCTCTATTATCAAAAAAACATAAAACTAATTTCACTGGCCATGTGGTCAGTAGTTCAATAAGCAGACCGCTGTGTAACCAAAAAAAAAAAAGACAAACAATCAGCAAATGTAGTAATAAAAATGAAATAACCTTTCATTTGAGCGCCAAATAGGACCAGCATTATCCATGATAACCTTTAGAAGCTCCAATGATAGTACTTTCCCCCTTAACAAAATATTGTCATCTGCGTGCTCTTGTGATGAAAACTTCATGGACAACTTGCATAAATTCTTGAAGAGTATGAACCCATCATCTCTAATCTTACTGTAATCACTCAGATCAGCTCCTTCACTCGGCTCCCCGTCGATGGGATCAGCCTTCTTTTCACCGTTGTCATTCTCCAACTGCAAACACAACTTGGATTCAGCGATGCCTTCTTTAGACTTGGCATCCACAATCTCATTGAGGAAGTTCTGGGCGAACTGTACAGAGCTACCCTCGTTCAAATTCCTACCGGTGAACTCCAAGAGTTCAGCTACAGAGACGGTCTTGAAGTCCACCATCATGGAATTCTCCTCCACTCTGGTGAAAACAATTAACATCATCTGAGCAAGAACGGACTTGGCGCAGATCTGATTGGTGCCATTCATGCCCCCGAAATAGACATTGTAACAGGACCTAACAATGTGGACAAGGCAATCACCTCTGACAAGCACGTAGGGAGATTGAACGGCTGAGAGCAAGACTCTGAGAAGAGCAAGCTCGATTGCTTCATCCCCAAGAGCGCCGCACTTACAGACGGAATCTATAAGGAGGAAAATGTGGGAGGGGTTAGGGCTGGGGCTGGGGGTGTCGATCTCGCAGCGGATCAAACCCAAGGAGAACAACCTGAAGGAACAATCGAGTGCAGGTTCAACAACTTTGGGAGAGGCAGATTCGAGAGCCATGATGAGGGGTTGCAAGACGAAATCGGCATCGGAAGGAGAGAGGCCATAGAGAGGGGTGCAGGAAGCTGGATCAACAGGGTCGTCAACGACAGAATCAAGCTTATCGAGAGCAGACTTGCAGGCAGTGACCAGCTGCGAGTGTTTCCTCCAGGCGACGTTCTTGATGATCTTATCAAGAGACGGACCCAGTACCCAGCCACACCGGGAAGGTCCGCCTAGCGTTTGAGAACCTGACATGTTATTGTTTCTTCATCAACAGCACTGGCAACTAATTGTGGTTGGATGAGATAATATGATTTATCAAAGGAAGGATGTCGAGTAGTGCTCCTACGTCTTCGAGGCCTGCAACCGACACATGACCGGATCTGAATGCACTTGTGTTCAAAAGAAAACAGAAGAAGAAGATCACACTTGTTTCAGGGCGACGAGTGTAAATCTATCAGAGTTTTTGGCCAAAACATATCCTTGGACATATTTAAGTGTCATCATTAAAGTATTCTCGTGAACAAAAAACATCCTCAAAGTTCACTAAATGAACAGGTTTAATCCTTCTTTAACGCTCAGTTTCAAAATCAACCAACTTATCTATCTACACTAGAGGTACCCCAATACAAAAAGATTAATTTGGCCATAGATTGTTAGTTGTGTTTGACCATAGTTTTTACAAATAATATTTTATTGTTGAAATATACTTTTTAACAAGGTTTTGGTTGTGAAAAATAAAGTTTTGATGGAGAAAAAATAAGATTTTAGTTGTTTTCCAAAATTCAAATACAACTTGGAGTTGCATTGTGAAAACAAAAGAGAAGTGAAATTCACTATTTCTAGCCCAGAATTTTCAAGGAAAGTCAACTCAAAGAATTAAAGTTTAAGCTTTGGGTTCATTCTCAAATCTCACCAATTACACAATTTATCTAATAATACTTTACCCATTTTTATCGATGCCATGAACTTTCTGAACAAGATAATTGATTCAAAAATAGATAAGTGTATAAGGGTTAAACATTGTTGTTGATCAACTGACCAGTTTTGATTCAACTCTAACTGAATGTGGCATAAAGATCTTTGAACAACCTCTTCTTTTTTGTTAAACATGTCTTCGAAGCTGATAAGAGAAACATATGTACTACACTAGCTATTAATTCAAATATAATGAAGTCTCAACAAGCTGCTACACCTTTTTGTAATCCAATCTTTTGTACTGTAACACCCCATTTTAACCGGAGTCGAAACGGGAGTACCACTTATGGTTGATTCCTAGAATGTATTTAAGGAGTCGTCACCTAATTATTATAGTGAATTAGGACACTTATTAAATAGCATAAAATGCTATAAATGATCTTCATTTAAAAGTCTGCGAAAGCTATGTGAGATTCTGGATCAGGGTTCTTTATTATCTTAAAGGGAAAGGATTATGCATCCTTTAAGATACGCTAACTTGCGGTTATCCGTTCAAACCTAGGTTAATTATGTATTGGCTTTTATTCTACCTATTCTAAGCACTTTTACATAATTTACAATTAAAATAAAATGCAATACAAAAATAGTAAAAACTAAAATTTAAATGAGACATAAGATAAAACTCCGGGACATCTTTAGCCCTTTTTAGGCCTTCTACACGAGATGATCTCCGGGTACCTGCATAAACACTTAGTAAAAGTGTTAGTAATAAAATAAACAATTTTAAAGTAATAGCAATAATTAATAAATAAAGCCAAAAAAAATAAATCCGTCTTTTGCACAGGGGGGGCCTTGGAAATCAGACGGAGATTCCTTCATCGGCCGATATTGCTAACAATAATAAAATAAATAAAACCTTCGGATCCGCGCCAAAACAGTAATAGTTTTAAACACGGAGGGCTCAAATATAAAAATATATAAAGTGGATGCCTAAACAAGCGTGCGGCGTTCACTTGTCGTAGCATGTTGGTTATCCGATGTAAGTGGAAGAAATCATCCTTGCCCAGAAAGCTTCATTTATTTTATTTTTCCGTCTTTGCAACTGTGGAGGCCTCAAAAATCGACGGATAACTTTTTCATTGGCCAACAAGTGTAGCATCTTGTTCAAAAATCAGTAAAATACCAACAAGTGTAGCAACATGTTCAAACCAGTAAAATAACAACAGTGTAGTATCTATTCTTTGAAATCAGTTTAATGAAAATAAAAGGGGGCAAATCGTCCAAAAACAGTCCAAACCCCCAATGAACAGTGAACATCAGAACAGTGAGCGAAATAGCAACATCACGGCAGCAAATGGTTCGCCGGAAACCACATTCCCACCGGAAAAAACTCAGAACGACGATAATAGAACAACGGAAACAGATCTAAAAATAGCCGAAAAACAACAATGCAGTAGCCAACAAAACTGCCCGAAAAATCAGTCCGACAGAGACAGTAGATACCAGAGAATAAACCAACAAGGTCGCCGGAGTTCTTAAACTCCGGCCATATCAAAATATCAAGATTCAGTCCAGCAAACGAAATAAACAAAGAACGGGTCAACAGAAGTAAGCCGACAGATTTCGCCGGAGTTATGAAAACTCCGGCCAGATACCCAAAATAAACCTAAAATCAGTCCAACAACCAACAACAATATAACAGTAACGAAAACGAAGAAATAAACCGTAGCGTCGCC
Source organism: Przewalskia tangutica (assembly GCA_029844215.1). Classification (NCBI taxonomy): domain Eukaryota; kingdom Viridiplantae; phylum Streptophyta; class Magnoliopsida; order Solanales; family Solanaceae; genus Przewalskia; species Przewalskia tangutica. Next base: position 2,169,919 of record CM056727.1, read on the forward strand.
GGAGTTTAAATCCGGCCAGATTCAACATTACCAACAGAGAGAAGAATGGCGCCACTTCACTCGCCGGCGAAGTCGCCGGAGCGACGCCACTGCAGTGGTTTGAGTGCGGGGCGGTGGTGAGCAGTGATGGTTCGCGTGGTGGTGGTCGACGGGAGATGAGAGAGGAGAGGAGAGAGTTGCTGCTGATGGAGGGTAAGTATAGAGATGTGGGCTGTCTTCTCTTTTGTGCGGCTAGGTTAGGGAATCAGGGTAGAGGGTGTTATACCCCGTATTTCCAGAGTATGTACGTGAGGGCGTACGTACAAAAGTTTAGCCTTAGTTAGGCATAGGGGGACGAAAAATTGTGCACACCTATCAAAAAGAATCGTTTTCCGACGAAACGTTTTACAAAACTTGCGTAGGGAAAATTACGGCTATGTCATTTATTATTTTTGCGGATTTTTCCGAGAGATGAAACATTTTGGACCAACGAGAGGGCGACACTTGTCACCCTCAAGTTGGCGGATTTGGGGCGTCCATTTGCACGATTTCAAGCCTTGGAGTAGGTAGGATATTTTGTGATATTTTGTGTGGTAGATGGATAAGGTACACTTGCCCAAATCTCCACCCTACACTTGCCTACCACTTGGCTTCATCTTGGCCATTGGTTGGCCTATAAATACCCCTAACTTGAAGGTTTTCTTCATCCACAAATTGTCTTCCAAGTCTCAAAATTCCTCCTCTCTTGTAGTGTTTGTCAACACCCTCTCCCTCTAGCCTAGTGGCTCAGTGAGCCCCCTTGGTAGAAAGTTGTCTTCCAAGTATAGTTACTATTCCTAAATACCTTAGCCCAAATCCCTTATAGTATTTAAGTAGAAGTTGTGTAGAACTTCTGGAACTTCTGGAGCTATCGGAGCGTGCAAATTAGGAGCTAAACCTTGCTCAGGATCGACATTTAACTTGGATATTTTTGGGCTTATCGAGGTAAATACTCTTGTCCTTCTATTGTAAATTGGATATTACATATAAGAATAGTTAAGACTTGAGTATAAGATATAAAAGGATATTAAAGAATAGAATTGAACTGTAAACACAGTAGAAGGGTATTCGAAGAGAATTAAAGCTGTACTTACATGGAATTTGTATTCTGATGAACTTGGGTAGCTTGGGTAGGAAGTGCTTTGCAATTTTCCGTAGAATAGAGAACCCTCTGTTTAGAACTTTATACAGAGTAGTCTAGACGTTGATAGACGTATCTGACTATTATAGGTTGATTCTCTGCGCGCGACATATTCGACTTGGCAGGTGGATTTCGCGGGAGGTATGTGATTCTTCCTATACTCTTGAGCATGATATTTTAAAATATATATATAGTACGGTGACGTCGTGTGTTAGCGAACATGGTTTTACTTGACATCTTTTGACTTGAGTCTAAATAATAAGAATCTTGAAGTATTTCAAAAGAATTATGAATCATTTTTGAAAGAAGAGTAATACTTGATTTTTAAACAGAAAGCTTAAGAGTTATACTAGCTTTATGGGAAGTTATGTATAACGACTTAAGAAAGATAAAGGGCGGTTTACTTATTGTTTATGAAAATCTTGTATTGACTTACGCAAAGTGTAGTAAGATGGTTGATAGGAAACATGTTATGATCTACGTGTGTTAGTGTCTTGTGATGTTGTGTAAGGGGTCATTCTTGTTGTGCTTACGTTGTTAAACGTTAAGACCAGTTATCGTTATTATATCACATACCCTCGACTTGTTATATCGAGGGCTTGCCACCCTTGATGCGGTGTATATCTGGCTATCACGATCTGTGTGACTATGCGGGCTGCGGAGTTCGAGATTAATCATTCGGTGTTTTATCCGTCACGGGGATGCCTATGCGATGCAATGTGACTATGCGGTCTATGAGACTATGCGGTGCGGGAGTCGAGGAGAATGCAGGGGTTAGCTACCCCGTCGAGAATACCTCATGCGGGTGCATGTGTGACTATGCGGTGCGGGATGTCGAGATTAGGCACGCATAATGATACTATGGGCGATTGGCCTTGCTTGATCATTCGCGGACTAGAAAAGACCGATTACATTATATCTATTTTGCTTTTGTTTATGTTGTGGCACTATGTGCGATTAGGCTAGTTGTATTTGCAAATGGTTTTAAATACTTTGATTTTACTTGATTACTTTCTGATTTCACATACTTGGTACTGTTATCGACCTCCTTGAGTGCGTTCATGCCGCGGTAAGGGCAGCAGTGCTAGATCCGCATCCTTAGGATCTTTGCTTGGTGTCGAGCTCCATCTTCCGAGGCTCGACTTTTGGTATGGTTCTCACGATGTTGTAGATATATGTACATTCGGTATGGCGGGGCCTGTCGCCCATAGTTGTTTACATTCCTAAGTGCATAGTCATGTTATAAAGTTGGGATGTAATTGTTCACTCTTTATATATATATCTTAGAAAGCGACATTTTCTCGAATATAAAGCGTGTCTCAATTTACATTTGTTTCATGTCTTGTTTTATATTCATTGATTACTCGATGTATGACTACTTGGGTGCGGGTAAGGCACCGATCAGCAACCGAGCAGTCGTGACAAAAGTGGTATCGAGCGATTAATCTCGGAAAGTGTCTGACAGTATCTAGTAGAGTCTTGATTATCGGTGTGTTGTGCACTACACCAATAATCGTGAGGCTATAGGATATTTAGGATTGGTTTCCATTCTTCTCACTCGAGATCGTGCCTTAGAGGCGTGTTATAAGTTGGACCCTCTAACGTATTCCTTTTACCATGTGATTATGCCTCGCGTAAAGCAGGGCCCGAAGGGCAAAGCGGCCGGAGGCGCTAGTAGGACACGAGAGTCACGAGGGCTCGTGCCCGATCTATGCAGAGGCAGCGAGTTCCATGACGCCGCGCCGGCCAGAGACCACGATGCTGCGCCTCGCATCCCGCGGCACAGGCGAGGAGTTAAGTCTGAGAGATGACCGATTATTGGCGAGTTGTGGCGGACGCGAGATAAGTGGATCTGCAGCAGTTCAAAGATACTGCGGTTCACGAGATCGAGCGGATTTGAGGCTACGGGATTTTACGAGTTGTAGCGCGAGTTCTCTGGTCGAGGCACGAGGATGATCCGCGAGTTCATCCGTCGATTCTGAAGGATCATCACGGGTGATCAAGGCTTCAGAGACCGAGTCCGTGATCTTCGGTTCACATCGGCTGCGTGATACCGCAGTCGATTGGTTTGATTCGTGGGAGCTTTCCCGGGGAGAGCATGCGCCTCCAGCAGTATGGGACGAGTTCTCAGAGGCTTTCCTCACTCACTTCTTGCCTCCGCAGATGAGGAGGGCACGGGCCGACAAGTTTTTGTTGTTGAGACAGAGAGGGCGCACAGTTAGGGAGTACAACGTCGAGTTCGATTCTTTGGCTCGATATTGTTATACCCCGTATTTCCAGAGTATGTACGTAAGGGCGTACGTACAAAAGTTTAGTCTTAAAGTTAGGCCTATGGACGAAAACTTGTGCACAACTCACTAAAAGAATCGTTTTCCGACGAAACGTTTTACAAAACTTGCGAAGGGAAAATTCCGGCTATGTCATTTATTATTTTTGCGGATTTTTTCGAGAGACGAAACATTTTGGACCAACGAGAGGGCGACACTTGTCACCCTCTAATTGGAGGATGTTTGGGCGGTAAAGGGGACGAAAGGTGGCTTGTTTTGTCAAGGAGTTGGTAGGATATTTTTGTGTAGTAGATGGATAGGGACACTTGCCTAAATCCTCACCCTACACTTGCATAGCACTTGGCTTCATCTTGGCCATTGGTTGGCCTATAAATACCCCTCTAACTTGAAGGTTTTCTTCATCCACAAATCCATTCTCCAAGTCTTGAAAATCCCTCCCCTCTCTTATAAGCTTTTCGTCCAAAGCTCTCCCCCCCTTCCTTGAGCCCTTAGCCGAAACCTACCCCCCCTCCCTTGGTAGAAAAGTTGTCTTCCAAGTTTAAGTTACTATTCCAAAATACCCTAGCCCAAATCCCTTATAGTATTTGAGTAGAAGTTGTGTAGAACTTCTAAGGGCTTCTTGGAGCTATCGGAGCGTGCAAATTAGGAGCTAAACCTTGCTCAGGATTGACGTTTATACTTGGATAATTTTGGGCTTACCGAGGTAAATACTCTTGTCCTTCTATTTGTAATTGGATATTGCATATAAGAATAGTTAAGACTTGAGTATAAGATACTTAGAAGGGTATTAAAAAATAGAATTGAACTGTTATCACAGTAGAAGGGTATAAATGAAGAATAATTGAACTGTACTTACATAGGACTGTTTTCACAGTAGACTTGAGTAGCTCGACGGGTAGGGAAGTGCTGCCCAATTTTCCGTAGAATAGAGAACCCTCTGCTTAGAACTATTTACAGAATAGTCTAGACGTTGATAGACGTATTTGACTATTATAGGCTGATTCTCTGCGCGCGACATATTCGACTTGGCAGGTGGATTTCGCCGAGAAGGTATGTGATTCTTCCTATACTCTTGAGCATGATATTTTAAATATATATAGTACGGTAGACGTACGTGTGTTAACTGAATAATAATTACGGCAATGTCTTTTGACTTAAGCCTGAATAATACTTACGGCAATGTCTTTTGACTTAAGCCTGAATAATAAGAATCTTGAAGCATTTCAAAAGAATACTGAATCATTTTTAACAGAAGAGAAATATTTGGTTTTTAAACAAAAAACTTAAGAGTTATACTAGCTTTATGGGAAGTTAGGTATAACAACTTAAGAAAAATAAAAGGAACTGTTTACTTATTTATTTATAAAAACCTTGTATTGATTTCAGTAAGGTGTAGTAAGATTGTTTGAAAAGTAGACGTATTATGATGCTACGTGTGTTAGTGTCTTGTGATGTTGTGAAAGGGGGTCATTCTTGTTGTGCTTACGTTGCTAAACGGTAAGTCAGTTGTACTGTTATTATATCACCTACCCTCGACTTATTATCAGGGCTTGCCACGCGATGCGGTCTATACGGCTATGCGATCTATGTGACTATGCGGGGCTGGGAGTTCGATTGATCATTCCGGTGTTTTATCCGTCACGGGGATGCCTATGCGATGCGTGTGACTATGCGATCTATGAGACTATGCGGTGCGGTAGTCCGGGAGAATGCAGGGGTTAGCTACCGTCGAGGAATACCTCATGCGGGTTTGTGTGTGACCTATGCGGACTGCGAGAAGTCCATGACTAGGCACACATAATGATACTATGGGCGATTTTCCTTGCTTCGATCATTCGCGGCCTAGGAAAGACCAGTTACGTTATATCTATTTTGCTCTTGTTTATGTTGTGGCACTACGTGCAGTTAAACTGGTTGTATTTGCAAATGGTTTTAAATACTTTGATTTTACTTGATGCTTTACGATTTCACATACTTAGTACTTGTTATCGATCTCCTTGAAGTGCGTTCATGCCGCGGTAAGGGCAAGCAGTGCTAGATCCACATCCTTAGGATCTTTGCTTTGGTGTCAGGAGCTCCATCTTCTCCGGAGGCTCTACTTTTGGGTATGATCTCCCTGTTGTTGTAGATAGTTTTGCACATTCGGGGTATGGCGGGGCCCTGTCCCGCCATAGTTATTTACATTCCTAAGTGCAGTCTGTTATGCAGATGGGATGTAATCGCCAAACTTTATTTATATATATGCCGAAAAGGCACCCTTTTCTCGAAGCGTGTCTCATTTACAATTGTTTCATGACTTGTGTTTTATATTCGATTACTCGATGTATGACTACTTGGGTGCGGGTAAGACACGATCCACGAGCCGGTCGTGACAAAAGTGGTATCGAGCGATTAATCCTCGGAAAGTGTCTACAGACCGTATCTAGTAAGTCTTGATTATCGGTGTGTTGTGCACCATACCAATAATCAGGAGGCTATAGGATATTTAGTATTGGTTTACATTCTTCTCACTCTGAGATCGTGCCTTAGAGCCGTGTTATAAGTCGGACCCCTCTAACGTATTCCTTTTATGTAACAGTTATGCCTCGCGTAAAGCAACTCGTGCCCGGAAGCGCAAAGCGGTAGGAGGCTGCTAGTAGGACACCGAGTCACGAGGGTTAGGCCCATTCTATGCAGGACGGCGAGTTCCATGTCGCCGTCGGCCAGCGAGACCACGATGCTCGCGCCTCGCATCCCCACGGCTGGGCGGAGGTTAGGGTACAAGGAGATGGCCCGACTATTGGCGAGATCGTGGCCAAACATGAGGGCAGTGGATCACGGTTCGATTCGGCCCAGTAGTACCGTGGTTCACGAGGCGAATAGTTTGAGGCTACGAGATTTCTGAGTTGTAGCCGCGAGTTTTATTGGTCGGCGGAGGATGATCCGCGAGTTCATCCGTCGATTCTGAGAAGGATTATGAGGTGATCGGGCGTCGGAGACCGAGTCCGTGATCTTCGGTTCGCATCGGTGCGTGATACGCAATCGATTGGTTTGATTCGTGGGAGTTATCGGGAAACCGCGTCCCGGCTACTTGGGATGAGTTCTCGGAGGCTTTTCTCACTCACTTCTTTCCTCGCGGATGAGGAGGCAGCGGTAAACGATTTTTATTCTGCGAGGCAGAGGGCCTTGCAGTTAGGGAGTACAATGCCGAGTTCGATTCTTTGGCTCGATATGTCCACTGCATTGGTAGCGGATATGGAGGGCATGGTGCATCGCTACGTCACGGGCTAGATGATTATATGGCGAGTCTTGTGCGGGTGTGGCTCTTGACGAGCATGGACATTACCGCGTCGAGCTCATGCACTTGGATGCGAGGCGTAGAAGGCAAGCGGGTCGACAGATATCAGCAGCGAGAAGAAGGCGAGCGGCCGGTTCTTTTGGTAGTTCTCGGGGTGGGCGGCCTCGGCGATCTAGATTTGCACCCGGCCGGCTCGAGCACTCCAGCATCATTGTCGATGCGACCCGAGTATTCGGGAAGGTCGGGGCCCGGACTTGGATTTCGAGTAGCGAGGTGCTAACCGATCGAGGTCCGCTCGGTGTGTCCATTGTGGTAGATTCCATTCGAGGAGTTGTAGTACTACGCCGGGAGCTTGCTACACTTGTGGCGCAGGTCATTATGCGAAGTCTGTCAGGCAGGCGAGAGGGTAGGGTCGACGCCGGTGTGCATTGCGGTCTTCATCCCTCTGATTACACGCCGGGCGTGGTAATCATGGGCCGGCAGTCGCGGCAGGTCGTGGCGCGGGTCGATTCTAGCGGTCCTCGAATCGCATTTATGCCTTGTCGGTAGCGGCGACGAGGCGTCGCTGGCGTCGTCGCGATTACTTTATCGGTTTGGTTATGATGTATACGCGCCGATAGATCCGGTTCTACTGCATCATATATCTCCCTTATTGCTAGTAGGATAGGGATAAAGCACGAGTCCATAGACCCTTTCGAGGTAGCTACGCGATGGGTGATTCGGTGGTAGCTCGGCGGGTATATAGAGCTTGTCGATTACTTTATGCGATCGTCGGACCCTAGCGAACTTGATAAATTTGGACATGACCGATTTCGATATGATCGTGGGCATGGATTGGCTAGCTTCGCTACGCGGTGTAGACCGCGAGGAGAGAGTGGTGCAGTTCGGTTTCTGAGGCCGGTTATTGAGTGGGAGAACACGGTGTCGTAGAAGTAGGTTTATTTCCTACCTCGAGGCTAGGAAGATGGTGCGGAAAGTACATCTACCATCTCGTTCGGGTGTTTGATCTCGAGGCTGCGGTGCAGATTTTGATCGGTTCCAATAGTCGAGAGTTCCCGACGTGTTTCAGACGACCTCGGGTATTCCTCGAGAGAGGAGATAGAGTTTTGTATCGATGTCTTTGCGGACACTCGGCTATTTCCATTCGCCATCTGAGAATGGCACCGCCGAGTTGAGAGAGTTAAAGGACGGTGAGAGATTTCTTTGGAGAAGGGCTTCATAAGGCCTAGTGTTTCTCACGAGGAAGCCGGTATTGTTCGTGAAGAAGAAGGATGGGGCTGCGCATGTGTTGATTCTGACGGTGAACAAGGTGACTATTAAGAACGAATACCCTTCCCGTGATTGATTATTTGTTCGACCACCGCGAGTGCGAGATCTTCTCCAATTGATCTGCGATCGGGCTATCATCAGTGCAGTCGAGAGGCGGATGTCCCTGATCGCATTCGGACGTGCGGGCATTATGAGTTCGTGGTCATGTCTTTTGGGTTGACAATGCTCGTGGTATTCATGGATTTGATGAACCGAGTGTTCAAACCATTTTTGGACACGTTTGTGATAGTGTTCATTGATGATATCTTGGTTTATTCTCGCTCAGAGCAGGAGCATGCGGAGCATTTGAGGACTGTGCTAAGAGTTCTCCAGGACCAGCAGTTATACGCCAAGTTTTCGAAGTGTGAGTTCTGGTTGACTTCGGTGGCTTTTCTTGGGCATATTGTCGGGGCTGATGGTATTCAGGTGGATACGACCAAGATTGAAGCGATCGAGTTGGCCTCGACCTTACTCCGAAGAGGTTCGCGATTTCGAGCCTTGCATGTTATTATCGGTTCGTAGAAGTTTGCTTATCTCTGCACCTTTGACTAGGGTGACTAAGAAAGCGGCTAAGTTTGATGGTGATGCTTGTGAGTAGGGTTTCCGATTACTAAAGGAGAGGCGACGGCGCCCGTTCTTACTCTTCCGGAGGTCGACGGCTATGTCGTGTATTGTGATCGTCGGCGCATCGGGTTGGGATGTGTGTTGATGCAGCTAGGCAAGGTTATAAGCGTCACGCATCCAGACGACTTAAGAAGCATGAGAACTACCCCACCCATAATTTGGAGTTAGCGCGGTGATTCACGCCAAGATCTGGAGGCACTATTTATATGGGGTTCATGTGGATATTTATACGACCACAAGAGCCTCAAGTATATCTTCACCGGAGGAGCCGAACTTACGGCGAGGCGGTGGTTAGAGTTGCTTAAGGATTATGGCGTCGATATCTGTACCACCCGGGAAGGCCAATGTTGTGGCGTATGCCGCTTAGTCGTAGGTCGATGGGTAGTCTATCGGATGTGCGGCAGAGAGGAGGGCATGGTTCGCGATTTGCATCGATTAGCGAGCCTTGGTGTTCGTTTGATTGATTACGATAGCGATGGGGTTCGAGTTCGAGGGTTCCGAGTCTTCCATCGTCGAGGTGAAGAGGCAATTTGAGGATCCGGTTTGATTCGGTATCGTGATCGGCTCTTCGTGAGGAAGGGTCCTTTTGAGGTAGCTTTGATGGGGTGCTAAGGTTTGGCGAGGTGTGTTCCGGATATTGCGGGACTTGGCGGCGGAGTTCTAGGGAAGCACACACGGCGTGCGTTACTCTATCCGTCGAGTCGACCAAGATGTACCACGACCTCGGATCGTGTATTGGTGGGATGGCTTGAAGAGGGCGTTGCGAGTTTGTAGCTCGGTGCGTGTTGTCGGCGGTGAAGGTAGAGCACGGAGGCACGGTGGTTTGTTGCGACGATAGAGATCCCGACCGGAAGTGGGAGGTGATCAACATGGACTTTATCACGGGATTACCTCGCACTCGGAGGAGACATGATTCTATTTGGGTTATCGTCGACCGGTGTGAAATCAGCCCACTTTCTTCCGTCGGGCGACTTTTTCTGAGGATTATGCCATACTTTACATCCGAGATCGTCGATCGCATGAGTCCCTATTTCTATCATATCGGCCAGGAGCCCGGTTTACGCTAACTTCCGAGGTCTTTTCGAAGGGTTTAGGGGCGCAGTGAGCACAGTCGCATTCCATCCACGCAGACGGACGGTGGCGCACTATCCGCACTCTTGAGGATATGTTGCGAGCTGTGTTATTGACTTTCGGTAGTGGAGGATCATTTGCCTCTAGTTGAGTTTGCGTATAATAATAGCTACCACTCCAAGATTCGGATGGCGCGCCTTATGAGGCCTTGTATGGGAGGAAGTGCGGTCGCCGATAGGCTGGTTTGATAATGGCGAGGTACGATTAGTGGGACCGATTTGGTGCAGCGAGCGATGGATAAGGTGAAGCTTATCCAGAGCGGTTCTGATACCGAGTCGACGAAGTCATATGCAGATCATCGTCGTCGACATCCGAGTTCGAGGTTGATGATTGGGTTTTCTGAAGGTGTCGCCCCATGAAGGGTGTGATGAGGTTCGGGAAAAGAAACTCACCAGGTACATTGGGCCCTATCAGTTGTCCGCGAGGTAGGCAAGGTTGCCTATGAGTTGGATCTGCCGTCCGATCTGGAGGCGGTGCATCCGTCTTTCATGTTTCTATCTTTGAGAGATGTATCGAGGATCCATTTAGAGTGCATCCGATTGGCGATGTCCAGTGACCGGGGGTTATCGTATGAGAGAGTCCCATGCGATACTCGATCGTCGAGTTAGGAGGTTGCGGACGAAGGATGTGGCTTCCGTCGCGTCTGTGGCGGAACGAGCAGAGGAGATGGCGTGGGAAGCGAGGAGGACATGAGGCGGAGGTACCTCACTTATTCCCACACCTCCGTGTAACTTACTTTCCTATTTCTTTGGTTTTAATTATCGTATTTGCTTAAGTGTTATATTGTGGCCATGTGTGGCTCTTGCAAACTGTTAAGTTGTGAGGTACTTTATCGTTAACTGTCTTGGGAAGGAACATTCGGGACGAATGTTTCTAAGGAGGGGAGAATGTTATACCCCATATTTCCAGAGTATGTACGTAAGTGCGTACGTACAAAAGTTTAGTCTTAAAGTTAGGCCTATGGACGAAAACTTGTGCACAACTCACTAAAAGAATCGTTTTCCGACGAAACGTTTTACAAAACTTGCGAAGGGAAAATTCCGGCTATGTCATTTATTATTTTTGCGGATTTTTTCGAGAGACGAAACATTTTGGACCAACGAGAGGGCGACACTTGTCACCCTCTAATTGGAGGATGTTTGGGCGGTAAAGGGGACGGAAGGTGGCTTGTTTTGTCAAGAAGTTGGTAGGATATTTTTGTGTAGTAGATGGATAGGGACACTTGCCTAAATCCTCACCCTACACTTGCATAGCACTTGGCTTCATCTTGGCCATTGGTTGGCCTATAAATACCCTCTAACTCAAGGTTTTCTTCATCCACAAATTCATTCTCCAAGTCTTGAAAATCCTCCTCTCTTATAAGCTTTTCGTCCAAAGCTCTCCCTTCCTCGAGCCCCTTAGCGAAACCTACCCCTCCTTGGTAGAAAAGTTGTCTTCCAAGTTTAAGTTACTATTCCAAAATACCCTAGCCCAAATCCCTTATAGTATTTGAGTAGAAGTTGTGTAGAACTTCTAAGGGCTTCTTGGAGCTATCGGAGCGTGCAAATTAGGAGCTAAACCTTGCTCAGGATTGACGTTTATACTTGGATAATTTTGGGCTTACCGAGGTAAATACTCTTGTCCTTCTATTTGTAATTGGATATTGCATATAAGAATAGTTAAGACTTGAGTATAAGATACTTAGAAGGGTATTAAAAAATAGAATTGAACTGTTATCACAGTAGAAGGGTATAAATGAAGAAAAATTGAATCAGACTTACATAGAATTTGTTTTCACGATGAACTTGAGTAGCTCGACGGGTAGGAAGTCTTGCCCAATTTTCCGTAGAATAGAGAACCCTCGCTTAGAATCATTTCTGGAATAGTCTAGACGTTGATAGACGTATTTGACTATTATAGGCTGATTCTCTGCGCGCGACATATTCGACTTGGCAGGTGGATTTCGCCGAGAAGGTATGTGATTCTTCCTATACTCTTGAGCACGATATTTTAAATATATATAGTACGGTAGACGTACGTGTGTTAACTGAATAATAATTACGGCAATGTCTTTTGACTTAAGCCTGAATAATACTTACGGCAATGTCTTTTGACTTAAGCCTGAATAATAAGAATCTTGAAGCATTTCAAAAGAATACTGAATCATTTTTAACAGAAGAGAAATATTTGGTTTTTAAACAAAAAGCTTAAGAGTTATACTAGCTTTATGGAAAGTTAGGTATAACAACTTAAGAAAAATAAAAGGAACTGTTTACTTATTTGTTTATAAAAACCTTGTATTGATTTCTGTAAGGTGTAGTAACATTGTTTGAAAAGTAGACGTATTATGATGCTACGTGTGTTAGTGTCTTGTGATGTTGTGAAAGGGGGTCATTCTTGTTGTGCTTATGTTGCTAAACGGTAAGTCAGTTGTACTGTTATTATATCACCTACCCCCTTGACTTGTTATACCGAGGGCTTGCCACCCTTGATGCGGTCTATACGGCTATGCAGTCTATGTGACTATGCGGAGTCGCGGAGTTCCGAGATTGATCATTCCGGTGTTTTATCCGTCACGGGGATGCCTATGCGATGCAATGTGACTATGCGGTATATGAGACTATGCGGTGCGGGAGTCGAGGAGAATGCAGGGGTTAGCTACCCCGTCACGAGAATACCTCATGCGGTGCGTGTGTGACTATGCGGTGCGAGAAGTCGTGACTAGGCACGGAAAATGATACTATGGGCGATTAGCCTTGCCCGATCATTCGCGGCCTAGGAAAGACTAGATTACGTTATATCTATTTTGCTCTTGTTTATGTTGTAGCACTACGTGCGATTAAAGCTGGTTGTATTTGCAAATGGTTTTAAATACTTTGATTTTACTTGATGCTTTACGATTTCACATACTTAGTACTGTTATCGACCTCGCCGAAGTGCGTTCATGCGCGGTAAGGCAGCAGTGCTAGATCCACATCCTTAGGATCTTTGCTTTGGTGTCGTGAGCTTCATCTTCTCCGAGGCTCTACTTTTGGTATGATCTCCCGTTGTTTTAGATAGTTTTGCACATTCGGGGTATGGCGGGCCTGTCGCCATAGTTGTTTACATTCCTGAAGTGCATAGTCTGTTATGCATTGGGATGTAGCGCAAACTTTGTTTATATATATATGCCGAAAGGCACCCTTTTCTCGTAAAGCGTGTCTCATTTACAATTGTTTCATGACTTGTGTTTTATATTCCGATTACTGCGATGTATGACTACTTGGGTGCGGGTAAGGCACGATCCACGAGCCGAACGGTCGTGACAGATAAGTCCCTGCGTTGGTAGCAGATATGGAGGACAGGGTGCACCGCTACGTCACCGGGCTAGATGATTATATGGCCGAGTCTTGTGCGGGTGTTGCTCTTCAGCCGGGTATGGACATTACCCGCATGCAGGCTCATGCACTTGGATGCGAGGAGCGTAGAGACCGACGGGTCGACAGATATCAGCAGCAGAAGAAGGCCAAGACGGCCGGATCTTTTGGTAGCTCTCGGGGCGGACGGCCTCAGCAGACGTCTAGATTTGCACCTCAGCCAGCTCAGAGCACTCCTATATCGTTTTTGGTACAGCCAGAGCATTCGGGGGCAGGTCAGGGCCCCAGGACTTCGGATTTCCAGGGTAGCAAGGGTGCTAACCGATCGAGGTCCGCTCAGTGTGTCCGATGTGGTAGATTCCATTCGGGAGGTTGTGGTACTACTTCGGGAGCTTGCTACACTTGTGGCCAGCAGGGTCATTATACGAGCAGCTGTCAGGCGAGCGGCCCGATGGTAGGGTCGGCTACGAGTGCATTCGGGTCTTCTTCATCTCCTCTGATTACTCGCCGGGCGTGGTACTCGAGGGCGGCAGTCGCGGCAGGTCTGGCGGGTCCCGATTCTAGCGGTCCTCGAGCCGCATTTATGCCTGTCCGGTAGCGAGACGGGAGGCGTCGCCTGACGTCGTCACAGGTACCTTATCAGTTTCTGGTTATGATGTATGCCTTGATAGATCCGGGTTCTACTGCCCCATATATCTCCCTTATTGCTAGTAGGATAGGGATAGAGCACGAGTCCATGGGCAGTTCGAGGTAGCTACGCTAGTGGGTGATTCGGTGGTAGCTCGGCGGGTATATAGGGCTTGCCCGATGACTTTATCACGATCGTCGGACCTGGCGACTTGATAGAGTTGGACATGACCGATTTCGACGCGTGATCACGGGTATGAATTGGTTAGCTTCACTACGCCAATGTAGACCGCAGGAGAGTGGTACATGCTCGATTTCTGAGGCCGGTTATTGAGTGGGAGGAACACCGTGTCGCCGGCGGTAGGTTTATTTCCTACCTCAAGGCTAGGAAGATGGTAAGGGGTATATCTACCATCTCGTTGGTGTTTGATACGAGGCTGCAGCGCGATTTTCATCGCCCAGTAGTCGAGAGAGTTCCCAAACGTTTTCCGACGACCTCGGGTATCCCTCCGAGAGGAGATAGAGTTTTGCATCGATGTCTTTGCGGACACTCGGCTTTATTTCCATTCCGCCATACGTAATGGCACCGCCGAGTTGAGAGAGTTGAAGGACCAGGAGAGATTTCTTGGAGAAGGGCTTCATCGGGCCTAGTGTTTCTCCCGGGAGCGCCAGATTGTTCGTAAAGAAGAAGGATGGACGCCGCGCGTGTGTTGATTACGGTGAACAAGGTGACCATTAAACAGATACCCTTCCCGGGATTGATGATTTTTTCGACCCGATTCGAGGAGCGAGATGTTTCTCAAGATTGATCTGCGATCGGGCTATCATCAGTGCGAGTCGAGAGGCGGATGTCCCTAGATCGCACGTCGACCCGTGACGGCATTATGAGTTCGTGGTCATGTCTTTCGGGTTGACCAACGATGCTCGGTATTCATGGATTTGATGAACCGAGTGTTCGCCATTTTGGACACGTTTGTGATAGTTTTCATTGATGACATCTTGGTTTATTCTAGCTCAGAGCGAGGCATGCAGAGCGTTGAGGCGTGTTGAGAGTTCTCCGGGACCAGTGGTTATCGCCAAGTTTTGAAATGTGAGTTACGTTGACTTGGTGGCTTTTCTTGGGCATATAGTCGGGCCGATGGTATTCGGGTGGATACGGCCAAGATCGAGGCGATCGAGTTGGCCTAGACCACTACTCCGGCGAGTGCGTAGCTTTACGGGCCTGCGAGTTACTATCGGCGGTTCGTGGAGAAGTTTGCTTCTATCTGCGCACCATTGACTAGTGACTCGGAAAGCGGCTAAGTTTCAGTGGACTGATGCTTGTGAGCAGGGTTTCCAGTTACTGAAGGAGAGGCTGACGACCGCCCCCGTTCTTACTCTTCCAGAGGGTCCAGACGGTTATGTAGTGTATTGTGATGCGTCAGGCGTCGGGCTCGGATGTGTGTTGATGCAGCTGGGTAAGGTTATAGCGTACGCGTCCCGACTTAAGAAGCGTGAGGAACTACCCCACCCATGATTTGGAGTTGGCAGCGGTGATTTACGCCTTAAAGATCTGGAGGCACTATTTATATAGGGTTCATGTGGATATTTATACAGACCACAAGAGCCTCGAGTATATCTTCAGCCAGAGGGAGCTGAACTTACGACAGAGACGGTGGCTAGAGCTACTCAAGGATTATGATGTTGACATCCTGTACCACCCGGGGAAGGCCAATGTTGTGGCAGATGCTCTTAGTCGTAGGTCGATGGGGAGCCTATCAGATGTACAGCCAGAGAGGAGGGGCATGGTTCGCGATTTACATCAGTTAACGAGCCTTGGAGTCCGATTGATTGATTCTGATAGCAGTGGGGTTCGAGTTCGAGAGGTTGCCGAGTCTTCCTTCGTCGAGGAGGTGAAGAGGCAACATTTTGAGGATCCAGTTTTGACGCGGTACCGTGATACGGCTCTTCGTGAGGGGAAGGGTCCTTTTGAGGTAGCACCTGATGGGGTGCTAAGGTTTGAGGGCAGGTTGTGTGTTCCGGATATTGCAGGACTTCGGCAAAGAGTTCTAGGGAAGCACACAACGCGCGTTACTCTATCCATCCGGGTCGACCAAGATGTACCACGACCTCGGTCGTGTATTGGTGGGATGGCTTGAAGAGGGCGTTGCGAGTTTGTGGCTCGGTGCGTGTTGTCGGCGGTGAAGGTAGAGCACGAGGCACGGTGGTTTGTTGCGACGATAGAGATCCCGACGGAAGTGGGAGGTGATCAACATGGACTTTATCACGGATTACCTCGCACTCGGAGGAAGCATGATTCTATTGGGTTATCGTCGGACGGTGGCGAAATCAGCCCACTTTCTTCCCGTCGGGGCGACTTTTTTGGTGAGGATTATGCGGACTTTACATCCAGAGATCGTCAGTGCATGAGTCCCTATTTCGATCATATCGAGCAGAGCCCGGTTTACGGCTAACTTGGAGGTCTTTCGGAAAGGGTTTAGGGGCAGTGAGCACGAGTCTTGCATTCCATCCACGAGCACGGACAGCAGAGCGCACTATCCGCACTCGAGGATATCTGCGAGCTGTGTTATTTCGAGGTGGTAGGGAGGATCATTTGCCTCTAGTTGAGTTTGCGTATAATAATAGCTACCACTCCAATATTCGATGTCGCCTTATGAGGCCTTGTATGAGAGGAAGTGCGATCGCGATAGGCTGGTTTGATGTGGCGAGTGCGATTAGTGGGACGGTTGGTGCAGTGAGCGATGGATAAGGTGAAGCTTATCCAGAGGCGATTCTTGGCATTTCGAGTCGACATAAGTCATATCGCAGATCATCGTCGTCGGCATGGAGTTCGAGGTTGATGATTGGGTTTTCTGAAGGTGTCACCCATGAAGGTGTGATGAGATTCGGGAAGAAATGGAAACTTCGGCCCAAGGTACATTGGGCCGTATCAGATTGTCCGCAGGGTAGGCAAGGTTGCCTATGAGTTGGATCTGCCGTCCGATCTGGAGGCAGTGCATCCGGTTTTTCACGTTTCTATGCTGAGGAGATGTATCGGGGATCCATCTAGAGTGCACCCGATTGACGATGTCCAGGTGACCGAGGGGTAATCGTATGAGGAGATTCCCATAGCGATAATTGATCGTCAGGTTAGGCGTCTGCGGACCGGGGCGTGGCAGTCAAAGTCTTGTGGCGGAGCAGCTCGGGAGGAGATGACATGGGAAGCTGAGGAGGACATGAGGCAGAAGTATCCTCACCTATTCCCCACACCTCCAGGTAACTCACTTTCCTACTTGTAAATTTTCATTATCATATATGCCTAAGTGTTGTTTTGTGGCCGTATGTGGCATTTGCAAACTGTTTAAGTTATGAAGGACCTTATCGTTATCTGTCTTGGGAAGGAACATTCGGGACGAATGTTTCTAAGGAGGGGAGAATGTTATACCTCATATTTCCAGAGTATGTACGTGAGGGCGTACGTACAAAAGTTTAGCCTTAGTTAGGCATAGGGGGACGAAATATTATGCACATCTATCAAAAAGAATCGTTTTCCGACGAAACGTTTTACAAAACTTGCGTAGGGAAAATTACGTCTATGTCATTTATTATTTTTGCGGATTTTTCCGAGAGATGAAACATTTTGGACCAACGAGAGGGCGACACTTGTCACCCTCAAGTTGGCGGATTTGGGGCGTCCATTTGCACGATTTCAAGCCTTGGAGTAGGTAGGATATTTTGTGATATTTTGTGTGGTAGATGGATAAGGTACACTTGCCCAAATCTCCACCCTACACTTGCCTACCACTTGAATTCATCTTGGCCATTGGTTGGCCTATAAATACCCCCCTAACTTGAAGGTTTTCTTCATCCACAAATTGTCTTCCAAGTCTCAAAATTCCTCCTCTCTTGTAGTGTTTGATCAACACCCTCTCCCTCTAGCCTAGTGGCTTGAGCCCCCTTGCCCCTGTAGAAAGTTGTCTTCCAAGTATAGTTACTATTCCTAAATACCCTAGCCCAAATCCCTTATAGTATTTAAGTAGAAGTTGTGTAGAACTTCTAAGGGCTTCTTGGAGCTATCGGAGCGTGCAAATTAGGAGCTAAACCTTGCTCAGGATCGACATTTAACTTGGATAATTTTGGGCTTATCGAGGTAAATACTCTTGTCCTTCTATTGTAAATTGGATATTACATATAAGAATAGTTAAGACTTGAGTATAAGATATAGAAGGATATTAAAGAATAGAATTGAACTGTAAACACAGTAGAAGGGTATTCAAGAAGAGAATTAAAGCGTACTTACATGGGTGTATTTCTGATAGACTTGGGTAGCTTGACGGGTAGGGAAGTGCTGCCCAATTTTCCGTAGAATAGAGAACCCTCTGCTTAGAACTTTATACAGAGTAGTCTAGACGTTGATAGACGTATCTGACTATTATAGGTTGATTCTCTGCGCGCGACATATTCGACTTGGCAGGTGGATTTCGCCGAGGAGGTATGTGATTCTTCCTATACTCTTGAGCATGATATTTTAAAATATATATATAGTACGGTAGACGTACGTGTGTTAACTGAACATGGTTTTACTTGACATCTTTTGACTTGAGTCTAAATAATAAGAATCTTGAAGTATTTCAAAAGAATTATGAATCATTTTTGAAAGAAGAGTAATACTTGATTTTTAAACAGAAAGCTTAAGAGTTATACTAGCTTTATGGGAAGTTAGGTATAACGACTTAAGAAAGATAAAAGGGACAGTTTTACTTATTGTTTATGAAAATCTTGTATTGACTTCTGCAAAGTGTAGTAAGATGGTTGATAGGGAAACATGTTATGATGCTACGTGTGTTAGTGTCTTGTGATGTTGTGTAAGGGGGTCATTCTTGTTGTGCTTACGTTGTTAAACGTTAAGACCGTTGTACTGTTATTATATCACATACCCCCCTTGACTTGTTATATCGAGGGCTTGCCACCCTTGATGCGGGTGTATACGGCCTATGCGATGCGTGTGACTATGCGGAGCTGCGGAGTTCGAGATTGATCATTCCGGTGTTTTATCCGTCACGGGGATGCCCTATGCGATGCAATGTGACTATGCGGTCTATGAGACTATGCGGATGCGGAGTCGAGGAGAATGCAGGGGTTAGCTACCCCGTCGCGAGAATACCTCATGCGGGTGCGTGTGTGACTATGCGGATGCGGAAGTCGAGATTAGGCACGCATAATGATACTATGGGCGATTGACCTTGCCGATCATTCGCGGCCTAGAAAAGACCGATTACATTATATCTATTTTGCTCTTGTTTATCTTGTGGCACTATTTGCAGTTTAAATGATTGTATTTGCAAATGGTTTTAAATACTTTGATTTTACTTGATGCTTTACGATTTCACATACTTGGTACTGTTATCTTGACCTCCTTCGGCCGCGTTCATGCCGCGGTAAGAAAGCAGGTGCTAGATCCGCATCCTTAGGATCTTTGCTTGGTGTCAGGAGCTCCATCTTCTCCGGAGGCTCGACTTTTGGTATGGTTCTCCCTGATGTTGTAGATATATGTACATTCAGGGTATGGCGGGCCACATAGTTGTTTACATTCCTAAGTGCAGTAGTCATGTTATAAAGTTGGGATGTAACTGTTCACTCTTTATATATATATGCCGAAAGGCGACATTTTCTCAGATATAAACTGTGTCTCAATTTACATTTGTTTCATGTCTTGTTTTTATATTCCGCTGATTACTCTGATGTATGACTACTTGGGTGCCCGGGTAAGACACCAGTCACTGGCCCCGAAACGGGTCGTGACAGAGGGTGTGCGACTGGGTAGATATTCTAGGTTGAGGATGGGCTGTTGTGTGTGTATAGAGAGGAGAGAGGCGGCGGTAATGTAGTAAGAGAATTAGGGGTAGACGGCTGGAAGGGGGTAGAAGTAGGGTAGCTGAGGGTAGAAGTAGGGTGCCCTTTAAAATGAGGGGGTAAGGTTTTATTTATAGTGTGGGATTTAGGTTTAGGGTTTTGGGTATTGGGTTTTGGATATTGGGTATTGGAGGGAAAAGATGAAAGGTGTATTGGGCCTCAGTTTGGGCTTCGGTTTTTTGGCGGATTGGACTGATTCAGATTGTGCCTTGGACTGGACTAGTTTTGACAAAAAATGCAAAATGGATTAATTATTTAAAAGAAAATTATTTAAAGATACAAAATTATAAAAATGAAAATGCTGATGCAATAATAATAAAATACAATATTTAGCAAATATTTAATGTCTGATTAAAAGTAAAGACGGGATGTCATTTAATTATTTAAAGAGATGCAAAATTAGTAAAACAAAATGATCGCGCAACAATAATAACATAATATTTAAAAAATGTTTAATATCTAATTAAAGTAAAAACATGATGTCAATTTACAAAAAATAAAACAACATAGAATGTTAGGTAAAAAATATACAAAAATGTCAAAAATTAAGATAAAATGCGCAGTCCTAAAATGCTTAAAATTGCAAGAAATTACTAAAAGATGGGTCAAAATTGGGTGTCAACAGTTGTCCCTCTTTGATCGAAGACGATGAAAGAGTGTTCGGACAAAGACGTTGACTTGTAGCCAATTTTGTTCTCATCGTCAGAATTAAAACAAGGATCAAGCAAAGAATGGGCAAACGCCGACACTGGGTCGTTGTGATGCCAAGATAAAAGACAAAGGCGATCAGATTTAAAATTTGTCGATGTCGAATTTATGAGAACACCGGGTTCTTCTGCATGCTAGAAAATAAAAGCGGTGACGCAAATTCAAAATTTGTCGATGTCGAAGTGTGATTGACATTGGGTTGCAGGTGATGTAGTGCTGGAAAAGACATGGTGTTTGTAGATGTAATGAGGTGATGTGATGATACGTCGTCTTATATAGGCGAGATGCAGATGACGCCTTGTGTGGGCGTTGTCATCTTGTATGGACGAAATGCAGATGACGCCTTGTATGGACGAAATGCAGATGACGCCTTGTATGGACGAAATGCAGATGACGCCTTGTATGGGCGTTGTCGTCTTGTATGGACGAAATGCAGATGACGCCTTGTATGGGCGTTGTCGTCTTGTATGGACGAAATGCAGATGACGCCTTGTAGGGGCGTTGTAACTTGTATGGCGTTGTAAATGCTTGTATGGGCGAAATGCGAGATGGCGCCTTGTATGGGCGTTATGCGTCTTGTATGGACGAAATGCAGATGGCGCCTTGTATGGCGTTGTCGTCTTGTATGGACGAAATGCAGATGGCGCCTTGTATGGCGTTGTAAATGCTTGTATGGACGAAATGCAGATGGCGCCTTGTATGGCGTTGTCGCCTTGTATGGAATAAATCTGAGATGGCGCCTTGTATGGGCGTTGTATGCGTCTTGTATGGACGAAATGCAGATGACGCCTTGTATGGCGTTGTAAATGCTTGTATGGGCGAAATGCGAGATGGCGCCTTGTATGGCGTTGTAAATGCTTGTATGGACGAAATGCAGATGACGCCTTGTATGGGCGTTGTCGTTTTGTATGTACGAAATGCAGATGACGCCTTGTATGGGCGTTGTCGTCTTGTATGGACGAAATGCAAATGACGTCTTGTATGGGCGTTGTCGTCTTGTATGGACGAGATGCAAATGACGCCTTGTAGCGTTGTCGTCTTGTATGGACGAGATGCAGATGACGCCTTGTGTGGGCGTTATCGTCTTGTATGGACGAAATGCAAATGACGCCTTGTATGGGCGTTGTCGTCTTGTATGGACGAAATGCAGATGACGCCTTGTATGGGCTAGGGTTTGTGAGAAATGGAGAGGGAGTTGCGGCTGAGAAATTCAATAAATATTACCAAAAGAGACTAATACTAAATATTTGTAATCAGCCATAGCAACTAATGACTTTCATGTCCTTTTTATGTAAATTAATATTAGATCTATCTTTCTTATAAAAAAGAAATTACATCAGTAGCTTTGAAATCTCACACTAAATTTTGCATCTTCGCATTCTCTTTGTTTTGTCTATTAAATTACCTCACTCAAAAAAATTCTTTGACAATTAATAGAAAGATATTGGTGTCTAGTGAAATACGTTATCTCTCACCAAATTTCAAATTTTATTTGAATTTTGTATTGCTCATTTAAAAAAGGTATATTCATCATAACACTCGATAATTCATTAAACAAATATAATTCACAACATGCATAACAATTAAAAACAATTAAAAGTACGAAAATAATTTGGTGAAAGAAATTGAGAAAGATGTGGCTGCCAACCAGAAGAAGACATGCTCCAATTAATATAACAATGTGTTATCCATATTCCTAATGATTTATTCTTAAATTAAATTATTTGATCTTTTCATATTCCTCATTAATTCTTGTAACATTCTCTAGTTAAATTGAGTAATTAATGTGTATTAATATAATGCATCTTCGTAGGCAACACTCAATAATAATTTTATGCACTATTTTTTAAATATTTTTTTAGTATGTTTTATTGTGACTTAAAAAATATTATATTTTGATTATTTATCTTTATTACTGGGATAACTAGTAAAGTTTTTGTAATGTGATTAGAAGCACTACTAGAAATAAATGGGGTTTCCACCGATATTTAGTGAAAAATTTATGCAATGAAACATGATTTCCTCACCTCATTCCCTTCGAACCAACTCAATACGAAAACGTATAGTGGAAAACAGGTTCCCATTGAAACATGAGAAACTTCTTAATTTTTTCGTATGAAAACACTATTATTTAGGGTTTTCACTGATATTCAGTCAAAAATCCCACTAAACATTTTTAGTGGGAAATAGAGATTTTTTTGTAGTGGAGTTCAAATGTTCAAGCCGTGAAAATAACCTCTTGCCAAATTTCAAGGTAAGAATGCATGCAATAGATTCCTATGGCCTGAACCCCGTATATAGCTAAACTTTAATGTACATTGTATCCTTTTTATTAGTAGGAAGTTAAAGAAAAGAACTAAAAATAGAAGTTGACAATTCTTTTTAAAAGAAAATGAACAGGATAAGAAGTAAGAAAGGAAAGTGTTAGAATATTATTAATTACTATTAATAATATAATTATGTAGAATCATTTGTAAATGGTAAGTAGTACTATGTATTAAATAGAATAGTATTAAATAGGGAATAAGAATATATTATGAGATAGGTAGGAAGATTTTAAGGAAGACTTAATCTTCCTATTAATTGCTACTTAGTGTATATATTGTAACCATTTGGGATGAAGGAGATGAAGGAAGATTTTCCAATTCTAAATATTTCTTACATTCTTACATGGTATCA
Organism: Przewalskia tangutica; assembly: GCA_029844215.1. Taxonomy (NCBI): domain Eukaryota; kingdom Viridiplantae; phylum Streptophyta; class Magnoliopsida; order Solanales; family Solanaceae; genus Przewalskia; species Przewalskia tangutica. The sequence continues at coordinate 2,192,947 of CM056727.1, forward strand.
GAAGGTAATTCAAAGATCCTATTCTAAATAAAATTTTCCTTCCAAATTCGGTCATCTTCCCCATCCTTCCAACCGAATTTGTCTTCTCCATTGTTATACTTTATTTTATTTTATTTTTTCTCCATTATTGTTGTCAACCATGTCTGAATCAAAATCTTCGTTTCACTCAGCCCTTACTATTTCCAACATCAAAACACATATTTCTGTCAAACTAGAGATGGAAACTGTTCACTACGCAACATGGGCGGAGTTGTTCAAAATATGTTGTAGGGCTCACAAAGTTCTTCATCATATAATTCCACCAAAAAATGGTACAACAACGGAACAATCGTGCGAGGCGGACAAAGAATTGTGGGATACCGCGATGCCAGTTCTTGGTTGGATTTATGCAACAATATCCATGACTTGTTGCATACAATAATGGAACAGATTCTCGCCATGGCGGCGTAGGAGCGGCAGAGACATTTTTCAAGATAATCAAAACTCGTTAGTTGCGTTGGAACAAGAATTTTCAACCATTGTCATGGCAGACTTCCATAACGTTTCAACCTCATCAACGTCTCAAAGTGGTGGCGGTCAATTGAAAGCGTGGGTTCATGGTTTACGACAGCGGTTAGTTTCTGATTAGTTCAGGTCTCACGGATGCTTATAGTGGCGTGAGGACTCTAATCGTCAAAGTAATCCCTTACAAAGTTTTATCAAGCAAGATCCATGCTTGTTCTTGAAGAATCGGGTTTGATTAAGAAGGTTTCAACAAATTCCGCCATGGTTGCCACGTATTCAAATGAAGGTAATTATTTTGACCATTCTTCACAAAATAAGAGTCAAAAAGGACGTGGTAATAATAATAAGAAGGGTGGAAATCGCGGAAATAATAAAGGTGAAGTCACGGAATTAGGTGGCGGAAATGGTGGCAACACCAACTCCGGCGGAGGTTATGGCGGCAGCAGCAACTCGGCGGCTCTGCGCGGCAACCACGGGCGTGGCGGCAGCCGTGATAGCGCAGCGGCCAGCTGGCGAAGCGATGGTCGGTCGATGCGGGCGAGCAAACCAATCGCCCGATAGCGATGGCGGCCAACCCGCCCGGTGGATCCAGGCGGCGGCAACCATTTTGGCGAGTCGGCCAGCGGCAACGAGCCCGATTCGCGAGTTCAGCCGAGCCCGGTTATGGCGAAACAATTACGGCGGCGAGCGGTCGGCAGCGGCAGCGTGCGATTTTGGGCCTCCTCCGGTCCAATGGCAGGAGGCCCATTCAACCATGACCCATCCTACGGATATTGAAGCGAGCTATGCGGCTCTTGGACTCAATCCACCGGATTCTAATTGGTATATGGACTCGGGGCTCGTCGCGTATAGCGGCGTCGAGGTACACTCTCCCTATTATAATTTGAGCAAAGAAAATGGTATTATTATCGGAAATGGCCATACAATTCCAATCAAAGGTTATGGGTCGAACACCATCACCTCACACCCGCCACTAGTTTTAAAAAATGTCCTGCATGCTCCAAAATTAATAAAAAATTTAGTGTCTGTTAGGAAGTTTACTAGTGATAATTGGGTTTCTGTTAAATTTGACCCGTTTGGTTTTTCCGTACATGACTTTGAGGCAGGAAGCTTCATGAGATGTGATAGCAGGGAGCTCTATCGATAAGTTTACCAAATCCACGATCTAAAGTTCCTTCCACTGCGGCCTTGGCTCCATCACTATGGCATGAACGATTGGGACATCCGGGGGAGTCTGTTTTGGCCTCTCTTAAACAAAACAATTTTATTTCTTGTACTCAAACTCATGTTTTGAATAAGTGTCAGGCTTGTGTTCTTGGTAAACATGTTAGGTTGCCATTTACTTCTTCTACTTAAATGCCTTTGCTATGCCATTTGATATTTTACATTGTGATATTTGGACATCACCTGTTTTGAGTTCCTCAGGTCATATATACTATTTATTGTTTCTAGATGATTACTCTAATTATTTGTGGACATTCCCTTTGTCGAAAAATCACAAGTGTTTTCCACTTTCCTAAACTTTAGAGCATTTATCTGAACTCAGTTTGAACGGGAGATTAAAAGTATTCAATGTGACAATGGGAGGGAATTTGACAATAATCAGTTTTGGGATTTTTTCAAAACAAATGGTTTACAATTTCGTTTATCTTGTCCTCACACATCTTCACAGAATGGGAAGGCGGAGCATAAAATTAGAACCATTAACAATATTGTGAGAACATCCCTTGCTCGCTTATACATACCCATTTTTGGCATCATGCACTTCAAATGGCAACTCTTGTTAAATATCCTTCCCAAAAACATGTCTTCAGAGCTCAGCTAAAAATACTTTATTTACGAGAACCCTCATATCATCATTTGAGAGTATTTGGATGTCTTTGCTACCCTATTTTCATCCACCACAATCACAAAACTTGACCGATTACTCCATTGTGTATTCTTGGGATATCCTACGAATCACCGTGGTTACACGTGTTATGACATTTCTTCCAAGCGTATGTTTATATGTCGTCATGTAATTTTGATGAGTCACAATTTCCCTTTGCCAAGATACATGACACGAGGACAAATACTTATGATTTTTGGATGATGATAGGCCCCGTATCTAACTCATTTCCTCACGGCCGGGACCCACAAAATATCTGATCCAATGGCCCAGGCCGTGGTTCAAGGCCCGGTGAGCGAGAACCCCTACTTTAAACCATCTACCCGCGGTTGGGCCAATCTCGACTCGTGCCCAACTACACAAAATACTCGGTCGGCCCGGTCACGACGGTGGAAATTAACAATAATACTGGCGATGGCGTTCAGCTCTGTCTCACTCCGGCGATGGCGTCGATCCACTGGCCCACTAAACCGGCCAGTCACTCGTAGTCAACATGGAATTACAAAACCCAATGCCAAATACAGTCTCCACACTCAAGTCTCCAAATCACCTGCGCTTGTAACCACGTATGCGCTCTAAAGATCTTAATTGGAAAATGGCCATGGATGATGAATATCATGCTCTAATTAAAAATAGGACATGGGAGTTAGTACCTCGTCCATCTAATGCTAATATAATTCGTTATATGTGGATTTTTAGCCATAAAGAAAAATCTGATGGTTCTTTTGAGCGGCGTAAGGCGACTTGTAGGTGATGGCAAGACTCAGCGGTGGGATTAGATTGCGGCGAGACATTCGATCCGATGGTTAAACGAACTATCGTAATCGTTCTCGGTTTAGCCCTCTCAAAAGGATGGTTACTTCATCAATTGGATGTCAAGAATGCCTTCTTACATGGGACATTTGAGTGAAGCGTATACATGCGCCCAACCATTGGGAGTACGAGATTCTCGTTATCCCAATCATGTGTGCTTACTTAAAAATCATTATATGGACTCAAGCGAGCTCCGAGGACTTGACTGGCGGTTTGCGATTTTGTGTTCAACATGGGTTTCTCAAACAATAGTTCGGATAATTCACTATTTATTTATCAACAGGAAATCATATTGCTTATATTCTCTTATATGTAGATGATATTATCCTATGACCTCTTGAGACTCTCTTCGCAAGAATATCATGACCAGTGAGTTAGAATTTGCTATGAAGGATCTTGGTCACTTCACTACTTTCTAGGAATTGCGGTGACACGTCGTGCAGTGGTTTATTTCTTTCCCGGAAGAAGTATGCATCGAAATCGTAGAAGCGGTGGAATGTCATCTTGCAAACCTTACGCAACTCCGGTGATACCAAGTCAAAATTGAGTGCCACATCCAGTGGTCCGTTTGCCAATCCGACATCAGTATCGCGGCTTGGCGGGAGCTTTACAATATCTCACATTCACCGGGCGGATATTACATATGCGATAACAAGTGTGTTTGTTCACGCACAATCGATGGAAGAACATACGTGCACTCAGCGTATTATGCGATATATTCGAGAACTCTGAAGTATGGATTGCATCATGCCGTCTTCCATGACCAAGCTTGTCACCTACGTGCAGATCTGGTAGGCGGGATGTCCGACACCGCACGCTCCACACTCGGCTATGCGTCTTCCCGGTGATAATTTAATCTCATGGTCCTCCAAAAGGCAACCCATCAGTATCACGTTCGATCTTTGAAGGCGAATCTGCGTCACGGTAGTATGTGTATGTCGACTATGCCGATTCGAATCTTTTACTTGAGCTTCATTGTCTATTCAAATGACCACCATGGTATCTTGTGATAACATTAGTGCAATTTATCTCTCAAATCCAATCCATCATCAACGCACTAAGCATATTGAGTTAGATATTCATTTTGTCCGTGAAAAGGTGGCTCGCGGACAGTGCGAGTGTTACGTGTCGACGCGACATCAGTTGCGGATATATTCACAAAGGGCTTCACGATTTTATTCAAGAATTTGGAACGATCTCGGATTCGCCTTCCTCCGCCATTTGCGAGTGTTAGAATATTATTAATTACTATTAATAATATAATTATGTAGAATCATTTGTAAATGGTAAGTAGTACTATGTATTAAATAGAATAGTATTAAATAGGGAATAAGAATATATTATGGGATAGGTAGGAAGATTTTAAGGAAGACTTAATCTTCCTATTAATTGCTACTTAGTGTATATATTGTAACCATTTGGGATGAAGGAGATGAAGGAAGATTTTCCAATTCTAAATATTTCTTACATTCTTACAAAAAGAAATAGAAGATAAAAAATTTAAAAGAGGATAAGAAAGGAAAAATAAGACGAAAACTATATAAGAGATTCATCCAATTAAGTACTTATTTATGTAGATATATTATTAGTACAAAAAAATAATCATATTTTAAATTTGTTAACTATATGAAAAGAGATTTATTTTTCTTGAAAATTCGTTGTGATCAGATTTGATTTGGCTACACTAGAGAAAATAGTAAGTACAAGTTTATGCATTTTTACCTTTGTTTGTTATATGATTCTTAATAACAAGTACTCTGTGTGCCTTAGTCCGTAGATGTTGTTTATCAAACCAATGATGCATTTATTGATTTTCAAAGTATAATATTAATGAATGGTGTTTGTCATTTCCTACTTATTTAAAGAAAAAAATTAGCGTTTTGCCTTTTTCTCTTTTATGTATGAGTACAATTTTTGAGTAATCTATCGAGTGTTCCTAGTTTAACTATGAAAGAATTATTTTTACCATCGTTTCTTAGTGTTGGGCTGTTGGCTACTGTTTTTGAATACTATGTGTATGAAATTTATATTCTTGTTTTTGACGGTGTAAATCCTCTATTAGCAATTCCCATTCTAGCGAGTTACTAAATTCTTAACTTGGTCTACCTCTGGAGGATGTGAATCGTGTGGTATTGCAGAGCCAAGACACGCGAAAGTATTGTAACATTTCATCTTTTTTAGTTTATTATTTGTCAAAGACACAGAGATAGTACTAAGGTTCAAGTTGAGAAAAACAAGAATGAAACTGCCTTTTAAAATATAATATGTCTTTAATTTAAGATGATATCTTCCTACCAAAGATGACAAAACTTTTAAATGCTACACAACACCAGGTAAGAAATGTGTTATATACTAAAACACTGCACGACATACACTTGAATTTCCTTCATGAACCTCGATCATACTTTAACATAAGTAGATACCTCCTTTTTCACCTCGATCAATATGTTTGGTAAATACTCATGGTTAATACGTCGGCAAATATTTTCTTCATCAAATGCCTTACAACGTGCAGTTTTTGTTACTTGTCCATAGTAATTTCTTCGCCTAATTGCTATTCCTCCGAAAACATTTTCTTTATTAACCATTTTATCTCATAATACACATTAGAGTTATTTCATATACAATACAGCTAGACTATGTATAAATCAGCATATATTTTTATCTAAAATATTTCCTAATGTGTGCACACGCTTTAGCAGGCTTTTCTTTTTTCCCATGTAAAGTATGATGAACGGGTTGCTTGTTGTCAGATATCTATTCTTGTTATTTATTTTTCTTCTTCTCTCCAGAATTGGTATTATTGTGATAATCTTCCTTTATTTAAATACAGATGCTTGTCTAATAGGCTGTAGCTTTTGTGGGGCGGATCTTCATTCTGCTCACCTACAGGTTAAACTTTTGAAACTGTAAACCTGTCTTTAGCTGCATCCTCTTTGGAACATTTTTACTTTTTGATAATTGTAGCGTGTAAAGATTCTTTATCTAAATGCTCTCACCTGAGTTTTACAATTCTGTTTAGCATCTATATTCTGAGGCTTGTAAATGCGCTAAATTACTGTTTATATTTATTTTCAAACTCTCAGACAGCTGATCTTACCAATGCCAACCTCGAAGGAGCTAATCTCGAAGGAGCCAATCTGAAAGTAAAAGTTATGCATGTATTACTTTTGCCTAAATTCACCCGAAGGTAGAGTATCGATCTGCTGGCCGTGTATTGGATCTGAGCGGCTATTAAAACTATAGTCAAAAGTATTTCTCCAGACTGTTAAAATATGTATATAGCTTGTAATTCACTGGAAGTTCTCTCAGATGATCATGTCATTCCATTTCTGCTAAAATCTTACTGCATTTCAGTGATTTTAAATTACTCTTTGTAAGTTTTTGCTTCTTGCTTGGACCACAGCTTCTTGAAATAGGAACAAGTGACTTTTCGACAGCGTATATATGCAATTCTTCTCTCCACAGTTTCAAAGTGCTTTTTTGACAATGAAAATATTTAAGATATTATCCTAATACAGTAACACATGGGCCTTATGTTCGCCTCTAAAGCATTTCCTTCATGTATTATGCTATTTATCTTGGCATGACCTGCAAAACTGAACAATTAAATGGTGAAGAGTCTGAGATTGCTAACCACTAGGGGCTAAAGTTGACAAGGCACGAAATGTTTAACCTGACAAGCCAGACACCAACTTATAAGACGTGCAACCCTAGGCATAGAAAATCAATAAAATTCGACATCGGTCATGACGAAGTAATGGGTGTCGATCACACAAGACTGTTTGGGATGAACCGTGTGAATTATAGGTCAATTAGAGATCGTCGATCGGATTCTAGAAAATTTATGTGCATTATCCATCAAAAGTGTAAAAAATCACGAATTTGAGTTCCTAGGCTTAGAAAATCAATAAAATTCGACATCGGTCATGACAAAGTAATGGGTGTCGATCACAAGACTATTTGTGATGAATCGTGTGAATTTTAGGCTAATCAGAGACCGTTTATCGGATTCTAGAAAATTTATGTGCATTATCCATCAAAAGTGTAAAAAATCACGAATTTGAGTTTCTAGACTTAGAAATTCAATAATATGTGACGTTTGCCATGACTAAGTTATGGGTGTCGATAAGCAACCTATTTTGATGGACTGGGTGAATTTTAGACCAATCAGAGACCGTCAACCGAATTTTAGAAAATCTGTGTGCTAATACCCACCGAAAGTGTAAAAAAATCACGAATTTGAGTTCCTAGGCTTAGAAATTCAATAAAATTCGACATCGACCATGACAAAGTAATGGGTGTCAATCACAAGACTATTTGTGATGAACCGTGTGCAAAAAATCACGAAGCTTAGAAATGCAATAATATGTGACGTTGGTCATGACTAAGTTATGGGTGTCGATCACCAGCCTGTTTTTGATGGATCGTGTGAATTTTAGGCCAATCAGAGATCATCGATCAGATTCTAGAAAATCTGTATGCTAATATCCACTGAAAATATAAAAAATCATGAATTTGAGTTTCTTGGGTTAGAAATGTAATAATGAGCTACGTCGACCAATGAAGTTTTTTTTTATTTTTATTAAAGCACTTTTTCTTTTTATATATGAGCAAAACAAAGTACAGAGGGCCCCAACGGGGAAGTACAATCAAGGTGGACTAGTCCTTGTCCTACTACACATGTTGAGGCAATAAATTCTATCTAACTATCCCGAATGAAGGAAAAAGGAAATTGATAAAATCAGATATTCCATAATCAGAGCGGAGTTTATAATGCACTCCGCCATGTTACAAAAGTGTTGATCAAAAGCTAACAAAAACCAAAGTGTTATCCTAGTGTTGAATTTGTATATCCTATGTGTCCTCCCTATCAAGTTAAAATATGTGAATTCCAACAATTCTAGGTTTCTGCAGTTAGTATGCCACCAGTTGAAGTAGTCCCAACATATGTCACCATGTATTGTTGTGTAGTCCAAATTTCCAAAAGGAGCCAAAAATATGTTCTTCTCGTTCTGCAACTCCAGATTATCCTGCTGATGTTCCTTGCATTTTCGATGCATTGTATACATTACATAGGGTTGAGCCATAGTAGCTAATACCACCCATAGTAATATTTCCAATGCATAGGTCCTGCCTGTGTCTACCTTAGTCGTCCTCAAAATTTCCAGTAGCCACCATAATTTCATTTCATTGGAGTCACAACAATATTGTTTGAGGTTTATGAGTGTCGATCACAAGCCTGTTTTTCATAGCTTACTATGCGTTTAGCAAGCATAATTGATTTTTCTACGTACTATGTATTTATAAAATGCATAATACGTTTTTCTACGTAGTATGCATTTTTATTTTTTTGGAAACACTAGACACATTGTCTAGGTTTTATATTAATAAAAAGGAGAATTACAGTACTGTACCTTGTGGGCAAAGCCACAACAGTTAAAGACCTCCTACAGGTCATGAACAAAGTTATACATTGAGCATACTAGCCTAAGGAAAACTAGTTATATCCTAAGTATACCAAAAAAGGCCATCTGATTCTATGTAATTTGTGCAAAAAATGGTGTGACCATTATTGCCAAAAGCTGTGTCGCGCCCTTTTTCGACCGCGGCATTATTAAGAATAGCGAATCCCTGCTCAAAATGCAATGTTAGAAAAATAAAAAAATGCTAAAAGGTTTAAGAGGCTTAAAGGTTTTAAAAATGCTGAAAGGATGCTAAAATTGCAAAAGAGGCTAAAATGTTAAAGTTTAAAAGGTGAAGGCTAAAAAGGTGCTAATATGCTAAAGGGTGCTAAAGGGTGCTAAAAGTGCAAAAATGCTAAAGAGGCTAAAAATGCTAAAGGTGCTTAAGAGTGCTAAAGGGTTCGCGGGAGTCGCCACCTAATTAATTTGGGTGAATTAGGACACCTAAATGTTAACTAGTTTAAAGTAACATTAACTCCATTTTTTAACGGTCTGCTAAACTGAATGAGATTCTGGATAAGGGTTCTTTATTAATCTAGAGGGAAGGGGTTAGGCACCCTCTAAGATCCGCTAACTTGCGGTTGTCCTGCCAAACCTAGGGTTAATTATTATGCTAGAAGAAGGTGTATTTAAAACGTTTAAGCGGAAGAGTATAAGATATACTTTCTAAAAATATTTTGCAAGGTTTATGTAGGAAAGTCAAGGTCAGTTTTGAAAACTGTGCAATTAGGATGCCTAAATACTATATTAGCTATAGGTATAATAGGAGTAAAATGTATGCAAATATTCCTTTACCTAAGGGGTATATATTGTTTAGCATGAGGATATAATATTATTGTGATAAGAGAGAGGACGTGTCTATTATGCAAAAGCAGTATTTCTTATTCTGTATTAATAGAAAATTATACCACGGTTTTAGGAATGTCTAGGCAAATGATAATCCAGCTTATTATGCAAATGTAGGGTGTTAAGTGATTTATTATAACTATTAAACAAGGCAAGGCAAGCCTGAAGTAAGTAAATCAAACTAATTTCTAGCTATTGATTCAAGGTTTAACTATTCTAAATGCTAATTAATTAGTATAGCGTTAGACAATTAATTTACAACAAATAAATGAGGCAGAATAAAGAATAAGTAAGGGTGACTCGAAGGAAAGGCGATGTCATTTCGCCTATGGTTTGGAGTTTGTGATGCGGAGAGGATGAAGCACATAAGATGCGGGTCTTCATTTGTAGTAGCTCAAGATGAGTCTCGCCGTGAGACTCTTTATTTTGCTCCGGTGCGTGCCATGTAAAAATAGGAAAAGATAAGGATTAGTATATGCCCAAAATATCGAATCAGAGTCTAAAGCATATAATTCAACTTAGACAACCAACAAATAGAGTAGTGCAAATCCATAAATAAAACTATGCAGTTGCGTGAAAATGTTCTATTCAGCAAGTAGACCGAATGGGCCTAGCCATAAATGTAATAGCGGTGAGTAACAATACCATAACTAAATGGGCTTAGCCCACATGCAAAAACCGAGACTTATGGGTTACGGACGGCTTATGTGTGACTTCAAGCGGGCGGTGGGCTTTGACAAACTCAACAACTAAAGTCAATTTATCAGCACATGCAGATAGTAATTGCTAAACGAAGCGGTCAGAATATACCCAAAAATACACACAACATACCTGAAGACCTGCTGCAGTATATGGGTTCTCAAATATGTTGTAAATACACTAAAATTAGACTGTATACTCCTACAGGTGGTGGTTAAAGGCTTAAAATGCTACATGTTGTCATTAAGGCATTACACTTTTAGGCAAGCAAAGGGAAATGTATGACCAATTTGAATACACACAGGAGACAAACAATAAGATTAGTGACCATTTTAGGACATCATCTTAAGTATGCATGGTTGTGGATATGGAAGACATGAGCAACCCTGCTTAGCAATTTCCTTTTAGAGTAATACAATTTTTGAGTTAGGCATTCATATATTTCATATCTGGTAAACAATACTCACAAATAGACAGTGGCTACCTGGGATACATGAATAGATGCAAATAGTCGTTTGCTAGGATCTCGTGACACAGGCTTAGCTAATCAGACACTTAAGAAGAATCTGAACTACATACAAATAATGTATTCAAATAAAGCACACACATGACTAAGTTTAAAACATACGGACCGAGACTGGGTAATCTAGAGCAGGCAATAAGAGGACAAAGGTAGATATTCATTGATGTGGGTAAGGCGACGAAAGGTTTCAACAGTTTCAGATTTCTTTTGCACGTAACCCGAAAGGTAAGGAAACATCCTTGAAGTAATTTAGCACTTGACAAATATGAGACAATACCAACATTACTTAATTTACTGGCTTAATCCATTACTAGGTGATATGACGAACAATACATGACATTTAATCGACCAAATATAATCCTCGGACAAATAAACACGCTGAGCATTCAAACGAGTTTAGGCAGATCACAACAACATACAATTATTCAATACAACACAATACACCATCAGTATCCTATACTAATCTCAGACATGCGTGAAACTAAATCGCTACACGCTTAATACGTAAAATGCAGAAATACCAAATGAGCGGAAAAGAGTTTGGGTTTACCTTCTCGAGCGTGACGAGGCAGCGTATCAAGTCGTCGGTCACTCGAGTTTGGGCTTTGCGATGCGAAACAGAGGGCAAGGTTTGTTTGTTGATTCCTTGGCTGGATTTGAAAGAAAGGGTTTCGAATTTCCTATTTGTACGATGCTAATGGTCTGGGTGCTGCGACCCTAACTTCCTGATGCTTTCCTTACTGCGCTCTGTCGTCTTCTGCTCCTCTTCGAATGCTACCTCCCTGGGCTCTCCCTTGCTCCTCGAATCTCTTTTGCATGCGCTTTATATAGCCATCGTTTGGGTTCTAAGTTTGGGTGAGGTTTAAGTGCTGATTTTGTGCGATTCGTGTGTAAAATCCATTAAGGTAAGGAAATGATTGAGGTGTTTAAAGAGAGATATTGGTTGCGATTTCTATGGTAAGGACAGGGTGTCGATATGGTAGCTGATTCGCCGGATTCTCCGGCGAGAATCCCGGCATGGACGAAGTGCGGGAGGTGCGGCGACTATCTGTTTTTAGGTTTAGGTTTTGCTTTTCTTCCTTTCGGTTTTTCTTAAGGGCAACGATGGGTAAAGTGAGGGCTGCTGGCGTGGGCTTTGGCCTGATAACAGAGGGGCGAGTGGGCTCGCGGGTCGCGGGTTTGGGCCAGAGAATTAGTTGGGCTGCGGGTTGCTTAAAGGAAGGGGAAGGGCTGATGGGCATGGACTAATTAATTAAGTCTTGTGAAGTAGTATTGAAATTTTGGTGAATGGATGGGGTGGTAATTTAAATTGGGTATTAGTTTTAGGTGTATTATTAATGATTAGTGATAAATTAAATTAACAAATGTGATTAAATTATTTAGGTGCTTTATTAGTCTAAGTTTTAAAATAAATGCGGGCGTGTTATTTAATTAGTGCTTAATATTTTAAAATGCGGTGCTATTATTTAAAACCTTATTTATTGTGCATTTAATTTATGCTTTAAATTATTACAATAATTATGGAATTGTCTTGCTATTAATAAATGCGAATATTTTATTTAACACGACGCCATTGTCAAATTATTTATTTTATGTATTTATTATTAATTAAGAATTGTTTGTTAGGACTTAAAATTAATTAATGCGGGCGCGGGACTCTAAGTGCTTAAAACTCTACGTAAGACGCGATGCCATTATTAAATTGTTTATTTATGCCTGTATTTATGTTTTATCGCTGCATTTTATTATAAAAAATCATAAAAAATTATTTCACGAAATTAGTCTAATTTTATAGTTAATGACTGGACGGGAGGGTCAAAATTGGGTGTCAACAAGCTGCAGCTGTGTAGTTGTTGTCGAAGTGTTCCATCTGGTTTTATTTTCCAGTGGAGAGGTTATCTGTGAACCTTATTGTCACGACCCGACCCCGGGCCCGCGACTGGTGCCCTACCTGGGCACCCTGTTCAGGTATACATCAGAGAATAGCAGCGGAACATACATGAAACTTATAAAATAAAATAACGACAGATTAAACCACAGGTTAGCCGATAAGGCTACCTTCCTGGACACATATACATATACATAACAACAGCAGTTACATCCCTTTCTTTTTTACAAACCGACCCACAACATGTAACTACAGACCTCTAAGAATTACAACTGCGGCGGGACAGGGCCCCGCCATACCCCTGAATGTACATAAGTCTACCACATCAGGGAAACCGTACCAAAAGACAAGCCTCCGGAGTGAAAGGGGCTTCTTTCCAAAAACTGAACAGAGATCCTAAGAGCAAGGATCACCAACCTGTGTACCTATCACCTGCGGGCATGAGCGGCCTCGAAGTCGATTACAACAGTGCAGAGTATGGAATGTAAATAAAATGCAATAACCAAATCATATCAGTATAAAAGAATGTCATTTTAACTCCTGAAATCAATCATATATTAACCGTTCCTTTCCTTCTTTCGATAAGATTTAACAACATATTCTTACATACTTACTTAAGAGTTTAATCCAGCCTTTTTCACATAACTTACATATCTTACATAACATAATCCGGCCCATTTGCGGGACACGGTGTACTGATGAATCATGTGACATAATCCGCCCGCGTGGGGCTCGATTATCTTGTGGAATCATATAACATAATCCGGCCCGCTGTGGGGCTCGATTGTCTTGTGGAATCATATAACATAATCCGGCCCGCTGTGGGGCTCGGTGTCTTGTGGAATCATATAACATAATCCGCCCGCTTTGTGGGCTCGGTGTCTTGTGGAATCATATAACATAATCCGCCCGCCGGGCCTTGCATCGTGGAATCATATAACATAATCCCGCCCGCCTGTGGGGCTCGGTGTACTGTGGAATCATATAACATAATCCCGCCCGCTTTGTGGGCTCGGTGTATCTCATAACGTAATCCCACTGTGTAGGCTCGGTGTATTCATAACGTGTCCGGCACATGTGTAGGCTCGGTGTGATTTTCCTTACGTAACATTTTTAAACCATCTTATTACTTCTTCTTAAGTCGTCATAACAACTTCCCATAAAGCTGTTATAACAACCTTTCGTTTTAGAGAACTTAAGACACTTTATTCTTACAACAGTTAGGAAAACTGGATCCAAAGATACTACGTACATACATACTTAAAAAGAATCGTATCGCTTAAAACTTCATAATCCTTAAAAGACAATCAAAGTTCTTAGTCTTAAAACTTCATAACATACTTCCTTAAAATCCCATTGTCTTATACTTGTAAAAAAAAATATAAAGTTCCATACACTTCCAAAACCAAGTAACTTATTCTCTTAAAATCATATAACTTCCACTTTTAAAATCAATCCCCTTTTCACATATAAATTCAAGTCATTTTCGAACATAAAATCCACTTACTTACTTTAAACAAATCAAGACACATAGCCTTTAAATCAAATCTCATAATTTCCTAACCATTCTTACTAACGTCTCCCATAAGACCTAGTAAGGACTTAGGCCAATTTAAACATACTCTTAACTTAGATTCAACAATGTAAATACTTAACTTCTAAGAGTAGAAGGAATCTTGAAATACTATCACATGGATATTTCATACGTAGGATCATGCCAAAGAAAGTAGAGGTTCACATACCTCGCGACGATTGTCGACAAGTAGCAAAATGCTCCAAAGTACTTCAACCTATCATGGCCACAATACGTCCATTAACCTCTTACTTTAAACGTAGAATATCCTAAGTGCCAAGTCACTAAATTCTACGGAAAATCGGACAGCACCTCCTTTGTTTTTACTAACTTTGCCACCTTTTTCAAGGCCGAATACAATAACCAAACAACCCCAATTGGCTCACCACAATCTATAAGGTAGTCCAATACTAATAATTAACTAACTATTACAAACTACAAGTACAAATTCGGTCATCTTGTGTTCAACAATACCAATTCTTAACCAATTTCCAATTCAATCCAAATTGGTAGCATAACATGATATCAAGTCGCATTTGATTATAACAATCCATAATCTTTAAGTAATTAACATGCGACTATTCTAATAACGATCAAATTGTAATCCAACTTAACATGGCCTACATTACATTTCGAACTTCCAAGACTACAATCGATCTATAATCCTTATAAACTTCAACTTAACAACTTCATGCTAGCAACATGTAAAGCTAACAACAACAATATAAATATATATAATCTTGTAACACTTTTAAAAGACAAGATTATACCTTAACGATTCTTAATCCAATTCCAATCCGAAGTCGCTCCTTAGTAGTTTAGAACCTCTCCAAGACACTTCAATCCGTTTGTTGAGACCCTTAGAACAACACCAACAATCTTCCTTCAAACCTCCAATCCAAAACCTAGAAAGCCACTAGGTTTTCACTTTGCGACTAATACGAAAACTCTCTTTTTCCGGGATTTTTCTATTGAGATACACTTACAAAACCCTCATGAACCTTGGTTTAAAGTGTGGGGCTTATTGGACAAGAAACAAAAAAATTTCCTCCTAGAAACTCACTAAAGCCGAGAGCTCTTCTCCCCTCTCTAAGTGTTGAAATATTTTCTAAGTGTTTGGACAAAGTCTTGCTACTACTAGTATAATAAAGGGTCATGGAGGGACAAGATGCAACCATTTGGGTGGCTAGGATAAGCTCTACTTAAATATCAAGACCTTGTGGCCCCTTTGACTTAGTCAAGATTGTCAAGCTACACTTGCAAGACTTGTTCATCCAAGACTTTATGGTAAATGACCATTAAGGGCATGCCTAATTCGACCAAGGCATCACTAAGGGGGGGTGACACGTGTCGCCCTCCCATTCATCACAACAAAACATTTTCCGACAAATTCATAATTCCGATAAATTTTTACTCGTCTCAAACCTTAACCTTTGAGTTCTTACGTACGTTCTTAAAACATGTCTTGTAAATATGGGGTGTAACATTCTTCCCCCCTTAGAAACATTCGTCCCCGAATGTTCTTTCGGAGTCAATCTTTATAATTTGCGACATAGTTTCCTTTCACAACCCCAACATACCAACAATGCCACACATGGCCCTAATACCGCCACGCATATCATCCATCATAAGCCCAAAAGAGATTATATTTTCGTACTTCCAACTCCTTAACATACATACATAACTTCCTTACCAATTACCCTAATCTTTGGAGTCACTCTGAAGACAATATAAGGTCATTTCCGCCACGACTGGTTAGGTGGGCAGCGTCCACGAACCCGTAAAACAATTAACTAGACTTGGGCCTTGCACCCTCGTGACCCTGTCACGTAGCGGAACTACTACGAACTGATCCCACTCCATTTCAGGCCATGAGGAGACCCGTAACAGGTCCTCAACCCGTCTCAGCATCACACTTAACTCTTATCCTTGGTCTATAATAAATCTTTCTACCCGAGAAGACCTTGTACATCAAAGGTCTCAGCGGTCAGCAATATTCTTAGGCTCGCAATTTCCATGCCCCAAGCCTACCTTATCAGTCCCCCCGTAAACGGGTACAAAAACTTCTCATAAAACCAAAACCATGTTGTCTCGATCACAACAACCATTACTTACTCTATACGGACCTCATCCGTACAATTCTCTTAAGCCTACTACGCAGCTTAATCTATTAACATGACATTCTGTTAAGTTCCTTAACATGGCTTCTTAAGGGTTCACTACCCTATCAGCCGACTCATCCTTTCCCAAAAATCTCAAAATAAACCACAAGACCTTGGCGAAAATTCATTAACTATTCCATACTTTCCCGGTATCTAGTTAGTCTTTACCAATTCCTGGTACTCTAAAATCATTCTAGGCAACACGCGTCTGACCCTCATACATAACTCCGTATAGATGTATGTCACAATACCAACTATACTATAATCATTACCAACCTGGATACGCAATCCACATAGTCATTCCTGGGTCACTGCTGCCTTTCTCGTAGCTGCAATCAACATAACTCGTTAGGGAGGGACGACCCTAACAATACAGCTCTATCGCACGATCTCAGAGTGAGAAGAATGGAAACCATTCCTAAATGTCCTGCAGCCTCCTGATTATAGATGTGGTGCACAACACACCGATAATCAAGACTCTACTAGACACGGTCTGTAGACACTTTCCGAGGACTAACTGCTCTGATACCACTTTTGTCACGACCCGGGCCTCGAGCATCGGTGCCCTACCGGGCACCTGTTCGTATACATCGAGAGAATAGCAATGAACATACATGAAACTTATAAAATAAAATAACGACAGATTAAACCACGTGTTAGCCGATAAGGCTACCTTCCCGACACATATACATATCATAACAACAGCTTACATCCCTTTTTTTTACAAACCGACCCACAACATGTAACTACGGACCTTAAGAATTACAAGCTGCGGCGGGACGGGCCCGCCATACCTGAATGTACATAAGTCTACCACATCGGAAACCGTACTAAAAGACAAGCCTCGGAGTGAAAGGGCTTCTTTCCAAAATCGAGCAGAGATCCTAAGAGCGAGGATCACCAACCTGTACCTATCACTGCGGGCATGAATGCAACCCAAGAAATCGATCTAACAGTGCAGAGTATGGAATGAAATAAAATGCAATAACCAAATCATATCTGTATAAAAGAATGTCATTTTAACTCACGAAATCAATCATATATTAAGTTCCTTTCCTTCTTTCGATAAGATTTAACAACATATTCTTACATACTTACTTAAGAGTTTAATCCAAATTTTTCACATAACTTACATATCTTACATAACATAATCCGCCCATTTGCGGGACACGGTGTACTGATGAATCATGTGACAAAATCCGACCCGCCTGTGGGGCTCGGTGTACTGTGGAATCATATAACATAATCCGGCCCGCCTGTGGGGCTCGGTGTACTGTGGAATCATATAACATAATCTGCCCGCCGTGGGGCTCGGTGTCTTGTGGAATCATATAACATAATCGGCGCTGTGGGGCTCGGTGTCTTGTGGAATCATATAACATAATCGCCCGCGTGGGGCTCGGTGTCTTGTGGAATCATATAACATAATCCGCCCGCTGTGGGGCTCGGTGTCTTGTGGAATCATATAACATAATCCCGCCTTTGTGGGGCTCGGTGTCTTGTGGAATCATATAACATAATCCGCCACTTTGTGGGGCTCGGTGTCTTGTGGAATCATATAACATAATCCGCCCTTTGTGGGGCTCGGTGTCTTGTGGAATCATATAACATAATCCGGCCTGTGGGGCTCGGTGTATCTCATGCATGTCAACGTATCCGTGTAGGCTCGGTGTATTTCATAACGTAATCCGGCCTATGTGTAGGCTCGGTGTGATTTTCCTTACGTAACATTTTTAAACCATCTTATTACTTCTTCTTAAGTCGTCATAACAACTTCCCATAAAGCTGTTATAACAACCTTTCGTTTTAGAGAACTTAAGACACTTTATTCTTACATGATTAGGAAACTGGATCCAAAGATACTACGTACATACATACTTAAAAAGAATCGTATCGCTTAAAACTTCATAATCCTTAAAAGACAATCAAAGTTCTTAGTCTTAAAACTTCATAACATACTTCCTTAAAATCCCATTGTCTTATACTTGTAAAAAAAAATATAAAGTTCCATACACTTCCAAAACCAAGTAACTTATTCTCTTAAAATCATATAACTTCCACTTTTAAAATCAATCCCCTTTTCACATATAAATTCAAGTCATTTTCGAACATAAAATCCACTTACTTACTTTAAACAAATCGAGACACATAGCCTTTAAATCAAATCTCATAATTTCCTAACCATTCTTACTAACGTCTCCCATAAGACCTAGTAAGGACTTAGGACAATTTAAACATACTCTTAACTTAGATTCAACAATGTAAATACTTCTTAACTTCTAAGAGTAGAAGGAATCTTGAAATACTATCACATGAATATTTCATACGTAGGATCATGCCAAAGAAAGTAGAGGTTCACATACCTCGCGACGATTGTCAACAAGTAGCAAAATGCTCCAAAGTACTTCAACCTATCATGGCCACAATACGTCCATTAACCTCTTACTTTAAACGTAGAATATCCTAAGTGCCAAGTCACTAAATTCTACGGAAAATCGGACAGCACCTCCTTTGTTTTTACTAACTTTGCCACCTTTTTCAAGGCCGAATACAATAACCAAACAACCCCAATTGGCTCACCACAATCTATAAGGTAGTCCAATACTAATAATTAACTAACTATTACAAACTACAAGTACAAATTCGGTCATCTTGTGTTCAACAATACCAATTCTTAACCAATTTCCAATTCAATCCAAATTGGTAGCATAACATGATATCAAGTCGCATTTGATTATAACAATCCATAATCTTTAAGTAATTAACATGCGACTATTCTAATAACGATCAAATTGTAATCCAACTTAACATGGCCTACATTACATTTCGAACTTCCAAGACTACAATCGATCTATAATCCTTATAAACTTCAACTTAACAACTTCATGCTAGCAACATGTAAAGCTAACAACAACAATATAAATATATATAATCTTGTAACACTTTTAAAAGACAAGATTATACCTTAACGATTCTTAATCCAATTCCAATCCGAAGTCGCTCCTTAGTAGTTTAGAACCTCTCCAAGACACTTCAATCCGTTTGTTGAGACCCTTAGAACAACACCAACAATCTTCCTTCAAACCTCCAATCCAAAACCTAGAAAGCCACTAGGTTTTCACTTTGCGACTAATACGAAAACTCTCTTTTTCCGGGATTTTTCTATTGAGATACACTTACAAAACCCTCATGAACCTTGGTTTAAAGTGTGGGGCTTATTGGACAAGAAACAAAAATTTTTCCTCCTAGAAACTCACTAAAGCCGAGAGCTCTTCTCCCCTCTCTAAGTGTTGAAATATTTTCTAAGTGTTTGGACAAAGTCTTGCTACTACTAGTATAATAAAGGGTCATGGAGGGACAAGATGCAACCATTTGGGTGGCTAGGATAAGCTCTACTTAAATATCAAGACCTTGTGGTCCCTTTGACTTAGTCAAGATTGTCAAGCTACACTTGCAAGACTTGTTCATCCAAGACTTTATGGTAAATGACCATTAAGGGCATGCCTAATTCGACCAAGGCATCACTAAGGGGGGGTGACACGTGTCGCCCTCCCATTCGTCACAACAAAACGTTTTCCGACAAATTCATAATTCCGATAAATTTTTACTCGTCTCAAACCTTAACCTTTGAGTTCTTACGTACGTTCTTAAAACATGTCTTGTAAATACGGGGTGTAACACTTATGCTTGAGCAAAAAAAGATATGACCATCCCTCTGCCTTTATTTCTGATCTGATCTGTCATCTTCCTGTTGTTGTTCTTCAGCAGAGGTCAAAAGTGTCCCTTGTGCATATTCCCAGAATATTTGATCTTCACATCGCATTTGCAGTTGAAGTCTTTTATGTTGTTTGCCTGTTGTTGTTATTCATTCTTTGATCTTGTCCATCATGTTGATCATTTGATCTTGTCCACCATATTTCCTGATTGTTGTGTTATTTCTGCTGTGGTGCTTTACCTACCTCTTATTCTACCATCAGTGGACTGAGCACTAAGTGCTAATACCACACACTATTGGTAAAACAAGAAGTATACCAGTGTGCCTTAAGAACATCCTCAGCTCTAGTGCTGGTCTGTTGCTGCACTATCCTTGAAGGTTCTTCCCTTATTCTAATTTAGCAAGTGCATAATAGGTTTTTCTATGTATTATGCATTTAGCAAGTGCATAATAGGATTTTCTACGTACTATGCATTTATCAAGTGCATAGTAAGCGTTTCTACGTACTATGCATCTAGCAAATGCATAATAGGTTTTTTACGCACTATGCATTTAACAAGTGCATAATAGGTGTTTTTATGTACTATGCATTTAGTAAGTGCATAATAAAGTTTTTACGTACTATGCATTTAGCAAGTGCATTATAGGTTTTTCTACATACTATATATTTAGCAAGTTCATAATAAGTTTTAGGCCAATCAGAGACCATCGACCAGATGCTAGAAAATTTGTGTGCTAATACCCACCGAAAGTGTAAAAAATGGTCATGACTAAGTTATGGATGTCGATTAACAACCTATTTTTGATGTACTGGGTGAATTTTAGAAAATTTGTGTGCTAATACCCAACGAAAGTGTAAAAAATCACGAATTTGAGTTCCTAGGCATAGAAAATCAATAAAATTCGACATTGGCCATGACAAAGTAATGGGTGTCAATCACAAGACTGTTTGTGATGAACCGTGTGAATTATAGGTCAATTAGAGATCGTCGATCGGTTTCTAGAAAATTTATGTGCTAATATCCACCAAAAGTGTAAAAAATCACGAATTTGAGTTCCTATGCTTAGAAAATCAATAAAATTCGACATCGGCCATGACAAAGTAATGGGTGTCGATCACAAGACTGTTTGTGATGAATCGTGTGAATTTTAGGCCAATCAGAGACCGTTTATAGGATTCTAGAAAATTTATGTGCTAATATCTATCAAAAGTGCAAAAAATCACGAATTTGAGTTTCTAGGCTTAGAAATGCAATAAAATGTGACATTTGCCATGACTAAGTTATGGGTGTCGATAAGCAACCTATTTTTGATGGACTGGGTGAATTTTAGATCAATTAGAGATCGTCAACCGAATAAAATCTGTGTGCTAATAATACCCACCGAAAGTGTAAAAAAATCACGAATTTGAGTTTTTAGGCTTAGAAATTCAATAAAATTCGACATCGGCCATGACGGAGTAATGGGTGTCGATCACAAGACTGTTTGTGATGAACTGTGTGAATTTTAGGCCAATCAGAGACTGTTTATCCCATTCTAGAATATTTATGTGCTAATATCCACAAAAAGTGCAAAAAATCACCAATTTGAATTTTTAGGCTTAGAAATGCAATAATATGTGACGTTGGTCATGACTAAGTTATGGGTGTCGATCAGCAGCCAATTTTTGATGGACTGGGTGAATTTTAGACTAATCAGAGACCGTCAACCGAATTTTAGAAAATCTGTGGGCTAATACCCACCGAAAGTGCAAAAAATAGCGAATTTGAGTTTCTGTTAGGCATATTTATATACACTTTTTGAGTCATTTTAGTTAATATTTTAATCATTTTTGGTGTGTTTAGTATAGTATTTGGTTTGTTTTTCTTTCTTTTGAGTCACAACGGTAAAAATGGAGAAATGACAATAAGAAGAGAAAATGAGCATATTTGAGATGGAATTGCACAAGAAAAGGGCAAAGAAATGAAATCTAAAAAGTCCCGGGAAGTGTAGAAGAAATCAGACGAAGTCCGGATGAAAACAGAACACCGAAACAAAATCTGCCAGAAAAATGCCTCAGGCGCTGGGCGCCTGGAAGCAGCGCCGCGGCGCTTGTCCCCTAAAATCCTGATTTCACTGCAGTATTTTCGGAGCCGCGACACCGGTTTGCAGGGCCGCGGCGCCAACGCAGGATTTTTGAGTTTCTGAGCCGAATTTGACACGTTTTCAGGGTCCGAAAGGGACATCTTTTCCTAGCTATATAATCTGTAAACCCTGCTGATTCCATGAATTCATTCCATCATTGTACATACAACACAACTCTTTGAGGCAAGTTCTAAGTATTTTCTTTCTCTTTTCTTTGTTTTTATTTCAGTTCATGTTGGAGATTGTATTAGTTCTTAGCGTGACTATGGCTAGGCATTTCCTATTAAATCGCTTGAAACTCTTATCCATGACTTAATGCATTAATTTGGTTTCTTCTTCATATAGTTAAGATTTATTCAATAGTTGTTTTGATTGCTTGGTAATTAACTGATCACTAGTTATCATCACTTATATGATTTCGAATCGAAATCCGAAAGGGGAGATTTGAATATGCTATAATTGAATAAACATAGGTTAAAATCGTGGACGAAAGTACCCCGATACTTGTGTAGCATAATAGATTACTGTTCTTAATCTTCCTATGTAGTAAATCCTATCATAGAAATATAGAAGGGTTCTGCACTGGGGTTGAGTGATTATATATCCTAACCGGAATATAAGACAGTTTAGTTAACCGTTATCTTAACGTAAAAGAAGAGGTCAATCTAGTTGTATTAAAGATTGAATAGAGTGGATAGTTGAGGATCTTGGAAGCCCTAATTCTCCATCATAACTGATTTAAACCAAAGTATTTTCATAATTAGTTTATTTCCTGCAGTAGTTTTAATTATTAGTCTAAAAACCCAAACCAATTTACGTTCACCAAATAGAAACTAAAGCTTAGATAATCGGTAATTGAAAACCAGTCTCTGAGGACGATATTCGGTCTTACCTAGACTATATTACTTGTTACGATACGTACACTTGCGTTAAGCGTGTGGAAAATCGCTAACAGTTTCTTAGTTTAGAAGTGCAATAATACATGACGTCGACCATAACGAAGTAATGGGTGTCGATCACTAGACTGTTTGTGATGAACCGTGTGAATTTTAGGCCAATCATGGACCGTCGATCGGATTCTAGAAATTTTATGTGCTAATATCCACCAAAAGTGCAAAAATCACGAATTTGAGTTTCTAATAATGCAATAATATGTGACGTTTGTCATGACTAAGTTATGGGTGTCGATAAGAAACCTATTTTTGATGGACTGGGTGAATTTTAGACCAATCAGAGACCGTCAACCGAATTTTAGAAAATCTGTGTGCTAATTAACCCACTGAAAGTGTAAAGCTCACAAATTTGAGTTCATAGGTTTAGAAATACAATAAAATTCGACATCGGCCATGACAAAGTAATGAGTGTCGATCACAAGACTGTTTGTGATGAAACGTGTGAATTTTAGGCCAATTTGAGATCGTCGATCGGATTCTAGAAAATTTATGTGCTAATATCCACCAAAAGTGCAAAAAATCATGAATTTGAGTTTCTTGGCTTAGAAATGCAATAATATGTGACATTGGCCATGACTAAGTTATGTGTGTCTATCAGAAACCTATTTTTGATGGACTCGGTGAATTTTAGACCAATTAGAGACCGTCAACCAAATTTTAGAAAATCTGTGTGCTAATACCTACCGAAAATTTAAAAATCACGAATTTGAGTTCCTAGGCTTCGAAAATCCATAAAATTCGACATCGGCCATGACAAAGTAATGGGTGACGATCACAAGACAGTTTGTGATAAACCGTGTGAATTATAGGCCAATCAGAGACCGTTTATCGGATTCTAGATTATTTATTTGCTAATATCCACCAAAAGTGCAAAAAATCACCAATTTGAATTTTTAGGCTTAGAAATGCAATAATATGTGACGTTGGCCATGACTAAGTTATTTTTTTAAGCAATTCCTTGACTCACGGCCCAAGCAATTTTATATATATAAAAAGGAATACAGGGGGCCCCCGTAGGGGAAAATACATTGCATATCAGCAGGAGTGCAAAAAGAAAGAAGAAACAAAAATCAAATAAGCAATGATCATCACCGAGTTTATAACATACTCGATAATGACACTACAAATGCGGATACAAACAAAATGAAGATACAATGTAAGCCTAAAGCTATAAACTACCTCAGGGCTCACAAAATCTTCAATTTGCAGTGTCTCAACTCTGTCCTCCTCCAGGTACTCTAAAAATCTGATCATCTAGGTCCTGGATCTGGATCTGGTAGTAATAGATGACGATGCCCGAAGTGTAATCTTCGGAGCAACTCTCTGTACTGGAACCAATGGAACCGGGTCTGGCTGTGCCATCAGTGCATCTGTCATGGCCCTGAGTATCCGATCTAACTCCTCAGTACCAATCACCATGTATTTTCCTTTGCCTGGCTGTCCCATATCTGCTACCATCTGTTGCTCTGTACGGTGGTGAGTGTAGGGCTCATAAGCCTGCAACCTGTCCCTATTCCTATCAAGAGCCTCTCTAATGATATCCAAAGAAGGGCCGTAGTTGTTCGCGCCTGTCAATCCTGCCTGTCTCTGACTCCACAACTGTGCTGCTCTCGCTGCCCTGAAGGTCTTGATGAAATATGTGCACTGCTCAATTAACTTCATCACCATTCGCAATCTCAGATCCTGAATATCTCTGTTCCTAATCGAAACAGCCCCATTCGAACCAATCGGTAGCGCTGGTGTAACCTGTGGAATCTCAGCAGCCTATTTTGGATGGACTGAGTGAATTTTAGACCAATCAGAGTCCGTCAACCGAATTTTAGAAAATCTGTGTGCTAATACCCATCGAAAGTGCAAAATATAACAGTTTCTTAGTTTAGCAATGCAATAATACGCGACGTCGACCATAACGAAGTAATGGGTGTCGATTACAAGACTATTTGTGATGAACCGTGTGAATTTTAGGCCAATCAGGGGCCGTCGATCGGATTCTAGAAATTTTATGTGCTAATATCCACCAAAAGTTCAAAAATCACAAATTTGAGTTTCTAGACTTAGAAATGCAATAATATGTGACGTTGGCTATGACTAAGTTATGAGTGTCGATCAACAACTTATTTTTTGATGGACTGGGTGAATTTTAGACCAATTAGAGACCGTCAACCGAATTTTAGGAAATATGTATTAACCCACCGAAAGTGTAAAAAATCACGAATTATGTATGCTTACCTTGGCACTTTATGTGGATGTCTCTATTTCCTGAGGATCAAAAGGGGTTAAAACCTGAAGAGAGATACATATTGTTTGGTTGTTTTGTTAAATTTGACAATGTCTGGTGTCAATTCCTGTCAATCTGAGTCTAGTTTCGGTCTGATATAGTTATTGAGGTCAATCTAGTTTGTCTACACGGATTTTAGTAACTAATGTGGGTTCAGGGTTCAGGGTTCGGGGTTCGGGGTTCGGGGTTTAGGGTTTAGTTTTTTTTTTTTTAAAGTAATCATCCAGGCACGTTGGCCCAGGTTTTTATTAATAACAGAAAGGAAATGGGGCCCAGAAGGGAAATACAAACTAATAAAGGGATAGTCCTTTACTTCGCCTGCTAGTCCTATCTAGGCGAAGCTAATGTCTATCCCGAATGTAAAAAGAAAGAAGAAGCTAAGATCAGATAAGCTATGATCATCATAGAGTTTATAATGCACTCTATGATGATATTACAAATGATGATACTAAGGTAGAGTAGTAATATAAGAACAAAGCTAGGAAATCTAAACTCTGAACTTATAAAATCTTCTAACCTATGTACCTTTTCCTCCTTGTCTTCTAGTAGTCCATTGTATTGAATCATTTCTTCCTTGATCTAGTTGTAACAGACAATGGGATTGTCGGCTTACTAGCTTTCTTCCGTTGGCGTAGATTATGTGTTGATGAGGTCCCCACTCCTTTCTTAGGTGGACTGGGTATTGTTGCCTCTAGTCTCTTCATCTCTTCAAACATATTTTCAGGGTCAGGGACACCATGAAACATGTGTCCAAGTGCTACCTGAAGCTCCTCATCATCTAGAATGTCCTCATCTGAGTCTTCCACAGCAAGTGGGCTTGGTTCTGGTTCAAACATTTCCATGGCCCATTCCTGTCTATCTTACGAGGGACAAACATCTCCAAATATTCCTTTACAGTGAAGTGTGCATTTCGATTGCTTAGGGTGTTCTTTAAAACATCCTCAAACTTTGTCATCCCACAGAAGTCACCTTCCATTTCCATTTCCCTATCAAAGGCCTCCCGAAGTAATGCTATGTCTGATTCTGACCACTTATGCTCATAATCATTATTAGAATCTTCTCCATCCGTCTCACACCACTTCCTCCTTACACTATCAGTATCAAAAGTTTTGGAGGTGGTAGGGTTATTGGAAGGTATATCTGATGAAGATTTATTAAGAGTACAAGGTTGTGGAGGAAAAGAGAAGGCATTTTTAAGCCAATTTTGGGCAGTTGAGTTTTTTGAGGTAGTGGGCTTTGAATTAGTTTTGGGCTTATTGGTAGATGTTATTTGAGGAAGGGTAGTGGAGCCCGTATCCGAAACAGAATTTGGGCTTGAATTTTCTTGGATTTTTTGAATTGTGTTTGGGCTTTGGATTTGGGCTTTATTATTTAAAGATTTTAAAGGGGTAATGGTTTTTGGTTGGGGATTTCTTTGGTCCAGGTTTGAAGTCCGTTTTGGATGTTGGGCCGGGTTTCCGGGTCTGGTTTCCGGGTCGGGTCGGGTCAGTGGGTTGGGTAGGGTTTCCGATGGTTTTTTAGGGTTTAGAGGGGTGGTTTCGACGGAGGGGGGTGGGGATTGATGTCTGGCCCATGGCGAGAGTAGGGTAAGTGGTCCACGGGGTTAAGGGTCTGAATTAGAACGGGTCATAGGGTCGGGTCGGGTTAGAATATCGGGTAGGGTTTCACGTTAATTTTGTGGGGTTTCGGATCCGGAGAGTAGGTCGAGGGTGGGGTGGATCTGGTAGGGGTGGGGTCGGAGTCTGGGATATAGGTCGGGTTAACGAGTCGGGTCGGGTCATGGTGTCGGGTAGGGTTTTAAAGGGCGGTTTAGGATTTTTGGTAGTGGTTTCGGTTGTAGTGGTTTTGACGAGGGGGGTAGGTGGGTTTGTGGGTGGGGGGTTGGGTCTGGGGGGGTGGGGGTGCTATCTGGGCTACGGGTCGGGTCGTGGGTAGGGTTGCTGTAGGTTGGGTGGCGGCTAAGGTTTGGGAGGGTAGTTTAGGGTTAGGGTTTAGTGGTATTGGGCTAGGGTTTTTGCTAGGGTTAGGCCCAGCAGCAATGGCGGCTGCTGGGCATGGGCTGAGGGGTGTGACGACGGGGGGGTGGTGGTCAGGTGGGTCGGAGCTAGGGTTCCGGCGGTCAGGGTGGCCGCCGGTAGGGTTCAGGGGGGGTTTTCCGGCGCCGTCATTTTTTCCGGCGTCGGAAATTATTATTTGGCTCGTATTTTTTGAGTTTTTCGACGGGAGGGACTGTTTTGACGTGGAGGTGGTGTTTCGGACCACCATGTTGGCCGGAATTGCTTCCCCCGACGCCAAAACAGTAGAAAATGATGATTTTTGGTTCGGATTTGTGGTTTTTCTATTATTTTTTCCCGTAACCACCTTCCAACCATCGGATTTGTTGGATTTCGGATCTGGAAGTGTAGTTTTGGAGGAAGAAGGAGGAAGAGTAGGGTTTTGAGATTTACCTTTGTCAATAGCCGCTGATTCCTCCATCAATCCATCACCTTTGTCATCCTTCTTTGGTCTCAAATCCGGATTTAATTTCCAACATCCTTCCATATCATGTCCTTGAAGTTTGCAATTAGTACAAAACTTAGGCATAAAATCAAACATAATTTTCTGCATCTTTGAATGTACAAGTCCATTCTTCTTGAAAGAAATTTTAATTTTTTGAGGATGAACTTTCAATAAGTCCACTTCAACCTTAACTCTAGCACAACTTGGCCTTGTCTTCTTCATGGTGGCCGAATCTAGGGTTATAGGTTTCCCCACCGCCGCCGCCAACGAGAATAAGGCCGATTGGCCAAAGAAATTCGGCGGAAGATTGGGAAATGAGATCCATCCCCAAGCAATATTGGATTCCTCCTCTGGATTGAAATCAACATCCCAAATAAATGTTCTCATTAACAACATTTTATTCTTTTCTTT
This sequence comes from Przewalskia tangutica, assembly GCA_029844215.1. Lineage (NCBI taxonomy): Eukaryota > Viridiplantae > Streptophyta > Magnoliopsida > Solanales > Solanaceae > Przewalskia > Przewalskia tangutica. The sequence goes on from CM056727.1 coordinate 2,221,288, forward strand.
AATCCAAAAACTAGGGCTTGACATTAAGATATCATAATCTTCTTCAATTGAACATCGAATAAGAATATGACGATTATACAACAAACCTATTGTAACCTCAGATTTAAGGCCACATTGTTTAGGAATCTCCTTCCTTAGAAAATCAAAATCCGTCCAACCATTTGAAAACTTACCAATAACTGCAAGTTTCAAATCTTGTTCTTGAATCATAGAATTAATTTCTTCCTCTTCAAACATAACCATAGGCTCACCATGAAGGTACGTGATGGGCTTAATGGGCACGGAAAATGAGGAGGAAAATGAGGAGGAAAGGGGGAGGACGACGGCGCTGCTAGGGTTTCCAGCCGCCGTCGTCGCTGTCAAGGGGAAAACCGACGGGGAGGGGGTCGATTTGACCACATCTAAGAAGGTAGGGGGGTGGGCAGTGACGGAGGGGTGGTGGCCGACCACAGGAGGTGGCCGGCCGGTGGCCGTGACGGCCATGGTGGCCGGAAAAAGGTGGCGGCTGCCTTAGGGTTTGACCGAAATATTGAGGAGAGAGGGGAGAGCAAAATTTTCCTAGTTAAATGTTGGCTTTATTTTAAAATGTTGGCTTTATTTAGCCGTTGAGTGGTTAATTATTAGTCATTTTTAGCGCGTGGTCTCGGGTTCGAATCCTTCTTATCAACAGACCCCCCCTCCGGCCTGGACCTACGGAATCGCCCTCCGCTTGTCCCTACACGTTTGGAGGATTTTTTATGAGTAATTCCATCCGTGTTAGAGACTTAGGGTTAGCTACTCCCTTTGCCCCTGCAGAATGACAATTAATCTCACCTCTGCTGATATGGGGAATCGAACCCTTGACCTCCCTCGCATGGTATCCTTAGCCTAACCTTTGACCATTGGGCCAAATGCTGTTGGATGAGTTTAGAGTTTAGGGTTTAGGGTTTGGGGTTTGGGGTTTGGGGTTTGGGATCTGGGGTCTGGGGTTTAGGGTTTAGGGTTTAGGGTTTAGGGTTTTAGGTTTTAGGGTTTTAGGGTTTAGGGTTTAGGGTTTAGGGTTTAGTTTTTTTTTTTTGAATAATCATCCAGGCACGTTGGCCCAGGTTTTTTATTAATAACAGAAAGAAAATGGGGCCCCGAAGGGAAATACAAACAAATAAAGAGATAGCCCTTTACTTCGCCTGCTAATCCTATCTAGGCGAAGCTAATGTCTATCCCGAATGTAAAAAGAAAGAAGAAGCTAAGATCAGATAAGCTATGATCATCATAGAGTTTATAATGCACTCTATGATGATGTTACAAATGATGATACTAAGGTAGAGTAGTAATATAAGAACAAAGCTAGGAAATCTAAACTCTGAACTTATAAAATCTTCTAGCCTATGTACCTTTTCTTCCTTGTCTTCTAGTAGTCCTTGGTATAGAATCATTTCTTCTTTGATCTAGTTGTGACAGACAAAGGGATTGTCGGCTTACTAGCTTCCTTCCGTTGACGTAGATTATGTGTTGATGAAGTCCCCGCTCCTTTCTTAGGTGGACTGGGTATTGCTGCCTCTAATCTCTTCATCTCTTCAAACATATTTTCAGGGTCAGGGACTCCATGAAACATGTGACCAAGTGCTATCTGGAGTTCTTCATTATCTAGTACGTCTTCATCTGAACATTCTTCAACAGCAAGCGGCCATGGTTCTGGGTCAAACATTTCCAATGCCCATTCCTGTCTATCTTCTTCGGAGGGAACAAACATCTCCAAATATTCCTTTACAGTGAGGTGAGCGTTCCGACTGCTTAGGGTGTCCTTTAGAACATCCTCAAACTTTGTCATACCACAGAATTCACCTTCTATTTCCATTTCCTTATCAAAGGCCTCCCGAAGTACTGCTATATCAGATTCTGACCACTTGTGCTCATAATCATTATTAGACTCTTCTCCATCCGTCTCACACCACTTCCTCCTTATACTATCAGTCTCAAAAGTTTTGGAAATGGTAGGGTTATTGGAAGGTATATCTGATGAAGATTTATTTAGAGTACAAGGTTGTGGAGGGAAAGAGAAGACATTTTTAAGCCAATTTTGGGCAGTTGGGTTTTTTGAGGTAGTGGGCTTTGAAATAGATTTGGGCTTATTGGTTGATGTTATTTGAGGGTGGGTAGTGGAGCCCGTATCCGAAATAGAATTTGGGCTTGAATTATCTTGGTTTTTTTGAATTGTATTTGGGCTTTGGATTTGGGCTTTTTTATTTAAAGGTTTTAAAGTGGTTATGGTTTGTGGTTGGGGGATTTCTTTGGAGTGCAGGGGTGGGAGTGCGTATTGGTTGTTGTTGGATTTAGCCGGGGTTAAGTCGGGTCGGGTCAGTGGGTTGGGTAGGGTTTCCGTGAGTTTTTTAGGGTTTAGGGTGGGGGTTTCGACGGAGAAGGGTGGGGATTGATGTCTGACCCATGGCAGAGAGGGGGGGTAGGGTAGGTGGGCCACAGGGGTTTAGTGTCGGGGCAGAATGTGACCGGGTAAGTGGGTCGGGTCGGGTCAAAACCGCTTGTAGGGTTTCGACGGGTATTGTTTCGGATGTGGGGTGTTGGTTGGGGGTGGTGGGGGTGTGTTTGGATGGGGGGGTGGATCTGGAAGGAGTTGGGTGAGTGATTTGGGTTGTTGGGTCGGGTCGGTTTAGTGGGTCGGGTCGGGTCAGAACACCGGGTAGGGTTTCGACGTTATTTTTAGGGGTGGTTTCGGTTCGGGGTTGGGCGTGGGGGTGGGGATTGTTGATGGGGGTAGATCTGGAATTTAGTGGGGTAGTGGTGTGGGTCACGGGTTTGGTTAATGGGTCGGGTCGGGTCAAATGGGCGGGTAGGGTTTTCAAAGGGGGGTTGGCGGCTAGGGTTTTAGAGGGTGGATTAGGGTTTTTCGATAGTGGTTTTGGGCTAGGGTTAGGCCCATTAGCCTTGGCTGTGTGGTGTTGGACGAGGGGGGTGGGGGGGTACGTAGGTTGGGGGGTGGGTGTGGGAGCTGGGTCACGGATCGGGTCATGGGTAGGGTTTCCGTAATTGGGGTGGCGGCTAGGGATTTAGAAGTAGGATTAGGGTTAGGGCAAGGTGGTATTGGGCTAGGGTTGTAGTTAGGGTTAGGCCCAGCTGCCATGGCGGCTGCTGGGCTAGGGCAGATGGGGGCGTCAGATGAGGGCGTTTAGGGTTTGGGGTTTGGGGTTTGGGGTTTAGGGTTTAGGGTTTAGGGGTTTAGGATTAGGGGTTAGAGGGTTAGGGGTTTAGGGGTTTAGGGTTTAGGGTTTATGGCTTAGGGCTTAGGGTTTAGGGTTTAGGGTTTGGGGTTTAGGGTTTGGGGGTTTGGGGGTTTGGGGTTTGGTGTTTGGGTTTAGGGGTTTAGGGTTTAAGTGCAGGTTCGGGGTTCGGGGTTCGGGGTTCGGGGTTCGGGGTTCGGGGTTCGGGGTTCGGGGTTCGGGGTTCGGGGTTCGGGGTTCAGGGGTTTAGGGGTTCGAGGTTCGGGGTTCGGGGGTTTATGGGTTCGGGGTTCGGGGTTCGGGGGTTTAGGGGTTCGGGGTTCGGGGTTGGGGTTCAGTTGAGTTGGGGTTGAGGTTGGGGTTTAGTTTTTTTGTTAAGTAATCATCCAGCACGTTGGCGTGTTATTTTATAAATAATGAAATAAAAAGGCCCATAGAATTACAAACTAATAAAGGGGATTAGTCCTTTACGTCGCCTGCTAGTCCTGTCTAGGCGAAGCATAGGTCTATCCCGAATGTAAAAAGAAAGAAGAAGCTAAAATCAAATAAACTATGATCATCATAGAGTTTATAATGCACTCTATGATGATATTACAAATTATGATACTAAGTAGAGTAGTAATATAAGAACAAAGCTAGGAAATCTAAACTCTGAACTTATAAAGTCTTCTAACCCAGGTATCTCTTCTTCCTTGTCTTCTTGAAGTCCATGATATAGGATCATTTCTTCATTGATCGAGTGGTAGCTGCGGAGAGTCGTTTTTAACTGTTTTCTTTCTTTGCTGGTGTGGGTGTGTTGATGAAGTCCCAACTTGTTGCATTGCTTCATCATATCTCCTCATCTCTTCAAGCATAGCTGGTGAATCTGACACTCCATGAAACATGTGACCAAGTGCTATCTGAAGATCCTCATCATCAAGTATCTCTTCATCTGATCCATACTCGGCAAATGAAGTGGGCTTGGATCTAAATCATACAATTCCATAGCCCATTCCTGTCTATCCTCTTCAGAGGGAACAAACATCTCCAAGTATTCCTTTACCGTGAAGTGTGCGTTCCGACTGCTTAGGGTGTGCTTTATAACATCCTCAAACTTCGTCATACCACAGAATTCACCTTCCATTTCCATTTCCCTATCAAAGGCCTCCCGTAGTAATGCTATATCAGATACTGACCACTTGTGCTCATAATCATTATTAGACTCTTCTCCATCCGTCTCACACCACTTCCTCCTTACACTATCAGTATCCAAAGGTTTGGTAAAGGTAGTGTTGTTGGAAGGTATGTCTGATGAAGATTTATTAAGGGTACAAGGTTGTGGAGGGAAAGAGAAGGCATTTTTAGCCAATTTTGGGCAGTTGGGCTTTTTGAGGTATTGGGCTTTGAATTATTTATGGGTTTGGTATTTGATTTTGTTTGAGGTTGAGTAGTGGAGCCCGTATCCGAAATAGAATTTGGACTTGGGATGTCTTGGTTTTTTTTAATTTCGGTATGTGGTGGGGCCACGGTTTTGGATTTTAGGGGGGTAATGGTTTGAGGTTGTGGGGGTATGTCTTGGAGTGCAGTGGTGGGGTGTGTTTACGATCTGGATCGGGTTGTCGGGTCGGGTCGGGTCGGGTCGGGGTGGGTAGGGTTCAAGCGGGTTTTTAGGGTTCTGACGTGTGGTTTCGACGGGGGTTGTTAAATGAATGGGCCTTGAGGGGATGGGCGGGGATCGAGGTGGTTAGGGTCGGGTCAGAGTTGGAGCGGGGTAGGGTGTCGGGTCGGGTCGGTTTAATGGGGAGGGTTTTAGCGTTATTTTTGATGGGTTTTCGGATGCAGGAGGTTGGGCGAGGGGTGGGGGTAAGTTGATGGGGTGGGGATCTGGTAGGTAGTAGGGTAGTGGTATGGGTCACGTGTCGGGTTAGTGGTCGGGATGGAGTCGGGTCGGGTTAGGAGTAAGGTAGGGTTTGGATGAGGTTTTAGGGTTTTTGAGGTGGTTTTTGGTTGAGGGTGGGCCGCGTGGGTGGAGGAGCGTGGGTGGGGGTGGAGTGCAGGAAGGGGGTGGGGGTGTGGTATGGGATGCGGGTCGGGTCATGGGTAGGGTTTCCGAAGATGGGTTGGCGGCTAGGGTTGGCGGCTAGGGTTTGGGTAGGTGGTTTAGGGTTAGGGTTTAGGGTTTAGGGTTTAGTTTTTTTTTTTTTTTTTTGAGTAATCATCTAGGCACGTTGGCCTAGGTTTTTATTAATAACAGAAATAAAAGGGGGCCCAGAAGGGAATAAAAGCGAATAGAGGAGTATTCCTTTACTTCGCCTGCTAGTCCTGTCTAGGCGAAGCATAGGTCTATCCCGAATGTAAAAAGAAAGACGAAGCCAAAATAAGATAAGCTATGATCATCATAGAGTTTATAATGCACTCTATAATGATGTTACAAATGATGATACTAAGGTAGAGTAATAATACAAGCATAAAGCTAGGAGCTCTAAACTCTGTACTTATAAAATCTTCAAACCCAAGTACCTTGTCCTCCTCTTCATCTAATAATCCCTGATATAAAATCATTTCTTCTTTGATCTTGTAGTTCTGCCCGATGGGAGTCGACTTTCTAGCTTGTTTGCCTTGCCGTTGTTCTTTGTCTTTGTTGAAGACTCGGCTCAGTACTAGCTCTGGGTATTGCTTCCTCGATACTCCTCATCTCAGCAAATATATCCGCTGCATCAGGGACACCATGAAACATGTGACCAAGTGCTATCTGAAGCTCCTCATCATCAAGTATATCTTCGTCTAAACCTTTATCAATAGCAAGCGGGCTTGGTTCTGGTACATACGGTTCCATAGCCCAATCCCGTCTATCTTCTTTTGAGGGAGCAAACATCCCGGAGTTCCTTTGAATGTCTTCCAAAACTTCTTCAAATTTTGTCATACCACATAATTCACCTTCACTTTCCATTTCCTGATCAAAGGCTTCACGAAGTTCTGCAATATCCTCTTTTGAAAGTGTTTGTATATAATCCTGTGAATCATTTCCATCTGTTGCACCCCACTTCCTCCTGTCACTATTAGAACCCAAAGATTTGACAGAGGTGGTCTTATTGGACGGAATCTCTGAAGAGGCTTTATTCAATGTACAAGGTTGAGGAGGGAAGGAAAAGGCATTTTTAAGCCAATTTTGGGCCGAAGGATTTTTATTGGTTGTGGGCTTTGAATTAGTGGTGGGCTTGGTGGTAGATTTTGTTTGGGGTTGAGTAGTGGAGCCCGTGTCTGAAATAGAGTTAGGACTTGAATTTTCTTGGGATTTTTGTATTTTGGAAGGGCTATGGATTTGGGCGAAGGGGTTAGTGCGGGTTTAGGGGTGGGTGGGTCACGAGTTTAGGATTTATAGGGTTAGTGGGTACGTGGGAAGTAGAGGGGGGGGGGTAGGTTTAATGGGTTCTTTGGGTCGGGTTAGGGGATTTGGGTGGGTTTTAGGGGTGGGTCGGGTCGGGGCATTGGGTATTGTTAAGGTAGGCTTAGGGTTTTTAGGGGTAGATTCGGAAAGGGGGGGTGAGGTTGGGGGGAGGGGAGCGGTGTCTAGGGCTAGGGTACCAGGGTGGGTAGGGTAGGCTGGTCAGTTGGGTCAGGGTAGGGGCTGAGTTGGAACGGGTTAGTGGGTCGGATCGGGTAAGGGTTTCGGGTCGGGTCAGACCCGTGGGTAGGGTTTCAGAGGGTGTGTTTTCGGATTTGGGTGGTTTGACGAGGGGGTTGGGGAGGTTAGGAGGTGGGGTGGTGGATCTGGCATGGGGTGGGGTGGTGGTCTGGTTCTCGGGTCGGGTAGGTGGGTCGGGTCGGGTCGTTGTTACGGGTAGGGTTTCAAATGGATTTTTAGGGTTTGTGGCGGCGGTTTTTTTGAGAGTGGGGGGTTGGTCGAGGGGGTGAAGTGCGTGGGTTGAGGATGGAGTGCGGAGGGGTGTGGGCATCTTGTGGAGTAGCAGGTCGGGTCGTGGGTAGGGTTACTAGTTGCGGGTTGGCGGCTAGGGTTTGGGAGGGTGGTTTAGGGTTTAGATTAGGAGGTTTTGGGCTAGGGTTGGGCCCATCAGCCATGGCGGCTGCTGGGCTAGGGTTTGGGGGTGGTTCGACGGTGGGGGGGGTGTTCTGGTGGGTCGGATCTAGGGTTCGTGATCGGTGGCCGGTGGGGTAGGGATTTGGATTCCGCGTCATTTCCGGCGTCGGAAATTAATTTTTGGCTCGTATTTTTTGAGTTTTTCGACGGTAGGGTCTGTTCTGCCGTGGAGTTGGTGTTTCCGACCACCTTGTTGGCCGGAATAACTTCCCCCGACGCCAAAGCGATGAAAATGATGATTTTTGGTTCGGATTTGTGGTTTTTCTATTATTTTTTCCCGTAACCACCTTCCAACCGTCGGTTTTGTTGGATTTCGGATCTGGTTGTGTAATTTTGGAGGAAGAAGGAGGAAGAGTAGGGTTTTGAGATTTACCTTTGTCAATAGCCGCCGATTCCTCCATCAATCCATCACCTTTATCATCCTTCTTTGGTTTCAAATCCGGATTTAATTTCCAACATCCTTCCATATCATGTCCTTGAAGTTTGCACTTAGTACAAAATTTAGGCAAGAAATCAAATCTAATTTTTTGCCATTTTGAATGAACAATACCATTCTTTTTGAGCAGATTTGAATCTTTTGAGGTGAGATTTTAACAAATCAACCTCAACCTTGACCCTAACAACTAGGCCTTGTTTTATTCCTTGTGGCGAATCAATAGCAATAGGTTTCCCAGCGCTTGTAGTGAGAACAAGGCCGAATGGCCATAAAAATTAGGAGAAAGGTTAGGAAAAGAAATCCAACCCCAAGCAATGTTTGACTCCTCTTCTGGATTAAATGCAACATTCCAAATGAATGTTCTCATCAATAACATCTTATTTCTTTCTTTAATCCAAAAACTAGGGCTTGACATCAACATATCATAATCTTCTTCAATAGAACAACGAATTAGAATATGACGATTATGCAACAACCCTATATTAACCTCAGATTTTAATCCACATTGCTTAGGAATTTCCTTTATGATAAATCAAAATCCGTCCAACCATTTGAAAACTTACCAATCACCGAGTTTCAAATTTTGTTGTTCAATCATAACATCAATTTCTTCCTCCTCAAACATAATCATAGGTTCACCATAAAGATAGGTGATAGGTTTAAGAGGCACGAAACTCGAGGAGGAGGGAAGGGTGTGGCGGCGTTAGGGTTTGCTTGCGCCGCTTGCTGTTCGAAGCCAGGGGTGAAGTCGATTTGAGGATTTCTGAAAAGGTAGGGGGGTGGGAAATGGTGGTGGGGTGGTGGCCGACCACAGGAGGTGGCCGGCCAGTGGCCACAACGGCCATGGTGGCCGGAATTAGGTGGCGGCGCAAATTAGGGTTGACCGAATTTTGGAGGAGAGAGAAGAGAGCATAAATGTTTAAAAAAATAAAAATTAAAAAGTTGGCTTTATTTAGCCGTTGAGTGGTTAATTATTAGTCATTTTTAGCGCGTGGTCTCGGGTTCAAATCCTCCTTATCAATGACCCCCTCGGCACGGACTGCGGAATCGCCTCGACATCCCTACACGTTTGGAGGATTTTTATGAGTAATTCCATCCGTGTTAGAGGCTTAGGGTTAGCTACTCCCTTTGCCCTGCAGAATGACAATTAATCTCACTCTGGCGATATGGGAATCGAACCCTTGACCTCCCACATGGTATCCTTAGCCTAACCTTTGACCATTGGGCCAAATGCTGTTGGATGGGTTTAGGGTTTAGGGTTTAGGGTTTTAGGGTTTAGGGTTTAGGGTTTAGGTTTTTTTTTTTTTTTTTTTTAAGTAATCATCCAGGCACTTTGGCGAGTTTTATTAACAGAAGGAAAAGGGGCCCAGAAGGGAGTTACAAACTAATAAGGGGATAGCCCTTTACTTCGCCTGCTAGTCCTGATTAGGCGAAGTATAAGTCTATCCCGAATGTAAAAAGAAGGAAGAAGCTAAAATGAGATAAGCTATGATCATCATAGAGTTTATAATGCACTCTATGATGATGTTACAAATGATGATACTAAGATAGAGTAGTAATATAAGAACAAAGCTAGGAAATCTAAACTCTGAACTTATAAAATCTTCTAACCCAAGTACCTTCTCCTCCTTGTCTTCTTGTAGTCCATGGTATAGAATCATTTCTTCTTTGACCTAGTGGTAACTGACAATGGAATAGTCGGCTTACTAGCTTCCTTTCGTTGGCGTAGATTATGTGTTGATGAAGTCCCCACTCCTTTCTTAGGTGGACTGGGTATTGCTGCCTCTAATCTCTTCATCTCTTCAAACATATTTTCAGGGTCAGGGACACCATGAAACATGTGTCAAGTGCTATCTGAAGCTCGTCATCTAGAATGTCGTCCTCTGAATCTCCATCAACAGCTAGTGGGCTTTGTTCTGGTTCAAACATTTCCAAGGCCCATTCATGTCTATCTTCTTCTGAGGGGACAAACATCTCCAAATATTCCTGTACAGTCATGTGTGCATTTCTACTTCTTAGGGTGTCCTTTAAAACATCCTCAAACTTTGTCATCTGACGAAGTCACCTTCAATTCCATTTCCTTATCAAAGGCCTCCAGTAATGCTATGTCGATTCGACCACTTGTGCTCATAATCATTATTAGACTCTTCTCCTTAGTATCACACCACTTCCTCCTTACACTATCGGTATCAAAGGTTTTGGGCGTGGTAGGGTTGTGGAAGGAATTTACGATGATTTATTCAAAGTACCAGGTTGTGGAGGGAATGAAAAAGCATTTTTAAGCCAGGTTTGGGCGGAGGGTTTGTTTGTAGTTGAGGGTTTTGACTTAGTTATGGGCTTTGTATTTGATGTTGTGTGAGGATGGGTAGTGGGCAGTATCAGAAATAGAATTTGGACTTGGATTTTCTTGGATTTTTTGAAGTGTGTTTGGGCTTTGGGTTTGGGCCTTTTTATTTAGTGGTTTTAAGGGGGTAATGGTTTGAGGTGTTGGGGGTTTCTTTGGAGTGCAGGGTGGGGGTCTGGTTTTGGTTTCGGGTTGGGTTTCCGGGTCGGGTTTCCGGGTCGGGTCGATGGGTTGGGTATGGTTTCCGAGGGTATTTTAGGGTTTAGGGGGGTGGTTTTGACGGAGGGGGGGTGGGGATTGATGTCTGGCCCATGGCCGAGAGGGGGGGTAGGGTAGGTGGGCCACATGGGTTAGGGTTGGGGCTGAATTGGATCGGGTAAGTGGGTCGGGTCGGGTCAAAACCGTGGGTAGGGTTTCGACGGGATTTGTAGGGTTGTTTTCGGTATTTGTGAGTTGGTCGAGGGGGGTGGGGTGATCTGTGGGGTAGGTGATGGATCTGGGTAGGGGTAGGTTGAAATCTGGGTAACGGGTCGGTTTATGGGTTCGGGTCGGGTAAGGGAATCGGGTAGGGTTTCGGTAGATGGTTTAGGGTTTTTTGTGGTAGTTTCGGTAGGGGTTGGGCAGCGTTTGTGGTACACAGGTGTGGGGTGGAGTGCAGGGGTTTGGGTGGGGGATGGGTGACGGGTCGGGTTGTGGGTAAGGTTTGAAATGTCGGGTCGGCGGCTAGGGTTTGTAATGGTGGTTTAGGGTTAGGGTTTTGAAGTAATGGGCTAGGGTTTGGCCAGCGGCAATGAATTTCTTTGGTGAGTAATGAGTGTGACGGTGGGGGGTAGTTCCGGTGGGTCGTGGGTAGGGTTCCGCGGTCGAGTGGCCGTGAGGTTCCGATGATGAGCAGCCCAGCTTGTTTCCGTACTGGAATCATTTTTTTAAATTTTTGTATTTTCCGACGGGTGAAATTTGTTCGACGTATTGGGGGTGGTTTCGGCGTCCAGAATGGCCGGAATATCTTCCCCAATCTCCGAAACAGTAGGCAATGCGATATTTTGGCTAAGATTTGTATTTTTTCTAATCTTTTTTCCTGTGACAACCTGCCAGCCATCGTTTTTTTTGGTTTTCGGATCTGGGGGGGATATTTTGGAGGAAGAAGGAGGAAGGGTAGGGTTTTGAGATTTACCTTTATCCATAGCCGACGATTCCTCCATTTTGCCATCACCATTGTCATCCTTCTTTGGCTTCAAATCCGGATTCAATTTCCAACACCCATCAATATCATGACCTTGAAGCTTGCAATTAGTACAAAATTTTGGCAAAAAATCAAACCTAATTCTTTGCCATTTGGTATGTACAATTCCATTCTTTTTGAAGGATACTTGAATCTTTTGAGGATGAGATTTTAACAAATCTACTTCAACCTTAACCCTAGCACAACTAGGTCTAGTCTTCCTCATAGTAGCCGAATCAAGAGTAATAGGCTTCCCTACCGCCGCCGCCATTGAAAACAAGGCCGAATGGCCAAAAAAATTCGGTGGAAGGTTGGGAAACGAGATCCATCCCCAAGCAATATTCGACTCTTCTTCAGGATTAAAATCAACATTCCAAATGAATGTTCTCATCAACAACATCTTATTCTTTTCCTTGATCCAAAAACTAGGGCTTGACATCAAAGTGTCATAATCTTCTTCGATTGAACACCGAATAAGAATATGGCGATTATACAATAACCCAATTGTAACCTCAGCCTTCAAACCACATTGTTTAGGAATTTCCTTCCTTAATAAATCGAAATTACTCCATCCATTTGAAAACTTACCAATAACCGCAAGTTTCAAATTTTGTTCTTGAATCATAAAATCGATATCTTCCTCTTCAAACATGACCATAGGCTCACCATGAAGGTAAGTGATGGGCTTTAGGGGTACGAATTTAGAGGAGGAGGAGGAAGGAAGGGCGACGGCGGAACTAGGGTTTCCGTCCGCCGCCGCCACTGTTTTGGACGTCGACGGGCGGGTGGGGGTGGATCTGACGATGTTTGAAAAGGTGGGGGGGTGTACGGTGGTGGGGGGTGGCTGGCCGACCACGGGAGGTGGCCGGCCAGTGGCCATGACGGCCATAATGGCCGGAAATCGAAAAAGGGGGGGTTAGGGTTTTTCCGCCTCAAGGAGGAGAGAGAAGAGAGCAAATGTTCCAAAATGTTGGCTTTAAAATGTTAGGGTTTAGGGTTTAGGGTTTAGGGTTTTTTTTTTTTTTTTTTTTAAGTAATCATCCAGGCACGTTGGCCCAGGTTTTTATTAATAACAGAATGAAAAGGGGCCCAGTAGGGAGTTACAAACTAATAAGGGGATAGCCCTTTACTTCGCCTGTTAGTCCTGACTAGGCGAAGTATAAGTCTATCCCGAATGTAAAAAGAAGGAAGAAGCTAAAATAAGATAAGCTATGATCATCATAGAGTTTATAATGCACTCTATGATGATGTTACAAATGATGATACTAAGATAGAGTAGTAATATAAGAACAAAGCTAGGAAATCTAAACTCTGGACTTATAAAATCTTCTAACCCAAGTACCTTCTCCTCCTTGTCTTCTTGTAGACCATGGTATAAAATCATTTCTTCTTTGACCTAGTGGTAACTGACAGTGGAATAGTCGGCTTGCTAGTTTCCTTTCGTTGACGAAGATTATGTGTTGATGAAGGCCCCGATCCTTTCTTAGGTGGACTGGGTATTGCAGCCTCTAATCTCTTCATCTCTTCAAACATATTTTCAGGGTCAGGGACACCATGAAACATGTGTCCAAGTGCTATTTGAAGCTCTTCGTCATCTAGAATGTCGTCCTCTGAATCTCCATCAACAGCTAGTGGGCTTGGTTCTGGTTCAAACATTTCCATGGCCCATTCCTGTCTATCTTCTTCTGAGGGGACAAACATTTCCAAATACTCCTTAACAGTGAAATGTGCATTTCGACTGCTTAGGGTGTTCTTTATAACATCCTCAAACTTTGTCATACCACAGAAGTCACCTTCCATTTCCATTTCCCTATCAAAGGCCTCCCGAAGTAATGCTATGTCTGATTCTGACCACTTGTGCTCATAATCATTATTAGAATCTTCTCCATCTGTGTCACACCACTTCCTCCTAACACTATCAGTATCAAAAGTTTTGGAAGTGGTAGGGTTATTGGAAGGTATATGTGATGAAGATTTATTTAGAGTACAAGGTTGTGGAGGGAAAGATAAGGCATTTTTAAGCCAATTTTGGGCAGTTGGGTTTTTTGAATTAGTGGGCTTTGAGTTATTAATGGGTTTGGTATTTGATTTCGTTTGGGGTTGAGTAGTGGAGCCCGTATCCGAAATAGAATTTGGACTTGGGTTTTCTTGAATTTTATGAAGGGTGTTTGGGCTTTGGGATTGGGCCTTTTTATTTAGAGGTTTTAATGGGGTAATGGTTTGTAGTTGGGGGGGGGATTTGCTGGGTCTGGGGTAGGGGGGTCTGATTTCTGTTTTGGGCCGGGTTTCCGGGTCGGGTTTCAGGGTCGGGTCGGGCAGGTGGGTTGGGTAGGGTTTCCGAGGGAAATTTAGGGTTTAGGGGGGTGGTTTCGACGGAGGGGGGTGGGGATTGATGTCTGGCCCATGGCCGAGAGGGGGGATAGGGTAGGTGGGCCACAGGGGTTAGAGTTGGGGCAGAATTGGATCTGGTTAGTGGGTCGGGTCGGGTCAAAAATATGGGTTGGGTTTCGACGGTAATGGGAGGGGGGTTGTTTTCGGATCTGGGTATTTGGACGATGGGGTTGGGGGGGTTAGGTGGTGGGGGTGTGGATCTGGCATGGTGTGGGGTATCGGACTGGGTCATGGGGTTGATTATTGGGTCGGGTCGGGTCAATGGGTCGGGCCGGGTCAGAATATCGGGTAGGGTTTCAATAGGCGGTTTAGGGTTTTTGGTGATGGTTTTGGTAGTGGGGTGTTGGACGAGTGGGGTGGTGGATATGTGGGATGGGTAGTGGGTCTGGCAGGGGGTGGGGTTGGAGTTTGGGTCTCGGGTCGGGTCATGGGTAGGGTTTTTGATAGTGGGTTGGCGGCTAGGGTTTGGGTAGGTAGATTAGGGTTAGGGGGAAGTGGTTTTGGGCTTAGGGTAGAACTAGGGTTTGGCCCAGCAGCAATGGCGGCTGCTGGGCTAGGGTTTGGTGGTGATACGTCGGGGGGGAGGTGAACTGGTGGGTCGGAGCTAGGGTTCCGGCGGTCAGGGTGGCCGCCGGTAGGGTTCAGGGCTTGTTTTCCGGCGCCGTCAAATTTTCCGGCGTCGGAAATTAAGATTTCGGTCGAATTTTTTGTATTTTTCAACTGGGGGGCCTGTTTTGACGAGGAGGTGGTGTTTCCGACCACCATGTTGGCCGGAATTTCCATCCCCGTCGCCAAAACAGTAGAAAGTGGTGATTTTTGGTTCGGATTTGTGATTTTTCTATTGTTTTTTCCCGTAACCACACATGCCGTCGGTGTTTGATTTTTTGGGCATTTGGACGAGAGGTTTGGACGAAATAGGAGTAGGGTTAGGGTTTTGAGAATTACCTTTTGCCAAATCCGCCTCCTTTTCCTTAGATCTATCAACATTGTCATCCTTCTTTGGTTTCAAATCCGGATTTATTTTCCAACATCCATCAACATCATGACCTTGAAGTTTGCAATTAATACAAAACTTAGGAATGAAATCAAACCTAATTTTTTGCATCTTTGTATGAACAATTCCATTCTTCTTGAATGAGATTTGAATTTTTTGAGGATGAACTTTTAACAAATCCACCTCAACTTTAACCCTAGCACAACTGGGCCTTGTCTTCTTCCTTGTAGCCGAATCTAGGGCTATGGGTTTCCCCACCGCCGCCGCCAACGTGAACAAGGCAGATTGTCCATAGAAATTTGGTGATAGATTTGGAAAAGAAATCCATCCCCAAGCAATATTCGACTCCTCTTCCGGATTAAAATTAACATTCCAAATGAATGTTCTCATCAACAACATCTTATTTCTTTCTTTAATCCAAAAACTAGGGCTTGACATTAACATATCATAATCTTCTTCGATAGAACAACGAATTAGAATATGACGATTATGCAACAACCCTATATTAACCTCAGATTTTAATCCACATTGCTTAGGAATTTCCTTTCGCAAGAAATCAAAATCCGTCCAACCATTTGAAAACTTACCAATTACCGCAAGTTTCAAATCTTGTTCTTCAATCATAAAATTAATTTCCTCCTCCTCAAACATGACCATAGGTTCACCATGAAGATAGGTGATAGGTTTTAGGGGCACGAAAATCGAGGAGGGGGATTGGAGGGTGACGGCGGCGTTAGGGTTTGTCACCGCCGCCGCCACTGTTACATCGGAAACCGGGGGGGTGGGGTCGATTTAAGTATTTCTGAAAAGGTGGGGGGTGAGGAATGACGGTGGGGTGGTGGCCGACCACATGAGGTGGCCGGCCAGTGGCCGTGACGGCCATGGTGGCCGGAAAACGTGAAGGGGGTAAGCTAGGGTTTCGGCCGAAATTAGGAGAGAGGGAGGAGCAAAATGTTGGCTTTTAAAATGTTGGCTTGTTAGCCGTTGTTTATTATTAATTATTATGTGTTTCCCATGTGCTTGGAGGCCCTGAGTTCGAGTCGGTTTAACAATAGGCACCCCCTCCGGCTTAGACAACCGGCCCCATACCGTTTGGAGGCTGTACCTGAACCAATTCCTCGCTGGGCTTGGGCCTGTTCCGAGTGTCCTTTTTAATCAGTGGGCCCCTCTTGAAGGTATAGAGGAATCCGTTTAGGCCCGGTACTCGAAGCGGGCCCGACCCCTTTTATTCGCCCTTAAGAGCATTCGAATAAAATTGCAAGGAATTAATCTCACCCTGCTGTTAAGGGGAATCGAACCCACGGTCTCCTGCACAAGGGAGCATCCTTAGCCTAACCTTTGACCATTGGGCCAAATGCTGTTGGATTAAAATGTTGGCTTTATTTAGCCGTTGAGTGGTTAATTATTAGTCATTTTTAGCGCGTGGTCTCGGGTTCGAATCCTCCTTATCAACAGACCCACTCCGGCTGGACTGCAGATCGCCTCGACGTCCCTACGTTTGGAGGATTTTTATGAGTAATTCCATCCGTGTTAGAGACTTAGGTTAGCTACTCCCTTGCCCCTGCAGAATGGCAATTAATCTCACTCTGCGATATGGGGAATCGAACCCTTGACCTCCCACACATGGTATCCTTAGCCTAACCTTTGACCATTGGGCCAAATGCTGTAGGATGGGTTTAGGGTTTAGGTTTTTTTTTTTTTTTTTTTTTTTTTAATAATCATCCAGGCACGTAGGCCCAGGTTTTTTATTAATAACAGAAAGTAAAAAAGGTGCCCAGAAGGGAAGTACAAACTAATAAAGGGATAGTCCTTTACTTACTTTGCTAGTCTATCTAGGCGAAGCTAAAGTCTATCCCGAATGTAAAAAGAAAGAAGAAGCTAAAATAAGATAAGCAATGATCATCATAGAGTTTATAATGCACTCTATGATGATGTTACAGATGATTATACTAAGGTAAAGTAGTAATATAAGAACAAAGCTAGAAAATCTAAACTCTGAACTTATAAAATCTTCTAACCCAGGTATCTTCTCCTCTTCGTCTTCAAATAATCCTTGATATAGGATCATTTCTTCTTTGATCTTGTGGTTACTGACAATGGGAGTGCCGGTTTCCTAGCTTGTTTGCCTTGACGTTGTTGTTGTGATGTTGAAGTCTGAACTCCTTGCTTTCTGGATACAGCTTCATCTATTTCCCTCATCTCGGCCAACATATCTGCTGCATCAGGGACGCCATGAAACATGTGACCAAGTGCTATCTGAAGCTCCTCATCATCAAGTATATCTTCGTCAGAGCCATCATCAACAGCAAGTGGGCTTGGTTCTGGTTCATACATTTCCATGGCCCATTTCCGTCTATCTCCTTCCCTTTGAAGGTCATGCAGAACGTCTTCAAACTTTGTCATACCACAGAAATTGCCTTCAATTTCCATTTCCCTATCAAAGGTTTCACGGAGTTCTGCTACATCAGATTTTGATAGAGTGTATAGAGAATCTTTTGATTCATCTCCATCTGTCTCACACCACTTCATCCTGTCACTATCAGTACCCACAGGTTTGGTATAGGTAGTGTTGGAAGGTATGTCTGATGAAGATTTATTCAATGTACAAGGTTGTGGTGGGAAGGAGAAGGCATTTTTAAGCCAATTTTGAGCAGATGGGTTTTTGGAGGTTGTGGGCTTTGAAGTATTTTTGGGCTTGGTGGTTGGTGTTGTTTGGGGTTGAGTAGTGGAGCCCGTATCCGAAATAGAATTTGGACTTGAATTATTTTGGATATTTTGATTTTTGTTTGGGCTTTGGATTTGGGCCTTTTTATTTAGGGGTTTTAGGGGGGTGATGGTTTGTGGTTGGAGAATTTCTTTGGAGTCGGGGTGGGGGTTCTGTTTTTGTTGTCGGGTTTGGTTTTCGGGTCGGGTTTCCGGGTCGGGTCGGGTCTGGGAGTTGGGTCGGGTTTCCGTAGGGTTTTTAGGTTTTAGAGGTGGTTTCAATGCGGGGTGGGGATTGGTGTCCGCCCATGGACGAGAGGGGTAGGGTAGGTGGGCCATGGGTGTAGGGTTGGGCGAGTGGAGGCGGGTCGATGGGTGGTCGGGTCAACACATCGGGTAGGGTTCGATTTGTTTAAGTGGGGTTTCGGATGCAGTGGTATGGGACGAGGGGAGAGTGCGTGGGTGGGGTGGTTACGGAAGGGGTGGGGTTGTTGCAGGTCACGGGTTGTAATGTGGGTGGTCGATGGGTGGGTCGGGTCGATGTTGCGGGTAGGGTTTTAGAGGGTTGTTTAGGGTTTTTGAAGGTGGTTTCGGCTAAGGGTGGTAGGACGAGGGGGGCAGGGGGGTTTGTGGGAGGGGGGGTGGGTATGGTAGGGGGTGGGGGTGAGATCTGGGTCGTGGGTCGGGTCACGGGTAGGGTTTGAAGGGGAATATTGGCGGCTAGGGTTTGGGAGGGTAGTTTAGGGTTTGGGCTTAGTGGATTAGGGTTAAGGTTAGGCCCGATGGCCTTGGCTTTCTTGGAGTTAGGGTTGAGGCTGTGGCCGTGGGGTAGATCGGTGGGTGGAGTTAGGGTTCCGCGGTCGGGGTGGCCCGTGGTAGGTTCCGATGGCGATGGGTATTTCGGGAGGTTTTCCGGCGCCGCCAATTATTTTTTGGCTCAAATTTTCAGAATTTTTTGGTGGTAGGGTCTGTTTCGACGTGGAAGTGGTGGTTCCGACCACCATAATGGCGAATTTTTCCCCGTCGGCGAAACAATAGGAAAAGATGAATTTTGATTTAAAGCGGATTTTCCTAATTTTCTTACAGTGACTACTTGCGGCCGTCGGGCTTGTTTGGTTTCGGATGCGGGGTGTTTTGGCGGAGGAAGGAGGAGGAGTAGGGTTTAGAGTATTACCTTTTCCATGGCGCGGATTTTCCACGATTCATTGCCGTGTCAATCTTCTTTGGCATCAAATCTGGATTTATTTTCCAACACCCTTCAATGTCATGTCCTTGAAGTTTGCAATTAATACAATACTTTGGCAAGAAATCAAACCTAATTTTTTGCCATTTTGTATGAACAATACCATTCTTCTTGAACGAAATTTGAATCTTTTGAGGGTGAGATTTTAACAAATCAACCTCACTTAACCCTAGCACAACTAGGCCTAGTTTTATTCCTTGTGGCCGAATCAATAGCAATAGGTTTCCCCACCGCCGCCGCAAGAGAGAACAAGGCCGAATGGCCATAGAAATTCGGAGAAAGGTTAGGAAAAGAAATCCAACCCCAAGCAATGTTTGACTCCTCTTCTGGATTAAATGCAACATCCCAAATGAATGTTCTCATCAACATCTTATTATTTTCTTTAATCCAAAAACTAGGGCTTGACATCAAGGTGTCATAATCTTCTTCAATTGAACACCGAATAAGAATATGACGATTATACAACAAACCTATTTTAACCTCAGCCTTCAATCCACATTGTTTAGGAATTTCCTTCCTTAATAGATCGAAATCTGCCCAACCATTCGAAAACTTGCCAATAACTGCAAGTTTCAAACCTTGTTCTTGAATCATAGTTTCAATTTCTTCCTCCTCAAACATAACCATAGGTTCACCATGAAGATAGGTGATAGGTTTTAGTGGCACGAGATTCAAGGAGGGGGGAAGGGAGACGACGGCGGAATTAGGGTTTACCGCCGCCGCTTGTTTGAAAGATTAGGGGTGGGGTGGATCTGACCATGTCGGAGAAGGAGGGGGGGTGCGTAGTGGTGGGGGGGGGGGGTGATGGCCGACCACAGGAGGTGGCCGGCCGGTGGCCACGACGGCCATGGATGGCCGGAAAAGTGACGGCTAGGTTTAGGGTTTTTCCGTGAGGGAGGAGAGAAAATGTTGGCTTTAAAAAATAGAAAAAATGTTAAAAAATGTTGGCTTTATTTAGCCGTTGAGTGGTTAATTATTTAGTCATTTTTTATGTTATCCCCACGTGCATGAAGGCCCTGAGTTCGAGTCTGCTTAACAATAGGCACCCCCTCCGGCTTAGACAACCGGCCCCATACCGTTTGGAGGCATGCACAGAACGATTCCTCGGGCTTGGACGTTCGAGTGTCCTTTTTAATCAGTGGGCCCTTCTTGTAGGTATAGAGGAATCCATTTAGCTGACGCTGGTACTCGAAGCCGGGCCCAATCCCATTTTATTCACCCTTGGTTAAGAGCATTCGAATAAAATTGCAAGGAATTAATCTCACCCTGCTGTTAAGGGGAGTCGAACCCGCGACCTCCTGCTCAAGGGGGTATCCGCCGCTCACCTTTGACCATCAGGCCAAATGCTTTGGATAAATGTTGGCTTTATTTAGCCGTTGAGTGGTTAATTATTAGTCATTTTTAGCGCGTGGTCTCGGGTTCGAATCCTCCTTATCAACAGACCCTCCGGCTGGACTCTGGAATCTCCCTCGACTTGTCCTACACGTTTGGAGGATTTTTTATGAGTAATTCCATCCGTGTTAGAGACTTAGGGTTAGCTACTCCCTTTGCCCCTGCAGAATGGCAATTAATCTCACCTCTGCTGATATGGGGAATCGAACCCTTGACCTCCCACACATGGTATCCTTAGCCTAACCTTTGACCATTGGGCCAAATGCTGTTGGATGGGTTTAGGGGTTTTTTTTTTTTTTTTTTTTTGAGTAATCATCTAGGCACGTTGGCCCAGGTTTTTATTAATAGCAGAAAGTAACAAGGAGCCCAGAAGGGAAGTACAAACTAATAAAGGGATAGTCCTTTACTTCGCCTGCTAGTCCTACCTAGGCGAAGCTACTGTCTATCCCGAATGTAAAAAGAAAGAAGAAGCTAAAATAAGATAAGCAATGATCATCATAGAGTTAAAAATGCACTCTATGATGATGTTACAGATGATTATACTAAGGTAAAGTAGTAATATAAGAACAAAGCTAGGATATCTAAACTCTGAACTTATAAAATCTTCTAACCCAAGTATCTTCTCCTCTTCATCGTCAAATAATCCTTGATATAGAATCATTTCTTCTTTGATCTTGTGGTTACTGACAATGGGAGTGCCGGTTTCCTAGTTTGTTTGCCTTGACGCTGTTGTTGTGATGTTGAAGTCTGAACTCCTTGCTTTCTGGATACAGCTTCATCTATTTCCCTCATCTCGGCCAACATATCTGCAGCATCAGGGACGCCATGAAACATGTGACCAAGTGCTATCTGAAGCTCCTCATCATCAAGTATATCTGCATCCGAGCCTTCATCAACAGCAAGTGGTCTTGGCTCTGGTTCATACAGTTCCATGGCCCATTTCCGTCTATCTCCTTCCCTTTGTAGGTCATGCAGAACATCTTCAAACTTTGTCATACCACAGAAATTACCTTCAATTTCCATTTCCCTATCAAAGGTTTCACGGAGTTCTGCTACATCAGATTTTGATAGAGTGTATAGAGAATCATTTGAATCATCTCCACCTGTCTCACACCACTTCCTCCTTTCACTATCAGTATCCAATGATTTGGTAGTGGTTGTGTTATTG
The DNA here is from genome assembly GCA_029844215.1 of Przewalskia tangutica. Lineage (NCBI taxonomy): Eukaryota > Viridiplantae > Streptophyta > Magnoliopsida > Solanales > Solanaceae > Przewalskia > Przewalskia tangutica. Next base: position 2,242,471 of record CM056727.1, read on the forward strand.
GAAGGTATATCTGATGAGGATTTATTTAGAGTACAAGGTTGTGGAGGGAATGAAAATGCATTTTTAAGCCAATTTTGAGCAGTTGGGTTTTTTGAGGTTGTGGGCTTGGAATTAGTATTGGGTTTGGTATTTGATTTTATTTGGGGTTGGGTAGTGGAGCCCGTATCCGACATAGAATTTGGGCTTGGGTTATTTTGGATATGTTGAATTGTGTTTGGGCTTTGAATTTGGGCCTTTTTATTTGGAGGTTTTAAAGGGGTAATGGTTTGTAATTGGGGGGGATTTGTTGGATCTGGGGTTGAGGGTCTGTTTGGGTTTTTGGGTCAGGTTGTGGGTCAGATGGCCCAGGTGGTCGGGAGGTGGAGTGGGTAGGGTTCAGTAGGTTTTTAGGTTTTAGGGTTGTGGTGTCGACTTGGAGGGGATAGATGTCTAGGACTAGGGTACCGGGGTAGGGTAGTTGGGTCAGTTGGGTTAGGGTAGAGGCGAGTCGGCCGTTAGAGGTCGGGTCGGGTCGATGTTTGAGTAGGGTTTCGGTTGGTTGTTTAGGGTTTGTTGTGGCGGTTTGGCGGGGTGGGAGAATCGCGATGGGTAGGGTATGGTGCAGGTAAGTTGTTGGGTTAAAGATTCGGGTCGGGTCAACGGTTCGGGTCGGGTCGAGAATCAGTCGGATTTGTGGCTTATTGCGATGGATTTTTCAGATCTGGAGGTTGTTCGAGGATGGGGTAGGTGGTGGGGTGGATCTGGAAGGGTGTGGTGTATCGATCCAGGTTATGGGTTGGGTAATTGGGTCGTCGGTCGACATTTCGGGTAGGGTTTTAAAGGGTGGTTTAGGGTTTTTGGCGGCTGTTTTGGCAGTGGGGTGTTGGAGGAGGGGGGTGGGGATGTACGTGGGTAGGGGTGGAGTGCAGCAGAGGGTGGGGGTGGGATCTGGGTCGTGGGTCGGGTCTCGGGTAGGGTTTCCGCAAGTGGGGTGGCGACTAGGGTTTTGGAAGGTGGATTAGGGTTAGGGCAAGGTGGTTTTGGGCTAGGGTTGTAGCTAGGGTTAGGCCCAGCTGCCATGGCGGCTGCTGGGCTAGAGCGAGGAGGTAAGCGGTGGGTGGGGTGGTTACGGTGGGTGTGGTAGGGTTCCGTCGAGTGGCAGCCGGTAGGGTTCGAGGGTTTCGTGCCGTCATTAGTCCGTCGGAAATAATTATTTGGGCCGAATTTTTGAATTTTTGCGGGAGGTCGATTTGGCGTGTTGGTGGTGGTTCAGACCTCGAGTTCTTGGAGCAGTGTTTTTGGGGTTTTGATTTGTGGTTTTTTTCGTCTTTTTTCCCGTAACCACCTGCCAACCGTGAGGATTTTTGGGTTTCGGATCTGGACGGTGGTTTTGGGCGGAAGTAGAAGGGGGGGTAGGGTTTGGAAGATTACCTTTTGTTGAATCCACCTCCTTTTCCATCGATCTATCACCATTGTCATCCTTTTTTGGCTTCAAATCCGGATTTTATATCCAACAACCATCAACATCATGACCTTGTAGTTTGCAAGTAGTACAAAATTTTGGAATGAAGTCAAACCTAATTTTTTGCAATTTAGTATGAACTATTCCATTCCTTTTGAAAGAAATATGAATATTTTGAGGATGAATTTTCAATAAATCCACTTCAACCTTAACCCTAGCACAACTTGGCCTTGTATTCTTCAAAGTGGCCGAATCTAGGGTTAAGGGTCTTCCAACCGCCGCCGCCAACGTGAACAAGGCCGAATGACCAAAGAAATTCGGTGGAAGATTAGGAAATGAGATCCATCCCCAAGCAATATTGGACTCCTCCTCTGGATTAAAATTAACATTCCAAATGAATGTTCTCATTAACAACATCTTGTTTCTTTCTTTAATCCAAAAACTAGGGCTAGACATCAAAGTATCATAATCTTCTTCGATGGAACAACGAATTAGAATATGACGATGATGCAACAACCCTATATTAACCTCAGATTTTAATCCACATTGCTTAGGAATTTCCTTTCGCAAGAAATCAAAATCAATCAACCATTTGAAAACTTACCAACTACCGCAAGTTTCAAATTTTGTTGTTCAATCATCAAATCAATTTCTTCCTCCTCAAACATAATCGTAGGTTCACCATGAAGATAGGTGATAGGTTTAAGAGGCACAAAATTCGAGGAGGAGGGGGTAGGGGTGACGGCGTTAGGGTTTAACCGCCGCCCATGCTGTTCAGAATCCGGGGGGGTGGGGGTCGATTTAAGGATTTCTGAAAAGGTGGGGGGGTGGGAAATGGTGGAGGGGGGATGGCCGACCACAGGAGGTGGCCGGAAAAACGTGAAGGGGGGCTAGGGTTTGCACCGAAATTTAGGAGAGAGGTTTTAGGGTTTAGGGTTTAGGTTTTTTTTTTTTTTTTTTTTTTGAGTAATCATCTAGGCACGTAGGCCCAGGTTTTTATTAATAACAGAAAGTAAAAAGGAGCCCATAAGGGAAGTACAAACTAATAAAGGGATAATCCTTTACTTCGCCTGCTAGTCCTAACTAGGCGAAGCTACTGTCTATCCCGAATGTAAAAAGAAAGAAGAAGCTAAAATAAGATAAGCAATGATCATCATAGAGTTAATAATGCACTCTATGATGATGTTACAGATGATTATACTAAGGTAAAGTAGTAATATAAGAACAAAGCTAGGAAATCTAAACTCTGAACTTATAAAATCTTCTAACCCAAGTATCTTCTCCTCTTCGTCTTCAAATAATCCTTGATATAGAATCATTTCTTCTTTGATCTTGTGGTTACTGACAATGGGAGTGCCGGTTTCCTAGTTTGTTTGCCTTGACGCTGTTGTTGTGATGTTGAAGTCTGAACTCCTTGCTTTCTGGATACAGCTTCATCTATTTCCCTCATCTCGGCCAACATATCTGCAAAGTCGGGGCCATGAAACATGTGACCAAGTGCTATCAAGCTCATCATCAAGTATATCTGCGTCCGAGCCTTCATCAGCGGCAAGTAGTCTTGGCTCAGTTTCATAGTTCCATGGCCCATTTCCGTCTATCTCCTTCCCTTTGTAGGTCATGCGAACATCTTCAAACTTTGTCATACCACGAATTACCTTGATTTCCATTTCCTATCAAAGGTTTCACGGAGTTCTGTACATCGATTTTGATAGTGTATAGAGAATCATTTGAATCATCTCCACCTGTCTCACACCACTTCCTCCTTTCACTATCAGTATCCAATGATTTGGTAGTGGTTGTGTTATTGGAAGGTATATCTGATGAGGATTTATTTAGAGTACAAGGTTGTGGAGGGAATGAAAAGACATTTTTAAGCCAATTTTGAGCAGTTGGGTTTTTTGAGGTTGTGGGCTTGGAATTAGTATTGGGTTTGGTATTTGATTTTATTTGGGGTTGGGTAGTGGAGCCCGTATCCGACATAGAATTTGGGCTTGGGTTATTTTGGATATGTTGAATTGTGTTTGGGCTTTGAATTTGGGCCTTTTTATTTGGAGGTTTTAAAGGGGTAATGGTTTGTAATTGGGGGGGATTTGTTGGATCTGGGGTTGAGGGTCTGTTTGGGTTTTTGGGTCAGGTTGTCGGGTCGGGTCGGGTCGGGTCGGGGAGGTGGGTAGGGTTTTCGTAGGTTTTTTAGGTTTTAGGGTTGTGGTGTCGACGGAGGGGGGGGGGGATAGGTGTCTAGGACTAGGGTACCAGGGGGGGTAGGGTAGTTGGGTCAGGTGGGTTAGGGTAGGGCATAGTCGGCCGGGTTAGAGTCGGGTCGGTCGATGTTTGAGTAGGGTTTCGGTTGGTTGTTTAGGGTTTGTTGTGGCGGTTTGGCGGGGTGGGAGAATCGCGATGGGTAGGGTATGGAGTGCAGGTAAGTTGTTGGGTTAAAGAGTCGGGTCGGGTCAACGGTTCGGGTCGGGTCAGGGAATCGGGTCGGGTTTTGACGATTATTTCAGTGGATTTTTCAGATCTGGAGGGTTGTTCGAGGGGGGTGGGGGGGTGGATCTGGAAGGGTGTGGGGTATCGATCTGGGTTCTGAGTTGGGTAATTGGGTCGGGTCGGGTCGACCTTTCGGGTAGGGTTTCAAAGGGTAGTTTAGGGTTTTGGCGTTTTGGCGGTGGGGTGTTGGACGAGGGGTGGGGGTGTACGTGGGTAGGGGTGGGTGCAGCGGAGGGTGGGGTGGGATGCAGGTCGTGGGTCGGGTCTCGGTAGGTTTCGAGTGGGGTGGCGACTAGGGTTTTGGAAGGTGGATTAGGGTTAGGGCAAGGTGGTTTGGGCTAGGGTTGTAGCTGAGGTTAGGCCCAGTGCCATGGCGGCCCTTTGGGCTAGAGGCGAGGAGTAAAGCGGTGGGTGGGGTGGTTACGGTGGGTGTGGTAGGGTTCCGCCGTCGGTGGCCGCGGTAGAGGTTCGGGGTTTTAAGTGCCGTCATTAGTCCGGAAATAATTATTTGGGCGAATTTTTGAATTTTTGCGGGAGGTCAGATTTGACGTGGTGGGGGTGGTTCCGACCTCGAGTTGCTTGAACAGTGTTTTGGGGTTTTGATTTGTGGTTTTCGTCTTTTTCGTAACCACACACAACCGTGAGGATTTTGGGTTTGGATGCGGGCGGTGGTTTTGGCGGAAGTAGAAGGGGTAGGGTTTGGAAGATTACCTTTTGTTGAATCCACCTCATTTTCCATCTATCTATCACCATTGTCATCCTTTTTTGGCTTCAAATCCGGATTTAATATCCAACATCCATCAACATCATGACCTTGTAGTTTGCAAGTAGTACAAAATTTTGGAATGAAGTCAAACCTAATTTTTTGCAATTTAGTATGAACTATTCCATTCCTTTTGAAAGAAATATGAATATTTTGAGGATGAATTTTCAATAAATCCACTTGACCTTAACCCTAGCACAACTTGGCCTTGTATTCTTCAAAGTGGCTGAATCTAGGGTTAAGGGTCTTCCAACCGCCGCCGCCAACGTGAACAAGGCCGAATGACCAAAGAAATTCGGTGGAAGATTAGGAAATGAGATCCATCCCCAAGCAATATTGGACTCCTCATCTGGATTAAAATTAACATTCCAAATGAATGTTCTCATTAACAACATCTTGTTTCTTTCTTTAATCCAAAAACTAGGGCTAGACATCAAAGTATCATAATCTTCTTCGATGGAACAACGAATTAGAATATGACGATGATGCACCAACCCTATATTAACCTCAGATTTTAATCCACATTGCTTAGGAATTTCCTTTCGCAAGAAATCAAAATCCGTCGACCGTTTGAAAACTTACCAACTACATGAGTTTCAAATTTTGTTGTTCAATCATCAAATCAATTTCTTCCTCCTCAAACATAATCGTAGGTTCACCATGAAGATAGGTGATAGGTTTAAGAGGCCTGAATTCGAGGAGGAGGGGTAGGGGTGTGGCGTTAGGGTTTGCACTTGCCGCCATGTTCGACGGAATCGGAGTGGGGTCGATTTGGGATTTACGAAAAGGTGGGGGGGTGGGAAATGGTGGTGGGGTGATGGCCGACCACAGGAGGTGGCCGGAAAAACGTGAAGGGGGGCTAGGGTTTGCACCGAAATTTAGGAGAGAGGTTTTAGGGTTTAGGGTTTAGGGTTTAGGGTTTAGGGTTTAGTATTTTTTTTTTTTTTGAGTAATCATCTAGGCACGTTGGCCCAGGTTTTTATTAATAGCAGAAAGTAACAAGGAGCCCAGAAGGGAAGTACAAACTAATAAAGGGATAGTCCTTTACTTCGCCTGCTAGTCCTACCTAGGCGAAGCTACTGTCTATCCCGAATGTAAAAAGAAAGAAGAAGCTAAAATAAGATAAGCAATGATCATCATAGAGTTAAAAATGCACTCTATGATGATGTTACAGATGATTATACTAAGGTAAGGTAGTAATATAAGAACAAAGCTAGGATATCTAAACTCTGAACTTATAAAATCTTCTAACCCAAGTATCTTCTCCTCTTCATCGTCAAATAATCCTTGATATAGAATCATTTCTTCTTTGATCTTGTGGTTACTGACAATGGGAGTGCCGGTTTCCTAGTTTGTTTGCCTTGACGCTGTTGTTGTGATGTTGAAGTCCGAACTCCTTGCTTTACGGATACGAACCATCTATTTCCTCATCTCGCCAACATATCTCTGCAGATCGGGGGCCATGAAACATGTGACCAAGTGCTATCTGAAGCTCCTCATCATCAAGTATATCTGCATCCGAGCCTTCATCAACAGCAAGTGGTCTTGGCTCTGGTTCATACAGTTCCATGGCCCATTTCCGTCTATCTCCTTCCCTTTGTAGGTCATGCAGAACATCTTGAACTTTGTCATACCACGAATTACCTTGATTTCCATTTCCTATCAAAGGTTTCACGGAGTTCTGCTACATCGATTTTGATAGAGTGTATGAGAATCATTTGAATCATCTCCACTGTCTCACACCACTTCCTCCTTTCACTATCGGTATCGATGATTTGGTAGTGGTTGTGTTATTGGAAGGTATATCGATGAGGATTTATTTAGAGTACAAGGTTGTGGAGGAATGAAAAGGCATTTTTAAGCCAATTTTGACGATTGGGTTTTTGAGGTTGTGGGCTTGGAATTAGTATTGGGTTTGGTATTTGATTTTATTTGGGGTTGGGTAGTGGAGCCGTATCAGACATAAATTTGGGCTTGGGTTATTTTGGATATGTTGAATTGTGTTTGGGCTTTGAATTTGGGCCTTTTATTTGGAGGTTTTAAAGGGGTAATGGTTTGTAATTGGGGATTTGTTGGATCAGGTTGAGAGTGTTTGGGTTTTTGGGTCAGGTTGTCGGGTCGGGTAACTGGGTCGGGTCGGGTCGGGGAGGTGGGTAGGGTTTCCGTAGGTTTTTTAGGTTTTAGGGGTGTGGTGTCGACGGAGGGGGGGGGGGGGGGATAGGTGTCTAGGACTAGGGTACCAGGGGGGGTAGGGTAGTTGGGTCAGTTGGGTTAGGGTAGGGGCAGAATTCGACCGGGTTAGAGGGTCGGGTCGGGTCAGTGTTTCGGGTAGGGTTTCGGTTGGTTGTTTAGGGTTTGTTGTGGCGGTTTCGGCAGGGGGTGGGGGGGAGAATCTGGCAGTGGGTAGGGTATGGGTCTGGGTAAGTTGTTGGGTTAAAGAGTCGGGTCGGGTCAACGGTTCGGGTCGGGTCAGGGAATCGGGTCGGATTTTGACGCTTATTTCAGTGGATTTTTCAGATCTGGAGGGTTGTTCGAGGATGGGGAAGGTGGGGGGGTGGATCTGGAAGGGTGGGGGGTATCGATCTGGGTTATGGGTTGGGTAATTGGGTCGGGTCGGGTCGACATTTCGGGTAGGGTTTTAAAGGGTGGTTTAGGGTTTTTGGCGGCTGTTTTGGCAGTGGGGTGTTGGACGAGGGGGGTGGGGGTGTACATGGGTAGGGGTGGAGTGCAGCAGAGGGTGGGGGTGGGATCTGGGTCGTGGGTCGGGTCTCGGGTAGGGTTTCCGCAAGTGGGGTGGCGGCTAGGGTTTTGGAAGGTGGATTAGGGTTAGGGCAAGGTGGTTTTGGGCTAGGGTTGTAGCTAGGGTTAGGCCCAGCTGCCATGGCTTTGGGCTAGAGCGGAGGTAAGGCGATGGGTGGGGTGGTTACGGTGGGTCGGCGGTAGGGTTCATGGCCGGTCGAGTGGCCGGTAGGTTCGGGGTTTTCCGGCGCCGTCATTAATTCCGGCGTCGGAAATAATTATTTGGGCCGAATTTTTTGAATTTTTTGCCAGGGAGGTCAGATTTGACGTGTTGGTGGTGGTTCCGACCTCCAAGGTTGCCGGAACAGTGTTTTTGGGGTTTTGATTTGTGGTTTTTTTCGTCTTTTTCCGTAACCACCGCCAACCGTGAGATTTTGGGTTTCGGATCTGGACGGTGGTTTTGGGCGGAAGTAGAAGGGGGGGTAGGGTTTGGAAGATTACCTTTTGTTGAATCCACCTCCTTTTCCATCGATCTATCACCATTGTCATCCTTTTTTGGCTTCAAATCCGGATTTAATATCCAACATCCATCAACATCATGACCTTGTAGTTTGCAAGTAGTACAAAATTTTGGAATGAAGTCAAACCTAATTTTTTGCAATTTAGTATGAACTATTCCATTCCTTTTGAAAGAAATATGAATATTTTGAGGATGAATTTTCAATAAATCCACTTCAACCTTAACCCTAGCACAACTTGGCCTTGTATTCTTCAAAGTGGCCGAATCTAGGGTTAAGGGTCTTCCAACCGCCGCCGCCAACGTGAACAAGGCCGAATGACCAAAGAAATTCGGTGGAAGATTAGGAAATGAGATCCATCCCCAAGCAATATTGGACTCCTCCTCTGGATTAAAATTAACATTCCAAATGAATGTTCTCATTAACAACATCTTGTTTCTTTCTTTAATCCAAAAACTAGGGCTAGACATCAAAGTATCATAATCTTCTTCGATGGAACAACGAATTAGAATATGACGATGATGCAACAACCCTATATTAACCTCAGATTTTAATCCACATTGCTTAGGAATTTCCTTTCGCAAGAAATCAAAATCCGTCCAACCATTTGAAAACTTACCAACTACCGCAAGTTTCAAATTTTGTTGTTCAATCATCAAATCAATTTCTTCCTCCTCAAACATAATCGTAGGTTCACCATGAAGATAGGTGATAGGTTTAAGAGGCACAAAATTCGAGGAGGAGGGGGTAGGGGTGACGGCGGCGTTAGGGTTTGGCACCGCCGCCGCCACTGTTTCGACGGAATCCGGGGGAGTGGGGGTCGATTTAAGGATTTCTGAAAAGGTGGGGGGGTGGGAAATGGTGGTGGGGTGATGGCCAGGCCACGAGGTGGCGGAAAAAGCGTGAAGAGGGCTAGGGTTTGCAGAATTTAAGAGAGGTTTTAGGGTTTAGGGTTTAGGGTAGGTTTTTTTTTTTTTGAGTAATCATCTAGGCACGTTGGCCCAGGTTTTTATTAATAGCAGAAAGTTACAAGGAGCCCAGAAGGGAAGTACAAACTAATAAAGGGATAGTCCTTTACTACCGCTAGTCTACCTGGCGAAATCTTGCCTATCCGAATGTAAAAAGAAAGAAGAAGCTAAAATAAGATAAGCAATGATCATCATAGAGTTAAAAATGCACTCTATGATGATGTTACAGATGATTATACTAAGGTAAAGTAGTAATATAAGAACAAAGCTAGGATATCTAAACTGCAGACTTATAAAATCTTCTAACCGTATCTTCTCCTCTTCATCGTCAAATAATCCTTGATATAGAATCATTTCTTCTTTGATCTTGTGGTTCTTGACAATGGGAGTCTGGTTTCCTAGTTTGTTTGCCTTGTACGTTGTTGTGATGTTGAAGTGAACTCCTTGCTTTACGGATACGAACCATCTATTTCCTCATCTCGGCCGACATATCTGCCATCGTCGGGGCCATGAAACATGTGACCAAGTGCTATCTGAAGCTCCTCGTCATCAAGTATATCTGCGTCAGAGCCTTAAATCAATGCAAGTAGTCTTGGCTCTGGTTCATCTGATTCCATGGCCCATTTAGTCTATCTCCTTCCCTTTGTAGGTCATGCAGAACATCTTGAACTTTGTCATACCACGAATTACCTTGATTTCCATTTCCTATCAAAGGTTTCACGGAGTTCGCTACATCAGATTTTGATAGTGTATGAGAATCATTTGAATCATCTCCACATCTCACCTTCCACTTCCTCCTTTCACTATCGGTATCCAATGATTTGGTAGTGGTTGTGTTATTGGAAGGTATATCGATGAGGATTTATTTAGAGTACAAGGTTGTGGAGGAATGAAAAGACATTTTTAAGCCAATTTTTGAGGTTAGGTTTTTGAGGTTGTGGGCTTGGAATTAGTATTGGGTTTGGTATTTGATTTTATTTGGGGTTGGGTAGTGGAGCCGTATCAAGCATAGAATTTGGGCTTGGGTTATTTTGGATATGTTGAATTGTGTTTGGGCTTTGAATTTGGGCACTTTTTATTTGGAGGTTTTAAAGGGTAATGGTTTGTAATTGGGGGATTTGTTGGATCACAGGGTTGAGAGTGCTGTTTGGGTTTTAGGTCGGGTTGTCGGGTCGGTCGGGTCGGGTCGGGAGGTGGGTAGGGTTTTAGGTTTTTAGGTTTTAGGGTTGTGGTGTCGACGGAGGATAGGTGTACAGGACTAGGGTACCGGGGTAGGGTAGTTAGGTCGGTTGGGTTAGGGTAGGGCATAGTCGGCCAGGGTTAGAGATGGTCGGTCGATGTTTGGGTAGGGTTTCGGTTGGTTGTTTAGGGTTTGTTGGGGCGGTTTGGCGGGGTGGGGAGAATCGCGATGGGTGGTATGGAGTGCAGGTAAGTTGTTGGGTTAAAGAGTGGGTCGGGTCAACAGTTGGTCGGAGTCGAGAATCGGGTCGGATTTTGGCGCTTATTTGATGGATTTTGATCTGGAGGGTTGTTCGAGGGATGGGGTAGGTGGTGGGGTGGATGCTGGAAGGGTGTAGGGTATCGATGCAGGTTATGGGTTGGGTAATTGGGTCGGGTCAGTCGACATTTGGGTAGGGTTTTAAAGGGTGGTTTAGGGTTTTTGGCGTGTTTTGGCGGTGGGGTGTTGGGAGGGGTGGGGTGTGCGTGGGTAGGGGTGGAGTGCAGCGGAGGTGGGGGTGGGATCTGGGTCGTGGGTCGGGTGTCGGGTCGGGTTTGCGCAGGTGGGGTGGCGGCTCGGGGTGTGGAGGGTGGATGAGGGTTAGGGCGAGGTGGTTTTGGGCTGGGGTTGTAGCTAGGGTTAGGCCAGTGCCATGGCCTCTTGGGCTAGAGCGGGAGGTAAGCGCGGTGGGTGGGGTGGTTACGGTGGGTGTGTAGGGTTCCGCCCGGTCGAGTGCGGTAGGGTTCGGGGTTTCCGTGGCGTCATTAGTCCGACCGGAAATAATTATTTGGGCCGAATTTTTTGAATTTTTTTTCCAGGGAGGTCAGATTTAACGTGTTGGTGGTGGTTCCACCTCGAGTTCTTAACGATGTTTTGGGGTTTTGATTTGTGGTTTTTCGTCTTTTTCGTAACCACACATGGCCGTGAGGATTTTTGGGTTTCGGATCTGGACGGTGGTTTTGGGCGGAAGTAGAAGGGGGGGGGGGTAGGGTTTGGAAGATTACCTTTTGTTGAATCCACCTCATTTTCCATCTATCTATCACCATTGTCATCCTTTTTTGGCTTCAAATCCGGATTTAATATCCAACATCCATCAACATCATGACCTTGTAGTTTGCAAGTAGTACAAAATTTTGGAATGAAGTCAAACCTAATTTTTTGCAATTTAGTATGAACTATTCCATTCCTTTTGAAAGAAATATGAATATTTTGAGGATGAATTTTCAATAAATCCACTTCAACCTTAACCCTAGCACAACTTGGCCTTGTATTCTTCAAAGTGGCCGAATCTAGGTTTAAGGTTCTTACAACCGCCGCCAGCGTGAACAAGGCGAATGACCAAGAAATTCGGTGGAAGATTAAATGAGATCCATCCCCAAGCAATATTGGACTCCTCATCTGGATTAAAATTAACATTCCAAATGAATGTTCTCATTAACAACATCTTGTTTCTTTCTTTAATCCAAAAACTAGGGCTAGACATCAAAGTATCATAATCTTCTTCGATGGAGCAACGAATTAGGATATGACGATGATGCAACAACCCTATATTAACCTCAGATTTTAATCCACATTGCTTAGGAATTTCCCTTCGCAAGAAATCAAAATCCGTCCAACCATTTGAAAACTTACCAACTACCGCAAGTTTCAAATTTTGTTGTTCAATCATCAAATCAATTTCTTCCTCCTCAAACATAATCGTAGGTTCACCATGAAGATAGGTGATAGATTTAAGAGGCACAAAATTCGAGGAGGAGGGGGTAGAAATTGTGCGTTAGGGTTTGTACTTGCCGCCCAGCTGTTTAGACGGAATCAGGGAGTGGGGGTCGATTTAAGGATTTCTGAAAAGGTGGGGTGGGAAATGGTGGTGGGGTGATGGCCGACCACGAGGGTCACTGGCCGTGGCCCGTGGCCTTAACCAATGATCGTGGAATAAAGCGTGAAGGGGCTAGTGGGGTGGGAGTTGGAGTGCGGAGGTGGGAGGTGAGATCTGGGTAGTGGGTCGGGTCCCATGGGTAGGGTTTCAGTCCAGCAGAGGTGGCGGCTAGAGGTTTAGTGGGAGTAGATTAGGGTTTTGTTGATAGTTTTGGACTGAGTTTCAGCGTTTGGCCGACTGGCGTTTGCCTGATGGGTTAGGAGTTTGCACGTGAGTGTCGGCGTGGGGTGATTACGGGAGTCGGGTTAGGGTTCGGCGTTACTGGGTAGCGCCGGTAGGGTTCAAGCGTATAGGTGGTTTTCAGGCTGGGGATTCAGGCGGAAATCAATAGTCTTTAGCTCACAAATTTGAGGTTTTTCAACCAGCGGTGAGCCCGGTCGGCGTGGATCTGGTGGATTAAAAAGAAAAGCGCCCGTTGTAGTCAAAGTGTCTTGCCCGGTCCTTGGAGCGGTGTTGAGTGTCCACTTTATGGGTCGATAGATTCATTTATGCATGATTCTGTTGTTTTTCGGTGACCCAACAGCAACCGTCGTAATGTTGATTTTTAGGCAGTTGGGCGAGGGTTTGGATGTAGTAGAAGTAGTGTTAGGGAATTTGAAAATTAACTTATAAAATCCAAATCCGCCTCCTTTTCACAAATAGATCCATCAACATTGTCATCCTTCTTTGATCTTCAAATCGAGTTTACCGATTTTCTTAACACGGCGCATCCAACGTACAATCTGACAGGGCTTTGTCATTTGAAGTTTAGCCAGGATGCTGTCTGATACTTAGCTTCGATAAAATCAAACCTAATTTTTCTGCACAAACTTTGTATGTAGCAATTCCATTCTTGAAGATCGTGACGCCATTTTTAAACGATGCGGATGAAGTTGCATTTAAGCTCAAATACCCTCCGAGCTTCAGCAGTTTGGTCTCTGTATGGCACCGGGCCTATATGCACCTTCATCGCATGGTCGAATCTGAAATTTATGGGTTTGCAAAGCCCCATACATCTTTCAAACTTTTGTGAACAGAGACCAGTTGTCACTAAGAAATTTGGTGATAGATTCCCTGGAAAAATACGTCCCCCAGCTAGCAATATTTATTTCCTCGCCATGAGTGTATAGAGCAACGCATTTCCCAAGATAAATGTTCCGTATTCACAGCGGCACTTCCTATTCTTCTCTTTTTAAGATCCAAAACTGAAGCCGGTCATATGACATCAAAATCACCATAATCTTATTTGCATATTACAAGCGCCGCTGAGAATAAGAATATGGCGATTATCTACAACCACCATAGAAGCACTGGCTTGAGGTCGCTTTTAATCCAGCGAATTACTTGCCTGTATTTGAATTTCATACGCTGGTTTACGTGAGTTCGGGATCCCGCAAATCAGTCCAGCCGGTTGAAAACTTTCGATGGCCAATCGCGTCATTTTGATTTCAAGCCCTTATCTGGCGTCAAAGGTTCTCAGAATGCAGTGCATTTCGTCAAATCAATTGGGGTCTGGGTCTTACTTGTTTCGTCAACATCGTCGCCCGTAATGGGTTCCCTGGCAGAAGATGCGTAGGTGACTAGTTTTTTGTTTGAGTGGCCAGGTGTCGGTTTATGGGGAGGGTGATAGAGGCGGCAGTCGTCGCCGTTGGGGGTTTCAGGGCAGCACTGCCGCTTGTTTTGTTTTAATAATTCCGCCCGGGTGAAATTCGATTTGACCATTTGCCGTTGTTTAGGTGGGGTGTACAGGTGGCGGTAAGGGAGAACTCGCAGCCGGACCAGCGAGGTGCGACGGTGTTGTCCTAAAGAGTCGGTGACCGGTCATAGGTGGGCCGGAACGAAGAAGCCCATTGACTATTTGCCGATTTTTCGAACTCGAGGTTTTCGGGACGTTGTAGAGGAGGAGAAGAGAGCAATTTGGGAAGAGGGCGCAGTATCGATCCGGTTACGGTCAAAATGTCGGGTCGGCTGATTTAGTAGTTGAGTAGTTTAATTATTAGTCATTTTTACGCTGGCGTGGTCTCGACGGTTGGAATCCTCTTATCGACGGACCCAGTAAGCGGTTCACTGCTGGGCGGATCCGCCGGTCGCGCCAAACGTCACGGGTAGGGTTTCCGCAAGTAGTGCGCTGCTTGGAGATTTTTGTGTAGCGTAATTCGGGCATCGTGTTAGAGACTTAGGGTGCGGCCAGTCTACCGCCACTTGCGCCGGCTAAAGCGCGATGCGCAATTAATCTCACGCGCTGTGGTTCGTGTCGGCGTAATCCGAACCATGGGCCGCCGCATCCCGCGGCGGTATCCATATTAGCCACACATTAATTCCGCTTTTGACCGTATGGGCCATTTTTAATCTTTGTGTTGGTTGCGGCGGTTCCGGTTCCATTAGGTTAGTCATTTTTAGCGCGTGGTTTTTTCGCCGAGTTCGAATCCTCTTTAACCGTCATGATTTCTTGGGTTTCGACGAATGTTGGCTTGCCAGGCGTTGTTTATTATTAATTATTATTATGTGTTTCCCACGTAGAGAAATGCGAAGGTTGAGTCGGTTTAACGATAGGCATGAAGCGAAGCCGTGCATACACGTTGGAGGTGGCCACATGAACCCGATTCCTCATTTGAGCCAGGCACATTCCGAGTGTCCTTTTGTAATCAGTGGGCCCTGCTTGTAGGTATAGAGGAATCCCGGGCTGGGTGGCCAATGGCTGAGTACTTTCGGCCGAGTGCCCAACCCAGCACATTCGCCGCCGGTGAGCGTTCAGAATAAGGTGCAGAATTAATCTCGTCTAACATTAAGGGAATCAGACAGGTCTCTGCGAAGGAGCATCTTTAACATTTTGACCATTGGGCCAGTCTTTATTGGATGAAAAATGTTGGCTTTATTTAGTAGATGGGTAGGTTTGGAAGATTACCTTTGTCAATCCACCTTTCCATCGATCTATCACCATTGTCATCCTTTTTGGCTTCAACCGGATTTAATATCCAACATCCATCAACATCATGACCTTGTAGTTTGCAAGTAGTACAAAATTTTGGAATGAAGTCAAACCTAATTTTTTGCAATTTAGTATGAACTATTCCATTCCTTTTGAAAGAAATATGAATATTTTGAGGATGAATTTTCAATAAATCCACTTCAACCTTAACCCTAGCACAACTTGGCCTTGTATTCTTCAAAGTGGCCGAATCTAGGGTTAAGGGTCTTCCAACCGCCGCCGCCAACGTGAACAAGGCCGAATGACCAAAGAAATTCTATGGAAGATTAGGAAACGAGATCCATCCCAAGCAATATCGACTCCTTCCTGGATTAAAATTAACATTCCAAATGAATATGCTCATTAACAACATCTGCTTTCTTTCTTTAATCCAAAAACTAGGGCTAGACATCAAAGTATCATAATCTTCTTCGATGGAGCAACGAATTAGAATATGACGATGATGCAACAACCCTATATTAACCTCAGATTTTAATCCACATTGCTTAGGAATTTCCTTTCGCAAGAAATCAAAATCCGTCCAACCATTTGAAAACTTACCAACTACCGCAAGTTTCAAATTTTGTTGTTCAATCATCAAATCAATTTCTTCCTCCTCAAACATAATCGTAGGTTCACCATGAAGATAGGTGATAGGTTTAAGAGGCACAAAATTCGAGGAGGAGGGTGCGGTGACGGCGTTAGGGTTTGCACCGCGCCACTCGTTTCGAATGAATCCAGGAGGGTTGATTTGAGGATTTCTGAAAAGGTGGGGGGGTGGGAAATGGTGGGGGGATGATGGCCGACCACAGGAGGTGGCCGGCCGGTGGCCGTGACGGCCATGGTGGCCGGAAAAACGTGAAAGTGGGCTAGGGTTTGCACCGAAATTTAGGAGAGAGGTTAGAGCATTTTTTCAAATAAAATGTTAAATAAAAATAAAAAATGTTAAAATGTTGGCTTTATTTAGCCGTTGAGTGGTTAATTATTTAGTCATTTTTAGCGCGTGGTCTCGGGTTCGAATCCTCCTTATCACTGCACCCTCCGCCTCACCTACTAATCGCCTCCGCTGTCTCCTACACGTTTGGAGGATTTTTTATGAGTAATTCCATCCGTGTTAGAGACTTGTGGTTAGCTACTCCTTTGCCCTCAGCAATGGCAATTAATCTCACTGGCGATATGGGAATCGAACCTCGACCTCCCACACACGGTATCCTTAGCCTAACCTTTGACCATCCAAATGTCAGCTGATTAAAATGTTGGCTTTATTTAGCCATTGAGTGGTTAATTATTTAGTCATTTTTAGCGCGTGGTCTCGGTTCGAATCCTCCTTATCAGCACCCCTCCGGCCGACCTACTGATCGCCTCCGCTTGTCCCTACACGCTGGAGGATTTTTTATGAGTAATTCCATCCGTGTTAGAGACTTAGGTTAGCTACTCCCTTGCCCTGCAGAATGGCAATTAATCTCACCTCTGTGAGCATGGGAATCGAACCCTTGACCTCCCACACATGGTATCCTTAGCCTAACCTTTGACCGGGTTTAGGGTTTAGGGTTTAGGGTTTAGGGTTTAGGTTCATTTTTTTTTTGAATAATCATCCAGGCACGTTGGCCCAGGTTTTTTATTAATACCGTAAAGGAAAGGCCTGGTAAGGGAAATACAAACAATAAAGAGATAGCCCTTTACTTACTTTGCTATTCCTATCTAGGCGAAGCTAATGTCTATCCCGAATGTAAAAAGAATGAAGAAGCTAAGATCAGATAAGCTATGATCATCATAAAGTTTATAATGCACTCTATGATGATATTACAAATGATGATACTAAGGTAGAGTAGTAATATAAGAACAAAGCTAGGAAATCTAAACTCTGAACTTATAAAATCTTCTAACCTAAGTACCTTTTCCTCCTTGTCTTCTATTAGTCCATGGTATATAATCATTTCTTCTTTGATCTAGTTGCAATGCATTGATAACGGGATTGGCCACTAGCTTCCTTCCGCTGGCGTAGATTATGTTAACAAGTCCCCGCCTCCCTTCTCGTGGATCGGGTATCACGCTTCTAATCTACTCATCTCTCGCATTCATATCTTCTCGCCAGAATTCCATGAAACATTTGACCAAGTGCTACCTGAAGTTCCTCATCATCCAGAATATCCTCATCTGAGTCTTCCACTGCAAGGGGCGTTGGTTCTGGTTCGTATAATTCCATGTCCCATTCCTGTCTATCCTTTTACGAGGAACAACATCTCGTGTATTCTCAACCGAGAAGTGTGAGTTCCGACTACTTTGAATGTCTTTTAGAACATCCTTAAATCTTGTCATTCCACAGAAATTACCGTCTCTTTCCATTTCCTTATCAAAGACCTCCCGAAGAGTTAAGTAATCATCTGTTGACCACTTACGAACATAACCTTAATCTTCTCCATCTGTCTCACACCACCTCCTCCTTTCACTATCAGTACCCATAGATTTGGCAGTGTTAGTGTTGTTGGAAGGTATGTCTGAAGAAGATTTATTCAAAGTACAAGGTTGTGGAGGGAAAGAAAAGGCATTTTTAAGCCAAACTTGGGCCGTTGGGTTTTTTGTGGATGTGGGCTTTGAATTAGTTGTGGGCTTGGTATAAGTGTTTGTTTGAGGTTGAGTGGTGGAGCCCGTATCCGAAATAGAATTTGGACTTGAATTATCGTGGATATTTTGAATCAGGTTTGGGCAGATTGGGCTTTATTGTTTAAAGTTTTTAATGGGGTAATGGTTTGTGGTTGGGAATTTCTTTGGGTCAGGGGGGGTATTTTTGGAAGTCACAGGTTTCCTGCTCACTCCGGTCGGCTCAGTCATGATATTGGGTTGGGTTTTCGACGGTAATTTCGGGTTTAAAGGGGTGGTTTGAACGATGAGGGGTGGGGATTAATGACCGACATGGGCCGAGAGGGAAGGGCAGGTCGACGTGGTTAGGGTCGCCGATTTGGAGCGGTTTAGTGGGTGCCCCTCGTCAAAACCATAAGTGGGTTTTTCGGGTTTTTAAGGAATTTTCGAGTCCTGGGGTTGGTCGGGGTTGGGTAGGGTATATTGGAGGGTGGATCTAGGCGGGGGTATCGATCTGGGTCATGGGTTTTGTCATGGGTCGGGTCAGTGGGTCGGGTCGGGTCAAGGTAGTGGGTAGGGTTTCAGAGGGTGGTTTAGGGTTTTTAGTGGAGGTTTCGGTTGAAGTGGGTTGGCCGACGGCGGTAGGTGGGTTTGTGGGTGGGGTTGGGTGCGGAGGGTGGGGTGAGATCCGTAGTGGCTGGGTCACGGGTGGTTTTCGCCAACGGGGTGGCGCTAGGGTTTGGCGTGGCAGATTAGGGTTTTGTTGAGTGGTTTTGGACTAGGGTTTGGCCCATGGCCTTCGCGGTGATGGGTTAGGGCTTGGGTGAGTGTCGACGCGTGGGGTGATTCCGGGGGCCTGAGTTAGGGTTCCGCGTTAGGTGGCCGCCGTAGGGTTCCGACGCACGGTGGTTTTCCTTAGGTTCCGGCCACAACATGTTTTTGGCTCAAAATTTCAGGGTTTTTCAATGACGGTGGCTGATTCGACGTGGATCTGGTGGTTCCGACCGCCATTGTGGTCGGAATTACTGCCAGATTCGCCGGAACGGTGTTTGAGGGTGTTTTTTGGTGTAGATTCGTGATTTTTCTATTGTTTTTTCGGGTGACCACCTGCCAACCGTCGGTATTTGATTTTTTGGGCAGTTGGACGAGGGGTTTGGATGTAGTAGAAGTAGTGTTAGGAATATGAGAATTACCTTTTGCCAAATCCGCCTCCTTTTCCTTAGATCCATCAACATTGTCATCCTTCTTCGGTTTCAAATCAGGATTTATTTTCCAACACCCATCAACATCATGACCTTGAAGTTTGCAATTAATACAATACTTAGGAATAAAATCAAACCTAATTTTTTGCAACTTTGTATGAACAATTCCATTCTTCTTGAATGAGATTTGAATTTTTTGAGGATGAACTTTTAACAAATCCACCTCAACCTTAACTCTAGCACAACTGGGCCTTGTCTTCTTCCTTGTAGCCGAATCTAGGGCTATGGGTTTCCCCACCGCCGCCGCCAACGTGAACAAGGCAGATTGTCCATAGAAATTTGGTGATAGATTTGGAAAAGAAATCCATCCCCAAGCAATATTTGACTCCTCCTCAGGATTAAAAGCAACATCCCAAATAAATGTTCTCATCAACAACATTTTATTCTTCTCTTTAATCCAAAAACTAGGGCTTGACATCAAAATCTCATAATCTTCTTCAATATTACAACGAATAAGAATATGACGATTATACAACAACCCTATAGAAACTTCAGCTTTTAATCCACATTGCTTCGGAATTTCCTTACGCAAGAGATCAAAATCCGTCCAACCATTTGAGAACTTACCAATTACCGCAAGTTTCAAATCTTGTTCTTCTATCATCAAATCAATTTCTTCTTCCTCAAACATCACCATAGGTTCACCATGAAGATAGGTGATAGGTTTAATTGGCACGGAAGTCGAGGAGAGTGATAGAGGGGCGACGGCGGAATTAGGGTTTACCGCCGCCGCCGCCACTGTTTTGGCTAATTCCGGGGGGGTGGGGGTCGATTTGACCATTTCCAAGAAGGTGGGGGTGTGCACGGAGGCGGGGGGGTGCTGGCCAACCACCGGAGGTGGCCGGCCAGTGGCCACTGCGGCCATAGTTGGCCGGAAAAGTGACGGCTAGGTCTAGGGTTTTCACGACGTGAGGGAGGAGAGAGAAGAGAGCAAAGGCGCCTTAAAAAATGTTGGCTTTATTTAGCCGTTGAGTGGTTAATTATTAGTCATTTTTAGCGCGTGGTCTCGGGTTCGAATCCTCCTTATCAACAGACCCCCCCTCCGGCTTGGACCTACGGAATCGCCCTCCGCTTGTCCCTACACGTTTGGAGGATTTTTTATGAGTAATTCCATCCGTGTTAGAGGCTTAGGGTTAGCTACTCCCCTTGCCCCTGCAGAATGGCAATTAATCTCACCTCTGCTGATATGGGGAATCGAACCCTTGACCTCCCACACATGGTATCCTTAGCCTAACCTTTGACCATTGGGCCAAATGCTGTTGGATTGAGTGGTTGATTATTAGTCATTTTTTAGCGCGTGGTCTCGGGTTCGAATCCTCCTTATCAACAGACCAAATGTTGGTTTGTTAGCCGTTGTTTATTATTAATTATTATTATGTGTTTCCCATGTGCTTGAAGGCCCTGAGTTCGAGTCGGTTTAACAATAGGCACCCCCTCCGGCTTAGAAAACCGGCCGCATACCGTTTGAGGTCAGACAACCAATTCCTCGGGCTTGGGCCTGCTCCAGTGTCCTTTTTAATCGGTGGCCCTCTTGTAGGTATAGAGAATCCGCTTAGCCGACCGTACTCGGCAGGCCCAACCCTTTTATTCGCCGGTCAAGAGCATTCGAATAAAATTGCAAGGAATTAATCTCACCCTGCTGTTAAGGGGAATCGAACCCACGGTCTCCTGCACAAGGGAGCATCCTTAGCCTAACCTTTGACCATTGGGCCAAATGCTGTTGGATGAAAAATGTTGGCTTTATTTAGCCGTTGAGTGGTTAATTATTAGTCATTTTTAGCGCGTGGTCTCGGGTTCGAATCCTCCTTATCAACAGACCCCCCCTCCGGCCTGGACCTACGGAACGCCCGCCGCTTGTCCCTACACGTTTGGAGGATTTTTTATGAGTAATTTCATCCGTGTTAGAGACTTAGGGTTAGCTACTCCCTTTGCCCCTGCAGAATGACAATTAATCTCACCTCTGCTGATATGGGGAATCGAACCCTTGACCTCCCACACATGGTATCCTTAGCCTAACCTTTGACCATTGGGCCAAATGCTGTTGGATAAAAATGTTGGCTTGTTAGCCGTTGTTTATTATTAATTATTATGTGTTTCCCATGTGCTTGGAGGCCCTGAGTTCGAGTCGGTTTAACAATAGGCACCCCCTCCGGCTTAGACAACCGGCCCCATACCGTTTGGAGGTCAGACGATTCCTCATTGGGCTTGGGCACATTCAGTGTCCTTTAATCGGGGGCCCCTCAGTAGGTATAGAGGAATCCTTTTAGCCGACGCCGTACTCGGCGGGGCCCAACCCCTTTTATTCGCCTTGGTTAGAGCATTCGAATAAAATTGCAAGGAATTAATCTCACCACAGTTAAGGGAATCGAACCACGGGGTCTGCACAAGGAGCATCCTCAGCCTAACCTTTGACCATCCAAATGTCGTTGGATAAAATGTTGTCTTGTTTGCTGTTGTTAATTATTAATTCTTATTATGTGTTTCACATTTGCTTGAAGGCCCTGAGTTCGAGTCGGTTTAACAATAGGCACCCCCTCCGGCTTAGACAACCGGCCCCATACCGTTTGGAGGCTGTACCTGAACCAATTCCTCACTGGGCTTGGGCCTGTTCCGAGTGTCCTTTTTAATCAGTGGGCCCCTCTTGTAGGTATAGAGAAATCCGTTTAGCTGACGCTGATACTCGAAGAAGGGCCCAACCCCTTTTTATTCGCCCTTGGTCAAGAGCATTCGAATAAAATTGCAAGGAATTAATCTCACCCTGCTGTTAAGGGGAATCGAACCCACGGTCTCCTGCACAAGGGAGCATCCTTAGCCTAACCTTTGACCATTGGGCCTGTTATACCCCGTATTTCCAGAGTATGTACGTAAGGGAATACGTACAAAAGTTTAGCCTTAAAGATTAGGCCAAGTTCGAAATTGTGCACAACTCGCTTAAAGAATCGTTTTCCGACGAAAGCGTTTCCCACGCCTTCGTAGGAAAATTCCGCTATGCCATTACTAATTTTTGCGGATTTTTCAGAGACGAAACATTTTGGACCAACGGGAGGCGACACTTGGCACCTCCCATTGATGGACTTCAATCGTCCATTGGACGAAAATGGAGAGAGGTTGGACGTTTTTGTG
The DNA here is from genome assembly GCA_029844215.1 of Przewalskia tangutica. Taxonomy (NCBI): domain Eukaryota; kingdom Viridiplantae; phylum Streptophyta; class Magnoliopsida; order Solanales; family Solanaceae; genus Przewalskia; species Przewalskia tangutica. The sequence continues at coordinate 2,264,454 of CM056727.1, forward strand.
CCTTGCACAAAGTCAAGGAGTTGGTAGGATATTTGTGTATAGTTAATCCTCACCCTACACTTGCCTTGCACTTGTCTTCATCTTGGCCATTGGTTGGCCAAGGCTTGAGCTATAAATACCCCCTTAGAGATGAAGAGTTCTTCATCCACAAATCTTTCCAAGTCTTGAAAATCCTCTCCTCTCCCTTGTAGCCTTTTCGTCCAACACCTCCCCCCTCCCCTTGTGAAGGCCCTTGGCCGAATACACCCCCCCCTCTAGCCTAGTAGTTTGGCCGAGGCCCCCCCTAGCCTAGCCAAAACCTACCCCCCTCCCTTGGTAGAAAAGTTGCCTTCTTGTATTGTTATAATGCCCAAAATACCCTAGCCCAAATACCTTAGTACTTAGTAGAAGTTGTGAAGAACTTCTAAGGTTTCCTTGGAGCATACAACTTAGGAGCAAAACCTTGCTCAGGCGACTTTTCTAGATATTATTGGGCTTACCGAGGTAACTAATCCTAACCTCTTTTGAATTAGAGAATACTTCTGTTGTAGTATAAAAATAAGTATAAATACTTAGAAGAATATCACGTATAGAATTGAATTACCACAGTGAAGGGTTTAAAGAAGAATAATCAAATCAGTACTTACATAGGACTGTTTTCACGATGAACTTATATAACTCACCGGTAGGAAGTCTTTGCCCGACTTTCCGTAGAATTGTGAACCCTCTGTTTAGAATGACCTTCAGAGTAGTCTTTGATAGATATCTGTGACTATTATAGGCTGACTCTCTGCGCGCGACATATTCAACTCGGCAGGTGGTTTTCGCTGAGAAGGTATGTGATTCTTCCTAAAGCATGATATTTTACAATATATATAGTACGGTAGACGTACATGTGTTAACTAAAATATAACTACGGCAATGTCTTTGACTTAAGCCTGAATAATACTTACGTGAATGCCTCACGCTTAAGCCCAATAATAAAGATCTGAAAGCATTTCCTAAGAATACTGAATCATTTTTAACAGAAGAGAACTAATTGGTTTTTAAACAGAAGCTTAAGAGTTATACTAGCCTTATGGGAAGTTAAGTATAACCACTTAAGATTGATAAAAGAAATAGTTTGCCTATGTGTTTATAACAGACTTATATTGAATTGTGAAAAGAATAATAAGATGGTTTGATAAGTAGACATAATATGATGCTATGTGTGTTAGTGTCTTGTAACGTTTGTGAAAAAGAGTATTCTTGTTGTGCTTATGTTGTTTAAAGATAAGCTGTTATGTTAGTGTACCATCACTCACCTCTTGAGATGATACCGGGGGTTAAGCTGCCCTCCGATGCGGGGTAGACTCAGGCGGTCTGGGACCATGATTCGAGAATACCTCATGCGGGTCCAGGGCCTATGCGAGCTACGAGTTCGAGTTAGTATGCGGGTTATGCCTCACGCGGCCTATGTGGCCCGTGCGGACAACGAGTCGGGGCGATGCGAGAGTAGCTACCCTCGACGCGGGGTTATACCTCACGCGGGCCCGTGAGTGGCCTATGCGGACTCAGAGTCCGTGATTAGGCTTGCAGAGTGATAATACGCGAGTGGCCCGCTTCAATCATTCGCGCCTAGAAAAGACCTATTAAGTTTACCTATTGTTGCTCTTGTTTGTGATGTGGCACTATGTGCGGTTCCTCGATTGCTTCATACATATTTGTAAACCGGTTTTAAAAAAGTGTTATGATTTCATTTAAGTACTTTCAGATTTCACATACTTAGTACTGTTAGATCGACCTCCTTGGCTGCGTTCATGCGTAGGTAAGCAGCAGTCTTAGATCCACATTCTTAGGATCTCTACGTTGGTGTCGGGAGCTCCATCTTTTCCGGAGGCTCTACTTTTGGGTATGATCTCCCTGTTGTAGATAGTTTTGTACAGTCAGGGTATGGCGGGGCCCTGTCCCGCCATAGGTGTATATTTCCTTAGAGGTCTGTAGTCATGTTGTACAGTGTCGGATGTATCGCTAAACCATGTTTATTTATGTATCTTAAAAGCGATGTTTCTCACATAAACCGTGTCTTATTTTATAAACTGTTTCATGTCTTGCTTTATATTTCCGCGATTACTCGATGTATGACTACTTGGGTGCCGTGAGCACGATCCACGGCCGAGCAGTCGTGACAAAAGTGGTATCGAGCGCTTAATCCTCGGAAAGTGTCTGAGCCGTATCTAGTAGAGTCTTGATTATCGGTGTGTTGTGCACCACACCAATAATCAGGAGGCTATAGGATATTTAGGATTGGTTTCCATTCTTCTCATTCTGAGATCGTGCTTTAGAGCGGTGTTATAGGTTGGACCCCTCTAACGTATTCCGTTCCTCGTGATTATGCCTCCACGTAAGGCAACCCGCCCGTAGAAGGGCAAAGCGGAGGCGCTAGCGAGACACCCGAGTCACGAGGGCTCGTGCCCGCCTATACCGTAGACGGCGAAGTTCTATGACGCCGCCATTTCCAAGCGAGACCACGATGCCTACACCTCCCGTCCCCCGGCACAGAGGCGGAGAGTTAGGTAAGGAGATGGCCCAACTATTGGCTAAAGTTGTGGCCCGATACGAGAGAGATTGGACGCGGCGGTTCGGTTCCATCTCGGCTCGGCCGCACCCGTGGTACACCCGAGGCGGATAGTTTGAGGCTACGAGATTTCTTGAGTTGTAGCCCGCGAGTTTTACTGGTCGAGGCCGGAGGATGATCCGCAGGAGTTTATCCGTCGCCTTCAAGGATCATGGTGATCAAGGCCTCGAGACAGAGTCTGTGACTCCGGTTCGCATCGGTGCGTGATACGCGATCGATTGGTTTGATTCATGGGAGTTATCCGGGAGAGCACGCGTCCCACTTACTGGGATGAGTTCTCGAGGCTTTCCTCACTCACTTCTTGCCTCCACAGATGAGAGGCGCGGGTGATAGATTTTTACTCGAGGCGGGAGGACGACCGCCGTGAGTACAATGTCGAGTTTGATTCATTGGCTCGATATGTCCCGGCGTTGGTAGCGAGATATGGAGGATAGTACACCGCTATGTCACCTGCTGACGACTATATGGCGAGTCATGTGCGGGGTTTCTCTCCACCGGTATGGACATTACCGCACGCAGCTCACGCCTGGATGCGAGGCGCAGGTCGACGAGTGGGCGACGGCAGCGAAGAAGGCGGGGCGGGAGGTCTTACGGTGGTTATCGTGGTGGGCGGCCTCAGCAGTCTAGATTCGCACCACAGCCAGCAGAGCACTCCTGCACCGTCCTCAGCCTGACCCGAGTTTTCGAGGCGAGCCAGGCCCTGGGCTTGACGTCGAGTAGCGGAGAATGCGGCGATCGGGACCACCCCGCATGGCCGATGCGTAGATCCCATTACGGGAAGTGTGGTACTGCTTTGGGAGCTTGTTACAGTTGTGGCCAGCAGGGTCACTTTGCGGCGATCGGCCGACGGCGGTGGTAGGGCTCGCCCGTGTTCATTGCCGCTTCATCATCTCCTACGATTACTCGCCGGAGGCGTGGTGCTCGTGGGTCGGCAGTCGCGGCAGGTCGTGGCTCGGGTCCGAGTTCTAGCGGTCCTCAGAACCGCATTTATGCTTTGTCCACCGAGGATCGTGAGGCCTCACCGATGTCGCCAGTACCTTATCGGTTCTGGTTTGATGTTTATGCCTTGATAGATCCGGGTTCTACTCTGTCAATATATCCCCCCTTGGTGCTAGTAGGATAGGGATAGAGCCTGAGTCCATAGATCCTTTCGAGGTAGCTACGCCCAGTGGGTGATTCAGTGGTAGCTCGGCGGGTATAGAGCTTGTCTGTGACCATTTACGATCGTCGGACCAGCCGACTTGATAGAGTTGGAGATGATTGACTTCGACGTGATTATGGGGATGGATTGGCTAGCTTCTTGCTACGCCAATGTAGGCTAGAGAGAGAGTAATGCGGTTCAGTTTCGGAGAGCCGGTTGTTGAGTGGGAGGAGCACGGTATCGTAGGGTAGGTTTATTTCCTACCTCAAGGCTAGGAAGATGGTGCGAGAAGGGTATATCTACCATCTCGTTCGGGTGTTTGATCAAGGCTGCGGTACCAGATTTTGATCGATTCGAGAGTCGTGAGTTCCCGGGCGTGTTTCGGATGACCTCGCATCCTCCCGAGAGGAGATTGAGTTTTGTATTGACATATTGCGGACACTCGGCCTATTTCCATTCCGCCATACGTAATGGCACTGCCGAGTTGAGAGAGTTGAAGGATCAACTTAGAGATTTCTTTGGAGAAGAGCTTCATCGGGCCTAGTGTTTCTCCGCAGGGAAGCGCGGTATTGTTCGTGAAGAAGAAGGGCGGGGCCGCGCATGTGTGTTGATCTGACGGTGAACAAGGTGACCATTAAGAACAGATACCCCTTCCCGGGATTGATGATTTGTTCGACCCGGTTGCAGTGCGAGATGTTTCTCAAGATTGATCTGCGATCGGGCTATCATCAGTGCGAGTCGAGAGGTGGATGTCCCTAGATCGCATTCCGGACGTGCGGGCATTATGAGTTCGTGGTCATGTCTTTTGGGTTGACCAATGCTCGTGGTATTCATGGATTTGATGAACCGAGTGTTCAAACCATTTTTGGACACGTTGTGATAGTGTTCATTGATGATATCTTGGTTTATTCTCGCTCAGGCGAGAGCACGCGGAGCATTTGAGGGCCGTCTTGTGATTCTCCAGACAGCGATTATGCGCCAAGTTTTCCAAATGTGAGTTTTGGTTGACTTTGGCGTTTCTTGGGCATATTATGGGTGATGGCATTCGAGTGGATACGCCAAGATCGGCGATCGGGACTTGGCGAGACCTACCACTCGACAGAGGTTCGCGATTTTAGGGCCTTGCAGGTTATTATCGGTTCGTGGAGAAGTTTGCTTCTATCTACGCACCGTTGACTAGGTGACTGAAGGCGGCCAAGTTCCGATGGTGATGCTTGTGGCGAGGTTTCGATTCTTGAAAAGAGATCGACGGCCGCCCCGTTCTTACTCTTCCGGAGGTCAGACGGTTATGTTGTGTATTGTGATCGTCGGGCATCGGGTTGGGATGTGTGTTGATGCAGCATGGCGAGTTATAGCATATGCATCCCGGCAAATGAAGAAACACGAGAGGAACTACCCACCCATGATTTGGAGTTGGCGGTATGATTCACGCTTTGAAGATCCGAGGCACTATTTGTATGGGGTTCACGTGGATATTTTTACGCACCACAAGAGCCTCGGTATATCTTCACGGAGGAGAGTGAACTTACGGCGAGACGGTGGTTAGAGTTGCTTAAGGATTACGATGTTGATATCCTGCACCACCGGAAGGCCAATGTTGTGGCGAATGCTCTTAGTCGTAAGTCGATGGGAGCCTATCGGATGTGCGACTAGAGAGGAGAGACATGGTTCGTGATTTGCATCGATTAGCGAGCCTTGGTGTCCGCTTGATTGATTCGATAGCGGTGGGGTTAGAGTTCGTGAGGTTGCGAGTCTTCCATCGTCGAGGAGGTGAAGAGCAGCGGTTCGAGGATCGACCTTGATTCGATATCGTGATACGACTCTTCGTGAGGGCAAGGGTCCTTTTGAGGTAGCACGATGGGGTGCTAAGGTTTGAGGCGGTGTGTGTTCCGGATGTTTCAGACTTCGCAAGAGTTCTTGGGGAAGCACACAGTAGCGTTACTCTATCCATCCGGTCGACCAAGATGTACCACGACCTTAGATCGTATTGGTGGGATGGCTTGAAGAGGGCGTTGCGAGTTCGTAGCTCAATGCCCGTGTTGTCGGCAGTGAAGGTAGAGCACCGCAGGCCTGGTGGTTTTATTACGCATTTATCGAGATCCCGACGGAAGTGGGAGGTAATCAACATGGACTTCATCACGTGATTACCTCGCACTCGGAGGAGACATGATTCTATATGGGTTATCGTCGACGGTGGCGAAATCAGCCCACTTTCTTCCGTCGGGGCGACTTTTTCGGTGAGGATTATGCGGACTTTACATCAGAGATCGTCGATCGCATGGAGTCCCTACTTCGATCATATCGCATGCAGGAGCCCGGTTCTGGCTAACCAGAGGTCCTTCGAGGGTTTAGGGGCCTTGGTGAGCAAGTCTTGCATTTCATCCACAGGCGACGGGCAGCGAGCGCACTATCCGCACTCTTGAGGATATCTTTGCGAGCCATGTTATTGACTTCATGGTAGTTGGGAGGATCATTTGCCTCTAGTTGAGTTCGCGTATAATAATAGCTACCACTCCAGATTCGGATGGCGCCTTACGAGGCCTTGTATGGGAGGAAGTGCGGATCGCCTATAGGTTGGTTCGATGTGGGCGAGGTGCGGCTAGTGGGACCAGATTTGGTACAGCAGTATGGATAAGGTGAAGCTTATCCGAGAGCGGCTATCGATACGGCTCGAGTCGGCAAGTCGACGCAGATCATCGTCGTCGGCATCTTGAGTTCGAGGTTCATGATTGGGTTTTCCTAAAGTGTCACCCACGGCGGTGTGATGAGATTCGGAAGAAGGAAACTCACCCTAGGTACATTAGGCGTTTGATTGTCCGCAGGTAGGCAAGGTTGCCTACGAGTTGAATCTGCCGTCCGATCGGAGCGGTGCATCCGGTGTTTCATGTTTCTATCTTTGAGGAGATGTATCGGGATCCATCTAGGTACACCGATTGACGATGTCGGTGGCGGGTTATCGTATGAGAGATTCCATGGCGATAGTCGATCGTCGTTAGGCGTCTGCGGACGGGGCGTGGCTTCCGCCAAAGTCTTGTGGCGAACGAGCTCGAGAGGAGATGACGTGGGAAGCCGAGGAGGACATGAGGCGTATATCCTCACCTATTCCCCACACCTCCGTAATTCACTTTCCTACTTGTAAATTTCCATTATCATTCATGCCTAGTGTTGTTTGTGGGTCGTGTGGCTTTTGCAATCGTTTAAGTTATGAAGAATCTTATCGTTAATCGTCTTGGGAAGGAACATTCGACGAATGTTTCTAAGTGGGGAGAATGTTATACCCGTATTTCGAGTATGTACGTAGGGAATACATACAAAAGTTTAGCCTTAAAGATTAGGCGAGTTCGAAATTGTGCACAACTCGCTTAAAGAATCGTTTTCCGACGAAAGCGCTTCCCATGCTTTCGTAGGGAAAATTCCGGCCATGCCATTACTAATTTTTGCGGATTTTTCCGAGACGAAACATTTTGGACCAACGGGAGGCGACACTTGGCACCTCCCATCGATGGACTTGATAGCCCATTGGACGAAAATGGAGAAGGTTGGGCACGTTTTTTGTGCCTTGTGCACAAGTCAAGGTGTTGGTAGGATATTTGTGTATAGTTAATCCTCACCCTACACTTGCCTTGCACTTGTCTTCATCTTGGCCATTGGTTGGCCAAGGCTTGAGCTATAAATACCCCTTTAGAGATGAAGAGTTCTTCATCCACAAATCTTTCCAAGTCTTGAAAATCCTCTCCTCTCCCTAGTAGCCTTTTAGCCCAACACCTCCCCTCCCTTGTGAAGGCCCTTGGCCGAATACACCCCTCTAGCCTAGTAGTTTGGCGAGGCCCCTAGCCTAGCCAAAACCTACCCCCCTCCCTTGGTAGAAAAGTTGCCTTCTTGTATTGTTATAATGCCCAAAATACCCTAGCCCAAATACCTTAGTACTTAGTAGAAGTTGTGAAGAACTTCTAAGGTTTCTGGAGCATACAACTTAGAGCAAAACCTTGCTCAGCGACTTTTCTAGGATATTATTGGGCTTACCGAGGTAACTAATCCTAACCTCTTTTGAATTAGAGAATACTTACTGTTGTAGTATAAAAATAAGTATAAATACTTAGAAGAATATCACGTAATAGAATTGAACTGCTACCACAAGTAGAAGGGTTTAAAAGAAGAATAATCAAATCTGATTTACATAGGACTGTTTTCACATGAGACTTATATAACTCACCGTAGGGAAGTGCTGCCCGACTTTCCGTAATTGTGAACCCTCTGCTTAGAATGACCTTCGAGTAGTCTTTGATAGATATCTGTGACTATTATAGGTGACTCTCTTGCGACATATTCAACTCTACAGTGGTTTTCACGAGAAGGTATGTGATTCTTCCTAAAGCATGATATTTTACAATATATATAGTACGACGCATACGTGTTAACTAAAATATAACTACGGCAATGTCTTTGACTTAAGCCTGAATAACACTTACTGATGCCTCACGCTTAAGCTCTAATAATAAAGATCCAAAGCATTTCCTAAGAATACTGAATCATTTTTAACAGAAGAGAACTAATTGGTTTTTAAACAGAAGCTTAAGAGTTATACTAGCCTTATGGGAAGTTAAGTATAACCACTTAAGATTGATAAAAGAAATAGTTTGCCTATGTGTTTATAACATACTTATATTGAATTGTGAAAAGAATAATAAGATGGTTTGATAAGTAGACATGATATGATGCTATGTGTTAGTGTCTTGTAACGCTTTGTGAAAAGAGTATTCTTGTGCTTATGTTGTTTAAAGATAAACGTTATGTTAGTGTACCATCACTCACCTCTTGAGATGATACCGGGGGTTAAGCTGCCCTCCGATGCGGGGTAGACTCAGGCGGTCTGGGACCATGATTCGAGAATACCTCATGCGGGTCCAGGGGGCCTAGCGCGAGCTACGAGAGTTCCAGTTAGTATGCGGGTTATGCCTCATGCGGTCATGTGGCGCGACAACGAGTCGGTGCGATGCCGGAGTAGCACCGATGCGGGTTATACCTCATGCGGGCCCATGTGAGTGGTCACGGACTCGGGAGTCCGTGATTAGGCTTGCAGAGTGATAATACGGCGAGTGGCCCGCTTCAATCATTCGCAGCCTAGAAAAGACCTATTACGCTTACCTATTGTTGCTCTTGTTTGTGATGTGGCACTAAAGCGGTTCTCTTGATTTCATACATATTTGTAAACTGGTTTTAAAAAGTGTTATGATTTCATTTAAGTACTTTACGCTTCACATACTTAGTACTGTTATCGACCTCCTTCGGGGCCGTCATGCCGCAGTAAGGGCAAGAGTGCTAGATCCACATTCTTAGGATCTCTACGTTGTCGGGAGCTCCATCTTTTCCGAGGCTCTACTTTTGGTATGATCTCCTGTTGTAGATAGTTTTGCATACAGGTATGGCGGCCCCGTCCCGCCATAGTTGTATATTTCCTTAAGTCAGTAGTCATGTTGTACAGCTGTCGGATGTAATCGCTAAACCATGTTTATTTATGTATGCCGAAAGGCGATGTTTTCTCACATAAACTGGTCTTATTTTATAAACTGCTTCATGTCTTGCTTTATATTTCCACGATTACTGATGTATGACTACTGGGTGCCTTAGGCACTACCACGCCCCGAACGGTCGTGACAGCAAATGCCGTTGGATAAAAAATGTTAGCTTTATTTAGCCGCTGAGTGGTTAATTATTAGTCATTTTTAGCGCGTGGTCTCGGTTCAATCCTCCTTATCAACGCACTTCTCCTACCGACCTACGGAATCGCCATCCGCTTGTCCCTACTCGCTGGAGGATTTTTATGAGTAATTCCATCCGTGTTAGAGGCTTAGGTTAGCTACTCCTGCCCCTCGCAGAATGGCAATTAATCTCACCTCTACGATATAGAATCGAACCCAAGACCTCCCACACAAGGTATCCTTAGCCTAACCTTTGACCATTGGGCCAAATGTCGTTGGATTAAAATGTTGGCTTTATTTAGCCGCTGATTGGTTAATTATTAGTCATTTTTAGCGCGTGGTCTCGGTTCGAATCCTCCTTATCAATGCAGACTCCCATCCGCCTGACCTACGGAATCGCCGCGCTTGTCCCTACACGCTGGAGGATTTTTATGAGTAATTCCATCCGTGTTAGAGACTTAGGGTTAGCTACTCCTTTGCCCTGCAGAATGGCAATTAATCTCACCTCTGAGCATGGGAATCGAACCTCGACCTACCACACATGGTATCCTTAGCCTAACCTTTGACCATTGGGCCAAATCTTTATTGGATGGGTTTAGGGTTTTTTTTTTTTTGAGTAATCATCCGGCACGTAGGCCCGTGTTTTTATTAATAACGTAATGAAAATGGGCCTGCATGAGTTACAAACTAATAAAGGGATAGCCCTTTACTACCGCTAATCGACTAGGCGAAGTATTAGTCTATCCCGAATGTAAAAGAAGGAAGAAGCTAAAATGAGATAGCTATGATCATCATAGAGTTTATAATGCACTCTATGATGATGTTGCGTATGATAATACTAAAATAGAGTAATAATATAAGAACAAAGCTAGAAATCTAAACTCGAACTTATAAAATCTTCTAACCTGTGTGCCTTTCTCCTCCTTGTCTTCTTGTAGTCCATGGTATAGAATCATTTCTTCTTTGACCTAGTGGTAATCGACAATGGAATAGTCGGCTTACTAGCTTCCTTTGTTGGCGTAGATTATGTGTTGATGAATTCCCACTCCTTTCTTAGGTGGATCGTATTGTTGCCTCTAATCTCTTCATCTCTTCAAACATATTTTCGTGGTCGTGGACGCCATGAAACATGTGTCCAAGTGCTATCTCAAGCTCTTCGCTGCCTAGAATGTCGCCCTAAATCTCCATCACGCATGGGCTTGGTTCAGTTCAAACATTTCCAAGGCCCATTCCTCGCCTATCTTCTTCCGAGGACAAACATCTCCAAATATTCCTTTACGTGAAGGTGTGCATTTCTCGCTGGGTGTCCTTTAAAATATCCTCAAACTTTGTCATACATGTGTCACCTTCCAATTCCATTTCCTTATCAAAGGCCTCCCTAAGTAATGCTATATCAGATTCTGACCACTTGTGCTCATAATCATTATTAGAATCTTCTCCATCTGTCCCACACCACTTCCTCCTTACACTATCGATCAAAAGATGCAAGTGGTAGGGTTATTGGAAGGTATATCTGAAGAAGATTTATTTAAAGTACAAGGTTGTGGAGGGAAAGAGAAGGCATTTTAAAGCCAATTTTGGGCAGTTGGGTTTTTTGAGGTAGTGGGCTTTGAATTAGATTTGGGCTTGTTGGTTGATGTTATTTGAGGGTGGGTAGTGGAGCCCGTATCCGAAATTTAATTTGGGCTTGAATTATCTTGGATTTTTTGAAGTGTATTTTGGTTTTGGATTTGGGCTTTTTTATTTAAAGATTTTAAAGGGTTAATGGTTTGTGGTTGGGGCGGATTTGGTTGGCGGGTGGGTCCGCTTGAATATCATCGGGTTTCGGGTGCTTCCTGCCTGGCCATCGGTCGATGGTATTTCCGCTGGTTTGTGGTTTAGGGGTGGTTTCGGCACGTAGGTGGGGATTGATGTCTTGCCCACGGCCGAGAGGGTAGGTAGGTGGGCCACGGGTTTAGGGTGGGGCGTAATTTGATCGGCCGAGTCGGGTCCGCCAAACAGCCGGGTGGTTTCGACGTAATAAGAAGGGTATTTTCGGGTGGGGTTGCGGGGGTGGGGATGGGGATCCGCAGGGGTATGGTAGGGGTCTGGGTCACGGGTTCGGTTGAAGTTTCGGGTCGGGTCGACGGGTCGGGTCGGGTCAAGGATTCGGGCTGAATTTCCAGATCGATTAGGTTTTGCCGTGTTTTCATTTTCGCGGGTTGGTCGAGGGGGCGTGGTATCCGGGATGGGGGTGGACCGTAGGGGTTGTAGGTATGGGTCTCGGTCGGGTCATGGGTAGGGTTTCTTAGGCGGTTGGCGGCTAGGGTTTTAGTGGATGGTTTAGGTTTTTCGCGGGGTATTGGGCTAGAGTTTGGCCAAGAAGAACGCGGCCGGGCTAGGGTTTAGGGTAGTTACGACGGGGGGTGGGTGAAATAGGTGGTCGCCAGAGGTTCCGGTGCAGGAGGCCGTAGGGTTCCGACGACCTAGCGTGTTCCTTTAGGTTTCCGCGTTGCCATTTATTTTTGCTCAAATTTTCGGTGTTGCAGATCTGGGGTATGTTGACGCGTTGGGCGTGGTTCCGACCACCATATTGGCCGGAATTGCTTCCCCCGTCGACAAAACATTAGAAGAAGATGGTTTTGGATTTGTTTTTATAATTTTTCGATTATTCTTCCCCGTAACCACCTGCCAACCATCGGATTTTTTGGCTAACGGATCTGGGTTGGAAATTTTGGCGTGAGAAAGAAGAGGAATAGAGTTTTGAGATTTACCTTTGTCTTTCGCCGACGATTCCTTCACAGATTCATCAATAATGTCATCCTTCTTCGGTTCAACCGATTTATTTTCCAACACCCATCAACATCATGACCTTGAAGTTTGCAATTAATACAAAATTTAGGAATAAAATCAAACCTAATTTTTTGCATCTTTGTATGAACAATTCCATTCTTCTTGAATGAGATTTGAATTTTTTGAGGATGAACTTTTAACAAATCCACCTCAACCTTAACCCTAGCACAACTAGGCCTTGTCTTCTTTGTGGCGAATCTGGGCTATGGGTTTCACCACGCCAACGTGAACAAGGCATTTTGACCATAGAAGTTTGGTGAAAGATTTGGAAAAGAAATCCATCCCCAAGCAATATTTGACTCCTCTTCCGGATTAAAATTAACATTCCAAATGAATGTTCTCATCAACAACATCTTATTTCTTTCTTTAATCCAAAAGCTAGGGCTTGACATCAACATATCATAATCTTCTTCGATAGAACAACGAATTAGAATATGACGACATGCAACAACCCTATATTAACCTCGATTTTAATCCACATTGCTTAGAATTTCCTTTCGCAAGAAATCAAAATCCGTCCAACCATTTGAAAACTTACCAATAACCGCAAGTTTCAAATCTTGTTCTTCAATCATAAAATTAATTTCATCCTCCTCAAACATGACCATAGGTTCACCATGAAGATAGGTGATAGGTTTTGCAGGCAAGTCGGCGAGGTAGGGTGACGACGGAACTAGGGTTTACCGCCGCCATCGCTTTGGACGAATCCAAGGGTGTGGATTTGACCATTTCTAGGAAGGTGGGGTGAGGAATGGCGAGGGTGAAGGCCACCAGGAGGTGGCTGATAAGGTGGTTTTAGACTTAGGGTTTTCCGAAAATTTTAGGAGAGAGGGAGGAGCGTTTTTTTTTTGGTTTTTAAAATGTTGGCAAAAAAAAATGTTGGCTTTATTTAGCCGTTGAGTGGTTAATTATTAGTCATTTTTAGCGCGTGGTCTCGGGTTCAATCCTCCTTATCAGCCCCTCCGCCTGACTCTGGACCGCCTCCGCTTGTCCCTACACGCTTGGAGGATTTTTATGAGTAATTCCATCCGTGTTAGAGACTTAGGGTTAGCTACTCCTTCATCCTCGCAGAATGACAATTAATCTCACCACGATATGGGAATCGAACCCAAGACCTCCCACACATGGTATTAGCCTAACCTTCACCATTGGGCCAAATGTCATTGATTAAATGTTGGCTTTATTTTAGCCGTTGAGTGGTTAATTATTTAGTCATTTTTAGCGTGGTCTCGGGTTCGAATCCTCCTTATCAATAGACCCTCCTACTGGACTACTTTAATCGCCTCCGCTTGTCCCTACACGCTTGGAGGATTTTATGAGTAATTTCATTCGTGTTAGAGGCTTAGGTTAGCTACTCCTTCACCCTCGCAGAATGACAATTAATCTCACTCTGCCGATATGGGAATCGAACCCAAGACCTCACACACATGGTATCCTTAGCCTAACCTTTCACCATTGGGCCAAATCGTCGGATTTTAATGTTGGCTTTATTTAGCCGTTGAGTGGTTAATTATTAGTCATTTTTAGCGTGGTCTCGGGTTCGAATCCACCTTATCAATGCACTTCTCCTACCGACTCACTTAATCGCCTCCGACGTCCCTACACGCTTGGAGGATTTTTATGAGTAATTCCATTCGTGTTAAAGACTTAGGTTAGCTACTCCTTCATCCTCGCAGAATGACAATTAATCTCACTGGCTGATACGGGAATCGAACCCAAGACCTCCCACACGGTATCCTTAGCCTAACCTTTCACCATCAAAAATGCTGGATAAAAATGTTGGCTTTATTTAGCCGTTGAGTGGTTAATTATTAGTCATTTTTAGCGTGGTCTCTGTTCGAATCCTCCTTATCAACAGACTTCTCCGCCGACTACTGGACCGCTCCGCTTGTCCTCCACATCGTTGGGAGGATTTTATGAGTAATTCCATCCGTGTTAGAGACTTAGGTTAGCTACTCCTTCATCCTGCAGAATGGCAATTAATCTCACCTCTGATATGGGAATCGAACCCAAGACCTCCCACACACGGTATCTCTAGCCTAACATTTGACCATTGGGCCAAATGCCGCTGGATTAAAATGTTGGCTTTATTTAGCCGCTGAGTGGTTAATTATTAGTCATTTTTAGCGCGTGGTCTCGTTCAATCCTCCTTATCATGCACTTCTCCGCCGACCTACTGATTGCCTCCGCTTCCTACACGTGGAGGATTCTTTATGAGTAATTCCATCCGTGTTAGAGACTTAGGGTTAGCTACTCCTTGCCCCGCAGAATGACAATTAATCTCACCTCACGATATGGGAATCGAACCTCGACTCCCACACATGATATCCTTAGCCTAACCTTTGACCATCGGGCCAAATGTCATTGGATAAAATGTTGGCTTTATTTAGCCGCTGAGTGGTTAATTATTAGTCATTTTAGCGTGGTCTCGGGTTCGAATCTCCTTATCAACACCCCTCCTACCGACTCATTTAATCGCCTCCGCTTGTCCCTACACGCCGAGGATTTTTATGAGTAATTCCATCCGTGTTGAGACTTGGGTTAGCTACTCCTTCATCCCTCGCACGGCAATTAATCTCACCTCCGACATGGGAATCGAACCCAAGACCTCCCACACACGGTATCCTTAGCCTAACCTTTGACCATCGGGCCAAATGTCATTGGATAAAATGTTGGCTTTATTTAGCCGCTGAGTGGTTAATTATTAGTCATTTTTAGCGTGGTCTCGTTCGAATCCTCCTTATCAATGCACTTCTCCGCCTGACCTACGGATCGCTCCGCTTGTCCCTACACGTTTGGAGGATTTTTATGAGTAATTCCATCCGTGTTAGAGACTTAGAGTTAGCTACTCCTTTGCCCTCAGAATGGCAATTAATCTCACCTCGATATGGGAATCGAACCTCGACCTCCCACACACGGTATCCTTAGCCTAACCTTTGACCATCGGGCCAAATGCCGTTGGACGGGTTTAGGTTTAGGTTTAGTGGTTTAGGTTTTTTTTTCGAGTAATCATCCGCACGTTGGCCTGTGCTTTTATTAATAATGAAAAGGCCTGGCGGAGTTACAAATTAATAAAGGATAGCCCTTTACTACCGCTAGTCGACTAGCGGTTAAAGTCTATCCCGAATGTAAAAAGAAAGAAGAAACTAAAATAAGATAGCAATGATCATCATAGAGTTTATAATGCACTCTATGATGATGTTACGATGATTATACTAAGGTAAGTAATATAAGAACAAAGCTAGAAATCTAAACTCGAACTTATAAAATCTTCTAACCCGTATCTTCTCCTCTTCGCCTTCAAATAATCCTTGATATTGAATCATTTCTTCTTTGATCTTGTGGTTACCGACAAATGGAGTGCTTTCTAGCTTGTTTGCCTTGACGCTGTTGTTGTGATGTTGAAGTCGAACTCCGCTTTCTCGGATACTTCATCTATTTCTCATCTCGCCAACATATATCGCAGATCGTGGACGCCGTGAAACATGTGACCAAGTGCTATCTCAAGCTCATCATCAAGTATATCTTCTCAACCATCATGAACAGCAAGTGGGCTTGGTTCGTTCATAGTTCCATGGCCCATTTCCGCTTCATCTCTTCCTTTGAAGATCATGCACATCTTCAAACTTTGTCATACCACGTAAATTACCTTCAATTTCCATTTCCTATCAAAGGTTTCACTTGAGTTTCGCTACATCGATTTTGATAGAGTGTATAGAGAATCTTTTCAATCATTTCCATCTGCTCACACCTCTTCCTCCTGTCACTATCGCACTCCAAAGATGGCGGTGGTAGTCTTATCAAGGAATGTCCAAGAGGTTTTATTTAATGTACAAGGTCGAGGAGGAAAGGAAAAGGCATTTTTAAGCCAATTTTAGTAGGGCGGTTCTTAGAAGTTGTGGGCTTTGAATTAGTAGTGGGTTTGGTATTTGTTTGTGTTTGAGGTTGGGTAGTGAGTGATCCAAATACGTGGACTTGGGCTTTCATGGGTTTTTTGGAGTAAATTTGGGTTTTGGGTTTGGGCCAAATTACTAGAGGGGGTACGGTATTTGGGGTGGGGTGAGGTCACAGGTTGGGGGTTTAGTGGGGTAGTGAGTTTGGATGGTGTTGCACGCGAGAGATGGTGGGTTTAATGGGCGCTGGCCTGGGTAGGAGTCTTGATGGGCGGGTTTGGGCCTGGTCGGGGCGGAGGGGCGGTATCGTAGCTTTACGGTTAAGCGCGTAATGGGTTGGGGTCGATCAAAGTGGGGGAGGAGTGATGTCAGACCGGTACCGCGGGTAGTAGTTGGGATAGATGGGTCGGTGAAGTGAGTTGGATCGCCGGGTCGGGTCGCCAGTGGTCGGGTGGTTTCACGGAATTTTGGTGAGGTTGGATCCGACGAGGTCGGGCGTAGGATAGGGGTGGGGTGATCCGGGTCACGGCCCATTAGTGGGTCGGGTCAACGTCGTAGGGTTTCGATGGGTTTAGGGTTTTGAGGTAACGCTACCGCAGGAGTCGAACGGCGGGTTGGGTGGGTCAGCGGTCCGCGTGGCGTGTGGTCCGGGTCGGGTGCCCCGTAGGTTGAGCCGGCGGTTGGCGGCTAGGGTTTGGGAGGGTAGTTTAGGTTTTGGGCTTTGTGGTTTAGTATTAGATCGCCTGGAAGAGGAGGTCGGCTAGGGTTTCAGGATGACAGTTGGGCAGATCTGGTTTCGGTAGGGTTCCGGCGGTCGTGGTCGCCGGTAGGGTTCCGACTGGGGTATTCCTAGGGTTTCGCCACACAAAATTTTGGCTCAAATTTTCGGGTGATTCATCGTGAGGCTGTTTCGACGTGGAGTTATAGTTCCACACCATGTGGCCTAATTTCTTCCCCCGTCGCCAAAACCTTAGAAAATGGTTCTTTTTGGTTTTGATTTGTATTTTTTCTATTCTTTTTGCCCGTAACCACCTTCCAACCATCATTATTTGGTGGTTTCGGATCCGGGTCAGGATTTTGGCCGAAGAAGAAGAGAATGGTTTTGAGGTTTACCTTTTTCAATAGCCGACGATTCTTCCATAGATCCATTGCCTTTGTCATCCTTCTTTGGTCTCAGATCCGGATTTATTTTCCAACATACATCAACATCATGTCCTTGTAATTTGCAAGTAGTACAAAATTTAGGAATGAAGTCAAACCTAATTTTTTGTAATTTAGTATGAACTATTCCATTCTTTTTGAAAGAAATCTGAATTTTTTGAGGATGAACTTTCAATAAATCCACTTCAACCTTAACCCTAGCACAACTTGGCCTTGTCTTCTTCATAGTGGCCGAATCTAGGGTTAAGGGTCTTCCCACCGCCGACGCTAACGTGAACAAGGCCGAATGGCCAAAGAAATTTGGTGGAAGATTGGGAAATGAGATCCATCCCCAAGCAATATTGGACTCCTCCTCTGGATTAAAATTAACATTCCAAATGAATGTTCTCATTAACAACATCTTATTACTATCTTTAATCCAAAAACTAGGGCTAGACATTAAAGTATCATAATCTTCTTCGATAGAACAACGAATTAGAATATGACGGTAATGCAACAACCCTATAGTAACCTCAGATTTTAATCTACATTGCTTAGGAATTTCCTTACGCAATAGATCAAAATCATTCCATCCATTTGAAAACTTACCAATTACCGCAAGTTTCAAATTTTGTTCTTCAATCATCAAATCAATTTCTTCCTCCTCAAACATAATCGTAGGTTCACCATGAAGATAGGTGATAGGTTTAAGGGGCACAAAATTCGAGGAGGGGGGAAGAGGGGTGACGACGGCGGCAGAGAGGTTACCGCCGCCATCTTTTTGGATAGATCCGGGGGCGGGTAGATTTGACCATTTCTAGGAAGGTGGGGTGAGAAATGGCGGGGTGGTGGCCGACCACGTGAGGTGGCCAATGGCCGACGGTGGTGGCCTTAGAAGGTGGCGGGTGACTTAGGGTTTTACCGAAAATGAGGAGAGAGGGAGGAGCGTTTTTTAAATGTTGGCTTCATTTAGCCGTTGAATGGTTAATTATTTAGTCATTTTTTTATGTTATCCTCGCACGTAAGTCCCGAAGTTCGAGTCATGAATGATAGGCACCCTCCGCTAGACAACCGCCCCATACCGCTTGAGGTAGACCAACCAATTCTCGCTGGCTTGGACCCGCCCAGTGTCCTTTTTAATCGGGCCCTCTTGTAGGTATAGAGGAATCCGTTTAGGCATGGTACTGGGCCCAACCCCTTTTTATTCACCCTTGGTTAGGAGGGGTGTTTTCGGATCTGGGAATTTGGACGCAAGGTTAGGGGGTGGTGGTGGGTGGATCCGGCATGGTGTGGGTAATGCAGTTCGTTCATGGGGGGTTAAAGGTCGGGTCGTCAATGGGTCGGTCGGGCCGATTGTCGTAGGTTTCAATAGCGCTTAGGTTTTGGTGATGGTTTTGGTTGTGGGGTGTTGGACTAGGGGGGTGGGGTCAAGGTGGCCGCCGGTAGGGTTCCGGCGGTCAAGGTGGCCGCCGGTAGGGTTCCGATGGGCAGGGGGTATTCCGGTGGGTTTTCCGGCGCCGCCATCAATTTTTTGGCTCAAATTTTTGGTATTTTCCGACTGGGAGGGCTGTTTTGACGTTGTGGGGGTGGTTCCGACATCCACAACGGTCGGAATTTCCTCCTCAACAAAGTTGTTTGGTGGTTTTGATATAGATTTTTGTTTTTTCTATTGTTTTTTCCGGTGACCACCTGCCAGCCATCGTAATTTTTTGGTTTTGGATCCGACGAGGGTTTTTGAAAGAAGGAGGCGGTAGGTTTGAAGGTTACCTTTTTCAGATTCCGCTACCTTTGCCGTCGATCCACCATCATTATCATTCTTCTTTGGTCTCAGATCCGGATTTATCTTCCAACATCCTTCAATTTCATGTCCTTGAAGCTTGCAATTAGTACAATATTTTGGCAAGAAATCAAACCTAATTTTTTGCCATTTGGTATGTACAATTCCATTCTTTTTGAAGTTTACTTGAATCTTTTGAGGATGAGATTTTAATAAATCTACTTCAACCTTAACCCTAGCACAACTAGGTCTAGTCTTCTTCAAAGTAGCCGAATCTAGGGTAATAGGCTTCCCTACCGCCGCCGCCATAGAAAACAAGGCCGAATGGCCAAAAAAATTCGGTGGAAGGTTGGGAAACGAGATCCATCCCCAAGCAATATTCGACTCTTCTTCAGGATTAAAATCAACATTCCAAATGAATGTTCTCATTAACAACATCTTATTCTTTTCCTTGATCCAAAAACTAGGGCTTGACATCAAGATGTCATAATCTTCTTCAATAGAACATCGAATAAGAATATGACGATTATACAACAACCCTATTGTAACCTCAGATTTAAGGCCACATTGTTTAGGAATCTCCTTCCTTAATAAATCGAAATCACTCCAACCATTTGAAAACTTACCAATAACTGCAAGTTTCAAATCTTGTTCTTGAATCATAGAATTAATTTCTTCCTCTTCAAACATAACCATAGGCTCATGGCGTGCGTGATGGGCTTAATGGGCACGGAAACGAGGAGAGAGTGGAAGCGACGACGGTGCTAGGGTTTCAGCCACGCCATCATTAAGGTAAACTGACGGTATGGGTCGATTTGACCACATCCGGTAGGGGTGGGAAGTGAAGCAGGCCGCCGACCACAAAGCGTGGCGTCGGAAGTGGCGCCATGGTGGTGGGGCGATTACGGCCTTAGGTTTACCGATTTTTTGAGGAGAGAGGGGAGAGCAAAATTTTTAAAATTAAAATGTTGGCTTTATTTAGCCGTTGAGTGGTTAATTATTAGTCATTTTTAGCGCGTGGTCTCGTGTTCGAATCCTCCTTATCAATGCACTCCGGCCTGGACTCTAATCGCCTCCGCTTGTCCCTACACGCTTGGAGGATTTTTATGAGTAATTCCATCCGTGTTAGAGACTTAGGTTAGCTACTCCTTTTCCCCGCAGACAATGACAATCTCACTCCGATATGGGAATCGAACTCGACCTTCCACACACGGTATCTCTTAGCCTAACCTTTGACCATTTGGCCAAATGTTGGATGAAAAATGTTGGCTTTTATTTAGCCGCTGAGTGGTTAATTATTAGTCATTTTAGCGTGGTCTGGGTTCAATCCTCCTTATCAATGCACTTCTCCGCTGGACTCTACTTAATCGCCTCCTTGTCCTACACGTTTGGAGGATTTTTGATGAGTAATTCCATCCGTGTTAGAGGATTAGGGTTAGCTACTCCCTTCACCCCCGCAGAATGGCAATTAATCTCACCGCGATACGGAATCGAACCCAAGACCTCCCACATGGTATCCTTAGCCTAACCTTTGACCATCGGAGCCAAATCTTTGTTGGATAAAATGTTGGCTTTATTTAGCCGCTGAGTGGTTAATTATTAGTCATTTTAGCGCGTGGTATCGGGTTCGAATCCTCCTTATCAACAGACTTCTCCTACCGACTACTAATCACCCTCCGCTTGTCCCTACACGTTTGGAGGATTTTTCATGAGTAATTCCATCCGTGTTAGAGACTTAGGTTAGCTACTCCCTTGCCCTAACGAATGACAATTAATCTCACCTGCGATATGGGAATCGAACTCGACCTCCCACACATGGTATCCTTAGCCTAACCTTTGACCATCCAAATGTTGGATAAAATGTTGGCTTTTATTTAGCCGCTGAGTGGTTAATTATTAGTCATTTTAGCGTGGTCTCGGGTTCGAATCCTCCTTATCACTGCACTCTCCTACTTCGACTACGGATCGCCCGCTTGTCCTACACGTTTGGAGGATTTTTCATGAGTAATTCCATCCGTGTTAGAGGCTTGTGGGTTAGCCCTTCACCCCGCAGAATGGCAATTAATCTCACCTCACGACATGGGAATCGAACCCAAGACCTCCCACACATGGTATCCTTAGCCTAACCTTTGACCATCGAGCCAAACGTTTGACGGGTTTGTTTAGGTTTAGGGTTTAGGTTTGTGGTTTAGGGTTTTTTTTTTTTTTTTTATATAATCATCCGTGCACGCTGCCCTGTTTTTATTAATAAGAAATGAAAAGGGCCTGTATGGAAATACAAACTAATAAAGGGATAGTCCTTTACTGCCCGCTAGTCCTATCTAGCGAAGCTAATGTCTATCCCGAATGTAAAAGAAAGAAGAAGCTAAGATCGATAGCTATGATCATCATAGAGTTTATAATGCACTCTATGATGATGTTACAAATGATGATACTAAGGTAGAGAAATAATACAATCACAGAGCTAGGAGCTTTAAACTCTGTACTAATAAAATCTTCAAACCCAAGTATCTTGTCCTCCTCATAATCTAATAATCTCTCATATAAAATCATTTCTTCTTTGATCTTGTGATAACTGCCAATGGGAGTACTGGCTTTCTAGCTTGTTTGCCTTGCCGTTGTTGTGTCTTTGTTGAAGACTCACTATTCTAGCCTCGTATTGCTTCGATACTTCATCTCTCGCAAACATATCCGCTGCATCGTGGACGCTCAAACATGTGACCAAGTGCTATCAAGCCCTCATCATCAAGTATATCTTCTTCCAAACCTTCATCAATAGCGCGGTCTTGGTTCTCGTTCATACGCCCATGGCCCAATCCGCCTATCTTTGGAGGAAATAATCATGTCTCAATTCCTTAAAACATCTTCAAAATTAGTCATACCATAGAATTCACCATCACTTTCCATTTCTCGATCAAAGGCTTCACGGTTCTGCAATCTCCTTTTGATAGCTTGTGTGAAGAATCTCGTGAAACATATCCATCTCAGTACACCGCTCCTCCGCTACTATCGCACCCAAAGATTTGGCAAGGTAGTCTTATGGAAGGAATGTCCGATGAGGCTTTGTTTAATGTACAAGGTTGAGGAGGAAAGGAAAAGACATTTTTAAGCCAATTTTCAGGGCGGTTCTTAGAAGTTGTGGGCTTTGAATTAGTAGTGGGTTTGGTATTTGTTTGTGTTTGAGATTGGTAGTGGAGCAGATCCAAATACTTGGGCTCGGGCTTTCATGGTTTTTGGAGTAAGTTTGTGTTTTGGGTTTGCCAAATTAATAGTGGGTACGGTAAAGGGCGAGGCCGGGTTCAGGTTGGGGTAGTGAGTTTGGGTTGTGTTGGTACATGAGACGTAGAGGGGGTGGGTTTAATGGTATGTTGGCCTGTTAGGTAATTTGATGGGTCGTTTGGTTAGACGGTCGTGCATTGGGTAATGTTAAGGTAGGTTTAGGGTTTTGGTAGATTCGGATAGGGTGTGAGGTCAGGGGAGCGGCGTCTCAGACTAGGGTACCGCAGTAGGGGTAGCCACTGGGTCGGTCGTAGAAGTCGACCGGCCACTGGTCGCCTGTTAGATCGGGTAGGGTTTCACGTTGCGGGGGTTACGGATCCGAGATGGTCGAGGATGGTGGGGTTAGGGGTGGGGTGGATCCGTAGGGAAGGGGGTTGTCGGATCACGGGTTGGTTAAATGGTCGGTCAATGATACGTAGGGTTTACGGGTTTTGTGGTTTTTTACGCGGTGCGCTTACCGCGGGGTGGTAATTGAATGGTCCGGAGGTGGGTAGGGATCGAGGTGGTTAGGTGGGTCTGGTCGCGGCGTTAGGTAACTGCCCGCCGCTTTGACGGGTAGGGTTTCACGTGTTTTTTAGTATGGTTTTCTGATCGGTCATTGGGCTGGACGGCGGGTGCGGGTGCGGGTAGATCCGCAGGGTCAGTGATCCGATCACGGTCGGGTTAGCCGGGTCGGGCCGCAGTAACGGGTAGGGTTCGGATTGGTTTTTAGGGTTTTTGAGGTGGTTTTGGCTGGGCGCGGGCCGACGCAAGCATGGGAACGCAGGTAGCGGTCCGCAGCGCGTGGCGGAATGGCCGCGGTCGGGTCGTGGTGGTTTCCAAGGGGTGACGCCAGGCTGGGTAGATGGTTTAGGTTAGGTTAGATGGTATTGGGCTGGTTTAGTTCAGGTTCGCCCAAAGATCAACGGCGGTACCGGGCCAGGCGGCGCGCGACGGGGAGGTGGTTCGTGGCTCGAAGAGGGTTCCTGCCGTGTGCGCCGGTAGGTTTCGATGGGTTTTCCGCCGCCGATTTTCTCCGGCGAACCAATTTTTGGCTAGACTTTTGTGGTTTTGCACCAACTGGGTCGATCCGTGGTGGGTGGTTCCACCACCATTTTGGCCGGAATTTCTTCCCCCGATGCCAAAACAGTAGTAATTGAAGTTTTTTGGTTCGGATTTGAGATTTTTCTATTGTTTTTTCCGTTGACAACTTGCCAACCGACGTTTGATGGTTTCGATCCGAGACGATTTTTGTCATTGTGGGCTTATGAGGGTAGGGTTTTGAGATTTACCTTTGCCTTAGTCTAACTCTCCATAGTTTCAATGCCATTGTCATCCTTCCTGGTCTCAACCGATTTAATTTCCAACATCCTTCAATATCATGTCCTTGTAATTTACAAGTAGTACAATACTTAGGAATGAAGTCAAACCTAATTTTTTGCACTTTTGTAAGAACAATTCCATTCTTTTTGAAAGATAATTGAATTTTTTGAGGGTGAACTTTAAGTAAATCCACTTCAACCTTCACCCTAGCACAACTTGGCCTTGTCATCTTCCTTGTAGCCGAATCTAGGGCAATGGGTTTCCCCACTGCCGCCACCATCGTGAACAAGGCCGATTGGCCATGGAAATTTGGTGGAAGATTTGGAAAAGAAATCCATCCCCAAGCAATACGTGACTCTCCTCCGATTAAAAGCAACATCCCAAATGAATGTTCTCATTAACAACATCTTATTATTCTCTTTAATCCAAAAACTAGGGCTTGACATCAAAATAGCATAATCTTCTTCGATTGAACACCGAATTAAAATATGGCGATTATACAACAACCCTATTGAAACCTCAGCCTTTAATCCACATTGCTTAGGAATTTCCTTCCGCAATAGATCAAAATTAGTCCAACCATTTGAAAACTTACCAATAACCGCAAGTTTCAAATCTTGTTCTTTAATCATCAAATCAATTTCATCCTCCTCAAACATGACCATAGGTTCACAATGAAGATAGGTGATAGGTTTTACGTACCAAGTCGGAGGAGGGTAAGCGACGACGGCGTTAGGGTTGACATCGCCGCCATCAAGCTTTCACGAAACCGAGGGTGGGTCGATTTAATGATTTCTCAAAAGCGGGTATTGTGGCGGGTGGTAGCCACCACAGAGGTGGTCGGTCCAGCCGTGACGCCATAGTGGCCGAGGCGGCGGCGTAACTAGGTTTTCCGATTTTTGGAGGAGAGAGGGGAGAGCAAAATTTTGCTAAGTTTAAAATGTTGGCTTTTTTAAATGTTTAAAAATGTTTAAATGTTGGCTTTATTTAGCCGTTGAGTGCTTAATTATTTAGTCATTTTATTATGTGTTTCCCGCTTGAGGCCCCGAAGTTCGAGTCGCTTAACAATAGGCACCTCCGCTTAGACAACCTACCATACCGCTTGAAGGTCAGACTGGTCCACCTCCTGGCTGGGCTCGCCCGAGTGTCCTTTTTAATCAATGGCCCTCAGAGGTATATAGAGGAATCCGCTTAGCCGACGTACTGCATTAGGCCCAACCTTTATTCGCCTCGTTAAGAGCATTCGAATAAAATTGCAAGGAATTAATCTCACCTCATTGTGGGGAATCAACCCACGCCTCTCGCATGAGCATCTTAGCCTAACCTTTGACCATTGGGCCAAATGTCTTGGATTTAAAATGTTGGCTTTATATAGCCGCTGAGTGGTTAATTATTAGTCATTTTTAGCGCGTGGTCTCGGTTCGAATCCTCCTTATCAATGCACTTCTCCTACCGACCTACTGAGTCGCTCCGCTTGTCCCTACACGCTGGAGGATTTTTCATGAGTAATTCCATCCGTGTTAGAGGCTTAGGGTTACTCTTCACCCCGCAGAACGGCCGGGTTTAGGTTTAGGGTTTGGGTTTAGGTTTGTGGTTTTGTGGTTTTTGGGGTTTAGGGTTTGTGGTTTAGGGTTTAGTGGTTTAGGTTTTTTTTTTTTTTTTTTTTTTTTGAGTAATCATCCGTGCACGCTGCCTGTGTTTTTATTAACAACAAAAGGAAATGGGGCCCGTATGAGATACAACAAATAAAGGAATAGACCTTCACTTCACCGCTAGTCCTATCTAAAGCGAGGCTAATGTCTATCCCGAGTGTAAAAGAAAGAAGATGCTAATATCGATATATATGATCATCATAGAGTTTATAATGCACTCTATGATGATATTACAAATGATGATACTAAGGTAGAGTAATATTATAAGAACAAAGCTGTGAAGTCTAAACTCAACTTATAAAATCTTCTAACCTATGTACCTTTTCCTCCTCGTTTCTAAGTCCATATTTGTGATCATTTCTTCTTTGATCTAGTTGTAATGCATAAACGGATTTCGGCTTACTAGATTCCTTCCGCTACGTAAATTACGCGCTGAAGTCCCCGCCCTTTCTTTTCGCGGTCGGGTATTACTTCTCTAATCTACCAATCGCCATCGTATCTTCTCGGCCGTGGACTCCACTGAAACACGTGACCGGCTACCAAGCTCCTCATTATCCATAAAGTCCTCATCCAACCTTCTTCAACAAAGAAGCCATGGTTCGGGTCAAACATTTCCAAGGCCCATTCCCGCTCATCTTCTTCTGAGGGAACAAACATCTCCAAATATTCCTTTACAAAGTGCATTCCGACTACTTGGTGTCCTTTAGAACATCCTCAAACTTTGTCATACCACGTAATTCACCTTCAATTTCCATTTCTTATCAAAGGCCTTCCGAGTAATGCAATATCCGATTCTCACCACTTGTGCTCATAATCACATTAGAATCTTCTCCGTCATCACACCACTCTCCTTACACTATCGCCCCAAAAGTTTCGGCAGGGTTGTCAGCGGTATATCCGATGAAGATTTATTTAACGTTGTCGCGAGAAAAGAGAAGGCATTTTTAAGCCAATTTCGAGCACTCGGGTTTTTGAGGTAGTGGGCTTTGAATTAGAATTGGGTTTATCGTTGATGTAATTTGGGGAGTGGAGCCCGATCCAGATAGAATTTGGGCTGAATTATCTCGGGGTTTTTGATCGTGTGGGCTTGGTTCGGGCCTTTTATTTAAAGGTTTTGGGGGTGATGGTTTGTGGGGGATATCGGGTATTAAAGCGGGGTCCGTTACTGATCAGCTTCCGGCCTGCTCGCCTGCCTGCCGTCGGGTCGATGTTTTTAGGTTTTAGGGGGGTGGTATCAACGTTGGGGGGTGGGGATTGATGTCTGGAACATGGCCTAGAGTGGGGTAGGTAGTTCGCACGGGTTGTGGTAGGCGCAGTCGACCGCCGTCGGGTGCCGCCAAAACCGAAGCTACGGTATAGAAGCGGTATTTTCGGATCGGGTGGTTAGTGAGCGGCGTGGATCCGAAGCGGGGTAGTTATACGGGCTGGGCCTGGTAATGGGCCGGGTCACAATAATGGGTATAGTTTCACGTTTTAGTGTTGTTTTTTCAGATCCGGTAGGTCGCGCGCGTGTTAGGCGGCGTGGATCTGATTGTCGCGGGTAGGTCTGGTCACGGTCACCGCTTGCCTGCCTGCAAATGTTACGTAGGGTTTAGTAGCGCTTTAGGTTTTGTTGCCGCAGCGTAGCGTTTGGACGAGCGGGGCGCGGATACGTGGACGGGTAGCCGGTCCGCAAGCTGGTCAGTACGGGTCTCGGCTCGGGTCACGTAGGGTTTTTGAAAGTGTTGGCTTCAGGGCTCGCAGATAGATTAGGGTTGTGGAAGTGGTTTGGGCTTGCAGTAACCAGGTTCGCCCAAAGAGAACGCACGGCGCCGGGCTAGTGGCCGTGGTACGTGGAGGTGATCCGTGGGTCTGAGCAGGTTCCGCGGTCGTGGTGGGGCCTGAGGTTCAGAGTTTTTTCTCCGGCCAAATTTTCCTGGCCAAAATTAAGATTTCTACGAATTTTTTGTATTTTTCAATCGGGTCTGCTTTTGACGAGTGGTGATTCCGACCACCATGTTGGCCTAATTTCTACCCCGCCGGCAAAACAAGAGGGAAGTGATGATTTTTGGTGATTTGTGATTTTTCTATTGTTTTTTCCCCGTAACCACCGCCAACCGTTAAATTTGATTTTTCGGGCATTTGCACGAGAGGTCTGGACGGCAAGAGTAGGTTGGGTTTGAGAATTACCTTTGCCAAATCCGCCTCCTTTCCTTAGATCTATCAACATTGTCATCCTTCTTGGTTTCAACCGGATTTAATTTCCAACATCCATCAACATCATGACTGAAGTTTGCAATTAATACAAAACTTAGGAATAAAATCAAACCTTATTTTTTGCATCTTCAGATGGACAATTCCATTCTTCTTGAATGAGATTTGAATTTTTGAGGATGAACTTTAACAAATCCACCTCAACTTTAACCCTAGCACAATCGGCCTTGTCTTCTTCTTGTAGCCAATCTGTGCTGGGTTTCTCACCACCGCCAACGTGAACAAGGCAGATTGTCCATAGAAATTTGTGATAGATTTGGAAAAGAAATCCATCCCAAGCAATATTCGACTTCTCTTCCGATTAAAATTAACATTCCAAATGAATGTTCTCATCAACAACATCTTATTTCTTTCTTTAATCCAAAAACTGTTTCGACATTAACATATCATAATCTTCTTCGATAGAACAACGAATTAGAATATGACGATTATGCAACAACCCTATATTAACCTCAGATTTTAACTACATTGCTTAGAATTTCTTTCGCAAGAAATCAAAATCCCAACCATTTGAAAACTTACCAATTACCGCAAGTTTCAAATCTTGTTCTTCAATCATGAAATTAATTTCATCCTCCTCAAACATGACCATAGGTTCACCATGAAGATAGGTGATAGTTTTTGCAGGCACTGCCGGTGGTGAGGTGGAGGTGACGGCGGCGTTAGGATTTGTCACCGCCATCGTTACGCCGAAACCGCAAGCGGGGTAGATTTAAGTATTTCAAAAGGTGGGGGTGAGGAATGACGGGAGGTGGCCCATTGCGAGGTGGTCGCCAGCCGCGACGCTGGCGGCGGCAAACGTGAAGTGGGGCTAGGTTTTTCCGCTGGAGGAGAGAGTGAGAGCAAAAAGCTTAAAAAAATAAAAATAAAAATGTTAAAATGTAAGCTTGTTAGCCGGTGTTTATTATTAATTATTATGTGTTTTCATGTGCTTCAAGGCCCCGAGTTCGAGTCGGCTTAATAATAGGCACCCTCCGCTTAGACAACCGCCCCATACCGCTTGAGGTCAGACCAACCACCTCGGGCTTCGGGCCTGCTCCAGTGTCCTTTAATCAAGGCCCTCAGAGGTATGAGAATCCATGAATGACCGACGTACTCTGTGGCCCAACCCCTTTTATTCGCCTCGTTAAGAGCATTCGAATAAAATTGCAAGGAATTAATCTCACCCGCGTCATGGGAATCGAACCCACTGTCCTCGCACAAGGAGCATCCTTAGCCTAACCTTTGACCATCGGTCAAATGTCATTGATGGGTTTAGGGTTTAGGTTTAGGGTTTGGGTTTGTGGTTTAGGTTTTTTTTTTTTTTTAATAATCCACTAGGCCATGGGCCTAGGTTATTTTATATATCAAAGAAAAGTACACGGGCCCCTGTAGAGGAAATACACTGCTTATCACAGGAGGCAAAAGAAAGAAGCATAATAATCAATAGCAATGATCATCACCGAGTTTATAACATACTCATGATGATACTACAAATGCGATACAAACAAAATGAAGATACAATGTAAGCCTAAAGCTATAAGCTACCTCCGGCATACAAAGTCTTCAATCAAGTGTCTCATCTTTGTCCTCCCCAAATACTCTAAAAATGATCACGTAAAAGCGAGTCCTGGTCCGGACCGATCCGATCTAGTAGTGATGGATGAGGTTGCCCGGCGTAATCCTGAGCAACACTGCATCGGAATCAATGGGACTGGTCCGCCGAAGCTAGCAATGATCCGCTACGGCCCTGAGTGTCCGATCTAGCTTCTAGATCCATCTTCCCGTATTTTTCATTGCTCGACGTGTCATATCGCTACTATCCGTTGCTCGCAGGCGTCAATGGTGTAGGTCGATGCGTCGCAACTCCGCCCCGCTCGCCAAGAGCCTCAGAATGATATCTAAAGATGGGCCAGAAGCTGATCACGCCGCCAAGCTCGCCTTCGACGCCACAACTATTCCCTTTCGCTCCATAAAGGTGCGTTGATAAAATCAGGTAATCGCTTCGCTTATCTTCATCACCATTCGCACTCGATCCTCGAATATCCCCTGCTCCTAATAGGAATAGCCCTATCCAAACCAATCTAAGTCACGGTAACTCGTGGGATCTCCTTACCTCGAGTATTATGCCCATAAAAGGATCCGAATCCTCTATAGCAAAAGGCGCACTGTGAGTGAAGTCTCTTATGGTTGGTTTGTCAACCACCGTATCCCTATCCTCATCAAATAGGTCACCATGTCAACAAAATTATCATCTTCATCAATCATGTAATCTCATGCATCAACCTCCACCTCAAAGATCATCATTATCAAGAATAACAAGCCTCCTTACCACAAATTCTCCCCACACTACCCAAGAGGGAACGCTAGTACAAGCTTGGTTCAAAGGCACAATATTCTTCACAGCAAGGTAGCTCAAGATTAATGCCAATCAAGAAACGGGTCCCGTTGGAAAAATTTTGGCGCAGAGGGTAGGTGCAGGGTGCGCAAGAGAATATAGTATGCTTAGATTTGTCTTTCCAATATCCAGCGATCGATACAGTGGCGCGAGGGAATGAGGTGTAGTATCCGGAGTGGTAGGTTCAGTGGGAGTGGATGAGTTCTGGCTGAATAAGTGGATGAATGCCTGCAGGATAGCAAGCGCGTGGTCTCGTGGCTCTGGTCTAATAAGAGGTGAGCGGCGTTTCCAAAATGGGTTTAATATCAGGGTTTAGGTTTAGGGTTTAGGGGTTTAGGTTTGTGGTTTGTGTTTAGGTTTAGGTTTGTGGTTTGTGGTTTAGGTGGGTTTGTGGTTTAGGGTTTAGTGTTTGTGGTTTAGGTTTTTTTTTTTTTTTTTTTTTGAATAATCATCCAGGCACGTAGGCCCAGGTTTTTTATTAATAACACAAATGAAATGGGGCCCAGAGGGAAATACAAACAAATAAAGAGATAGCCCTTTACTCCGCCTGCTATTCCTATCTAGCGGCACAGTCTATCCCGAATGTAAAAAGCAAGGACGGCCAAGATAAGATAGCTATGATCATCATAGAGTTTATAATGCACTCTATAATGATGTTACAAATGATGATACTAAGGTAGAGTAATAATACAAGCACAAAGCTAGGAGCTCTAAACTCTGTACTTATAAAATCTTCAAACCCAAGTGTCTTGTCCTCCTCTTCATCTAATAATCCCTGATATAAAATCATTTCTTCTTTGATCTGTGTTACCGCTTAACGGGAGGCCGACTTTCTAGCTTGTTTGCCTTGCCGCTGTCGTGGTTGTCAAGACTCACAGATAGCTCGTATTGCTTCCTCGATACTCTCATCTCAAAGAAATATATCCACGTGATCGTGGACACCATGAAACACGTCATGCGACCGCAAGTTATCTCAAGCCTCATCATCAAGTATATCTTCGCCCAAACCTTTATCAATAGCAAGCGGGCTTGGTTCCGTACATACGGGTTCCATGGCCCATTCCCGCCTGCCTTCTATAGGTAAAAGGAGCAAACATCCCGAGTTCCTTCAATGTCTTCAACACTTCTTCAACCTTTGTCATACCACGACCACCTTCACTTTCCATTTCCTCGATCAAAGGCTTCACGGTTCGCAATATCCTCTTTTGAAAGTGTTTGTATATAATCCGTAATCATCATCCGTCAGACCCCACTTCCTCCCGTCACTATTAGAACCCAAAGATTCGCAGGTAGTCTTATTCGACTAATCTTATGCAGGCTTTATTCAATGTACAAGGTCGGTGAGGAAAGAAAAGGCATTTTTAAGCCAATTTTGGGCCGTAGGATTTTTATCGTCAGGGCTTTGAATTAGTGTTGGAATCGTGGTTGATTTTGTTTGGGGTCGAGAAGTGGAGCCCGTGTCCAGAAGTTAGACTTGTATTTTCTTGTAATTTTGTAGTTCGATGGGCTATGATTCGGGCCGGCGGGTCAGCGGGTACGTATCCGCGCGCTGGTCACGTTTTTGAATTCAGCGGTTAGTGATTCGGCCGGCGGTACGCGAGCAGATGGGGAGGGTAGGTTAAAGCGGTTGCCAACGTTAGGGATTGGCCTGTTTGTGGTCAGGCCTGGGCATCGTATCATAGGCAGTTTAGGGTTTTAGTGTAGATTCTGGACAGGGGTTAAGGTCAGGGAGGGAGCGATGTCTAGGACCTGGGTACTGCGGGTAGGTAGTCGTTAGACGGGTCGCAGGGGCCGAGCTGGATCGGCCGGCCGGGTCGTTAGTGGTGGTGGTTTCACCAATTTCGCAGGTTTCAGATCCGGAGGTGCAAGGCGGCAGAGGTAGGCGGGGTGGATCCGCAGGGGCGGGCGATTCGTCACGGCCTGGCGAACGGTCGGCCCGCCAACGCTGGGTAGGGTTTCATGGCGGGTTTTTAGGTTTTTTGAGCGCGCTGGCCATACGGAGTCGAACGGCGCGTGGGTACGCGGTCAGTGGGTCCGCGCAGCGTGGTGTCCGGCCGCTGTCCTCCCTGTAGTTTGAGCCGCGGGTCAAGCGCTAGGGCTCGGGGGTAGATTAGGCTGGGCCAGCGTGTTTAGGGCTAGGTTAGCCCACCGCCGCCGCTACGGGTTAGGTTTAGGCTCGCGACACACGGGGCAGATCCGTGGTTTAGGGTAGGGTTCCATGGCGTCGTGGCCGGTAGGTTCCGGCGGGCAGGGTATTCTAGGTGGTATTCCGCCGCCATTAATTTTTGGCCCGAATTTTGTGGTTGTTTTCAGGCCGGGGTCTGCTTTCAGACGCGAGGTGGTTCCGACCTCCACCGTGGTCGGAATTTCACCCCTAACCGTCGGAACAGTGTTCAAAAGAATTTTTTGATTTAGATTTGTGTTTTTTCTCTTGTTTTTTCCGTTGACCACCTGCCAACCCTCGGAATTTTTGGATTTTGATCCGGGAGGGATGGCTAAGCAGTAGAAGTGAGAAGTGGTTTTGAAGATTACCTTCGCCATAGCCGAAATCTCACCATTGTCATTTTCATCCTTCTTGGTCTCAGATCCTGATTTAACTTCCAACATCCTTCAATATCATGTCCTTGAAGTTTGCAATTAGTACAAAACTTAGGCATGAAATCAAATCTAATTTTTGCATTCTGTATGTACTATTCCATTCTTCTTGAACGAAATTTGAATTTTTGAGGATTAACTTTCAACAAGTCCACTTCAACCTTAACCCTAGCACAACTTGGCCTTTTCTTCTTCACGCGGCCGAATCTGTTAATGGTTTACCCACCGCCGCTAACGTGAACAAGGCCGAATGGCCAAAGAAATTCTATGAAAGATTTGGAAACAAATCCATCCCCAAGCAATATCGACTCTCCTCCGATTAAAATCAACATTCCAAATGAATGTTCTCATCAACAACATTTTATTCTTTTCTTTAATCCAAAACTAGTGGCTTGATTAAGATGTCATAATCTTCTTCAATTGAACAACGTAATAAGAATATGACGATTGTACAACAAAACCTATTGTAACCTCGGGATTTAAGTGCCACATTGTTTAGGAATCTCCTTCCTTAAAAATCAAAGTCCGGTCTAACCATTTGAAAACTTACCAATGATCGCAAGTTTCAAATCTTGTTCTTGAATCATAATTTCAATTTCTTCCTCTTCAAACATAACCATAGGCTCACCACGGCGTATCGAATGGGATTAATGGCACGAACTCGAGGGATGAAAAGGAGAGGGCGACGGCATAGGTTTCATCGCCGCTACGCTTTGACGCGAGACGGAGGGGGCGATTGACCATTTCAAGAAGTGGGGCGGAGGGTGGTCACCACGGTTCACTGCTACAACGCCACGGTGGCTAAAGCGTAAGGCTAGGTTAGGGTTTTGACGTGAGGGAGAAGAGAGGGGAGAGCAAATTTAAAAATGTTGGCTTTATTTAGCCAGCTGAGCGTTAATTATTTAGTCATTTAAAGCGCGTGGTCTCGGTTCAACTCTCCTTATCACTGCACTTCTCCCGCCGGGACCTACTAATCGCCATCCGCTTGTCCTTACACGCTCGAGGATTTTTTATAAGCAATTCCATCCGTGTTAGAGAGGCTTGGTTAGCTACTTCCTTCACCGCAGAATGGCAATTAATCTCACCTCTCGCCGAGCATGGGAATCGAATCAAGACTTACACGGTATCTCTTAGCCTAACCTTCACCATCACAAACGCCGTTGATAAAATGTCGCTTTATTTAGCCGCTGAGTGGTTAATTATTAGTCATTTTTAGCGCGTGGTGGTTCTGTTCAATCCTCCTTATCAATGCACTTCTCCTCCCGACCTACTAATCGCCCTCCGCTTGTCTCTACACGCTCGAGGATTTTTACGAGTAATTTCATCCGTGTTAGAGACTTGTGGTTAGCTACTCCTTTGCCCCCGCATGACAATTAATCTCACCACGATATTGGGAATCAACTCGACCTCCCACACATGGTATCCTTAGCCTAACCTTTGACCATCGAGCCAAATGTCTGGACGGGTTTAGTTTTGTGGTTTGTGTTTAGGGTTTGAGGTTTGTGTTTAGGTTTTTTTTTTTTAAATAATCATCCGCACGAGTCCTGTTTTTTATTAATAATAAATGAAATTAGCTGAGGGAAATACAACAACAAAGAGATAGCCCTTTACTTCACCTCGCTATTCCTATCTAGCGAAGCATGTCTATCCCGAATGTAAAAAGCAAGGATCGGCCAAGATAAGATAGCTATGATCATCATAGAGTTTATAATGCACTCTATAATGATGTTACAAATGATGATACTAAGGTAGTAATAATACAAGCACAAAGCCAAGCTCTAAACTCGTGACTTATAAAATCTTCAATCCCAAGTACTGTCCTCCTCTTCATCTAATAACTCGATATAAAATCATTTCTTCTTTGATCTTCGGGTTACCGCTAATGGGATCGGCTTTCTACAAATTGTCGGTTTCATTGCTCATTATTGCAAGGCTGCAGTCATTGCCAGCACTCCAATTTTCTCATGGGTTAGCCTGGCATTGCTTCCTCGATACTCCTCATCTCATCAAATATATCCACGTGATCGTGGACTCTAAACATGTGACCAAGTGCTATTTGAAGCTCCTCATCATCAAGTATATTCTTTCTTCCACACCTTCATCAATAGCAAGCTGGCCTTCGGGTTCAGTTCATACGGGTCTCATGGCCCAACTCGCTCTTATCTTCTCATGAGGCACAATCATGTCTAATTCCTTAAGATATCTTCAAAATTTGTCATACCATAGAATTCACCATCACTTTCCATTTCTCGATCAAAGGCTTCACGGTTCTTCCCCGCAATCTCACTTTGATAACAGGTGAAGAATCCTGAAACATATCTATCCTGCTCTCTCCCGCTTCCTCCCGCTACTTCATCGCACTCCAAAAAATTCGCAAATGCTGGTAGCCTTATTGGATCAGGAATGTCCGCATGAGGCTTCTTATTTAATGTACTGTGGTTGGTCAAGGAGAAAGGAAAAGGCATTTAAGCCAATTCTCAGTCGGCGGTTCTGTGAGGTCACAGGGCGGGCTTTGAATTAGTAAAAGGGTCGGTATTTGTGTTTGTTTGAGGTCAGTAAATGAGCCCGTGATCCGAAATATTTGGACTTGGGCTTTCAGCGCGTGTTTTGGATTAAGTTTATGTTTTTTCGGGGTTCGGGCCCAAATTAACAGCCGGCGGTCGCATGAGCCGCCGGTCACGTCGGGTGGTTTGAGTGGTAAATGGATTTTGCTGCGTTGGCACGCTAAAAGCAGATGGAAGGTGGTTTAACGGGTTGCCGGGTCGTTAGTAGTCTGTTGGCTCGGCTGATCGGCCTGCCTGGCAGAGTAAGGGCGGGTACCGTGAACTTTAAGATTTGTGCCGGTAGTTACTGGTCCTAAAGCTGGGCCCCGGACCGGGATGCGGGAGGAGTGGATGTCTTCAGGATCGGGTACTGCAGGGGTAGGTAGTCGTTGGGATGGGTAATGTTAGGGAGCCGCAGGTCGGATCGCCGGGCCTGGTTTGCCTAAAGCGGTGTCGCAGGTTTCGATTTCAGATTTTTGCAGCGAGGTTTTGATCCCAGTGGTGCCGCCTAGGGGCAGGTAGGATAGTGGGGGTGTGATCCGTGGTGGGGTGGGGGTGATTTGGGTCTCGGCCCGTCAAAGCGGTTCGCCCGCCGCCGACCTGGCAGGTTTGACGCGGCTTAAGGTTTTGTGGCGTTGCGAGCCAAAGTGGTTGGCCGCGGTTCGCTTTCGTGGGTACGCGCGGCGGCGGGAGGGTAGGTCCGACATCAGCGGGCCTGTGGGGGTCCGGGTAAGGGCCGGGCCACGTGGTTTGAAGTAACAAGCTTACGGCCAGTGGTTCAGGTGGTAGATTGTGTGGCTTGTCAAAGCAGTGGCATCGGGCTAGAGGG
Organism: Przewalskia tangutica; assembly: GCA_029844215.1. Classification (NCBI taxonomy): domain Eukaryota; kingdom Viridiplantae; phylum Streptophyta; class Magnoliopsida; order Solanales; family Solanaceae; genus Przewalskia; species Przewalskia tangutica. The sequence goes on from CM056727.1 coordinate 2,300,362, forward strand.
TTCGCCCGGAAGAACATGCGCGCGCTGCCGGGCTAGGTTGAGGAGCGCTACGATGGCGGGTGGTGGTCGTGGGGTCGACGGTAGGGTTCCGCTGTCTGGTGCAAGTCGCCGTAGGTTCCGCTGCTCGCGACTGCCGCTAGGTTTCCGCTACGCTAAAAATTTTTTTGATTCAAATTTTGTGTTTTTCGCTTTCGGGGTCTGCTTTTGATACGGAGGTGGCTTAATTTCTCCGACGCTAAAAACAAAAGAGATAGCTGTAGATTTGCGATTTAAAATTGAATTTTTTCTTTGATCTTTTCCCCGTGACAACCCGCCATCCGATCGTTTTGCTGTTTCGGACTCAGACGGGTTTTTGGTGAACTGAAGATCAAAGAGTGGCGGTGGTTTTGAGATTTACCTTTTCCTTAGCCGACGATTCCTCCTATATTTCCATCACTTTATCATCCTCTTCTGGTCTCAAATCGATTCAATTTCAACAACCTTCAATGTCATGTCCTTGAAGCTACAATTAGTACAATACTTAGAATAAAATCAAACCTAATTTTTTGCATCTTCAGGTAAGCATGCTCATTCTTCTTGAAAGAAATTTTAATACTTTCTTAGGATTGAACTTTCAATAAATCAATTTCAACCTTTAACCCTAGCACAACTCGCCTTGTCTTTCTCTGCCAGGTAATTTAATCTTAAAGTTAAGTTGGCGGTTTCCCCACCCACGCCGCTAACGTAGAATAGTAGTCGATTGGCCAAAGAAGTTCTGCATGAAAGATCGGGAAATGAGATCCATCCCCAAGCAATATTAGACTCCTCTTCCGGATTAAAATTAACATCTCCAAATGCCAACGTTTCCTCATCAACAAAATCTTCGCTTTCTTTAATCCATAAAACTAGGTATTCGACATCAAAACATCATAATCTTCTTCAATGTAACAACGAATTAGAATATGACGATTATGCAACAAATCCTATATTAATCCCTCGATTTTAATCCACACCGCTAGAAATTTCCTTTCGCAAGAAATCAGCAAATCGCCTCAACCATTTGAAAACTTACCAATCACCGCGAAAAGTTTCAAATTTTGTTGTTCAATCATAACATCAATTTCTTCCTCTCTCAAACATAATCACAGTCTCACCATGGGCGTAAGATAGGTGATAGTGCTTTCCGGTGGGCACGTAAATTCGGAGATAGGGGGTAAGAGGTGAGCGGCTTGGGCAAGGCTTAGGGGGAGTTTGGCATCGCCGCCGCACTGCTTTCGACTGAACCGGGTGGAGGGCGTCGATTTAAGGATTTCAGCGCGCTGGAAGCATGGAAATGCAGAGTGGTAAAAGTGCCGACCATTACGAGGGTCGCTACGGCAGAGGCTAATACGCCATGGTGGCCTGAAATGCAGCGTGGCCAAAGGTTGGGTTTAGGCGAAAAATTTTAGAGAGCAGGAGACATTTCGCTTAAGTTTTTTAAAATGTTAAAATAAAACGGTTTGTGGTTTGTGGTTTAGTGGTCAGTGGTTTAGTTTTGTTTTAGGTTTTTTTTTTTTTTTTTTGAGTAATCATCCGCACGATGAGCCCGTGCTTTTAATACAGTCACGTAATGCAAAGCGGGCCCTATGGGAGTTACAACTAATAAAGCGGATAGCCTCCTTTACTTCGTCGCTAGTCCCAATTCAGGCGAAGCTAAAGTCTATCCTTGAATGTAAAAGAAAAGACGTAAGCATTGCCAAGATCGAGCAGTTATGATCACTGGGCAGAGTTTATAATGACTCTATGATGATATTACAAAATGATTTATACTAAGGTAGAGTAGTAATATAAGAACAAAGCTAGGAAATCTAAACTCGAACTTATAAAATCTTCTAACCTACGTGATCCTTTCCTCCTTTGGCTTCTAAAGAGTCCACGGTGCATGTAATCATTTCTTCTTTGATCTAGTTGTAATCGATGAACGGGATTGTTTCCGCTTTACTAGCTTCTTTCCGCTGTCGTGAGATTACGTGAAGTCGATGTAGTCCCCCGCCTCTTTCTGCAGCGAGGATCGTGGGCATTGATGCTCTCTAATCTCTTCATCTCTTCAAACATACAGGCCTTTTCTCGGGGTCGTGACCCCATGAAACATGTGTATGTTGCACTCGGAGCCTCCTCATCATCCATAAAGTCCTCATCCGAGTCTTCCATAAAGATGCTGGGACGGTTCCTGCTCAAACAATTCCATGGCCTATCTACGCTTCATCTATCTTCTTCCTCCACGACGGACAAACATCTCCAAGTATTCTTTACCGCAAAGGCGTGAGTTCGACCGCTAGCCGAATGAGTGCTTATAACATCCTCAAACTTTGTCATACCACAGTAATCCACCTCTATTTCCATTTCCTTATCAAAGGCCTCTCAAGTAGTGCTACATCTCGCTTTTGACCATTTTAGCTCATAATCATTATCCAGTAGAAACATCTCCATCCGTCTCACACCATTTCTCCTTTCGCCATCGCATTCAAGGTGTTTCGGGCAGCCGCAAGTGGTTGCTCAAGGTATGTCCTGATGGTAAGATTTATTTAGCGCATAAGGTCACAAGGCGTGAGGAAATCGGCAAGGCATTTTATGCCAATTTTGTGCACTCTGGGTTTTTGAGGTCGGGCTTGAGTTATTTTAGGTGTTTGATATTTGAACTTATTCGAGGTCAGCTGAGTTGCTGAGCCCAGATCCCAAATAGAATCTGACTCGGGTTTTCTGGATTTTTAAAGGTTATGTATTTGGGCTTTGGGTTCGGGCCTTTTTTAGCCATTGCTCTTAGGTTTGGGCGGAGCGATGGTTCGAGGTAATGGGGGTCGGCCGGGTACCAAAGCGGCTTCTGTTTCGGTTTTGTCCGTTTCCGTGCTCGGCCAAGCCACTGGTGTCGTGGTTTCCGTGAGGTATAATAGGCTTGCGTGGTATCGACGGCAAGTGCGGATTACGTTCGCCCATGGCCGAGCGGGTAGGGGTTACAGGTGTGGTCAGCTGAATTGGATCGGGTTATCGTCACGGGTCACGTAAATCGCTTAATAATTTCTCGATTTATATTTGGAAGCGTTATTTTCAGATCCTATGCAGGCAGTGGTGTGTCAATACTGCCGTGGATCTGGAAGGAGGGGTAGGTTCTGCTATGGGTCGAGTTGCTCGCCCGTCAGTCAATATCATGGCGTAGGTTTCAAGCGGCATTTTAGGGTTTTTTCAGTGAGGATTTCGTTACTAGGTGGGTCGACGAATGGCGGTGGAGTGGTTCCATGAGCAAAGCCGTCCTGGTCCGTGCTGGGAGCAACTGGGGCCTGCCTGGTCACTGTAGGGTTTGCACAGGGCGTGGTCGGTCACTGTGTGGTTTCCTGGGAGGGGTGCCACGCACACACAAATTTTTCGCTCAAATGTTTCAAGCCATCATGTGGGGATATTTCGATTATGAGTAGGGTGGTTCCTGCCACCATATTGGCTCTAATTTCTTCCCTTCTCCAAAAACCTTAGAAAACGGGTTCTTTTGGTTTTGATTTGTATTTTTCTATTCTTTTTACCCGCGTGACTTATCACAGCCGACGGGGTCGGAGCCGGGTTTCTGGATCCTGAAGGTGGTTTGGGCGTTCAGTTGGCGTAAGAGAAGCGGTTTTGAGAATTACTCTTTGTCCTTCGCCATCGATTCCTCCATAGATTCATCACCTTTTCTGTTCTTTCTCTGTCTCATCCCATTCAATTTCCAACACCCATCAATATCACGACTCAAGCTTGCAATTAGTATTACTATTTTTGGCAAAAATCAAACCTAATTCTTTGCCATTTGGAATGTACAATTCATCATTCTTTTGAACGATAATTGAATCTTTTCGAGGACTGAGATTTTAACAAATCTACTTCAACCTTAACCCTAGCACAACTAGGTCTAGTCTTCCTCATAGTAGCCGAATCTAGAGTAATAGGCTTTCCTGTAATCTACGCTATTGAAAACAAGGCCAACCGCCAAAAAATTCTGGAAGTGTTAGGAAAGAAATCCATCCCAAGCAACATGCGACTTCTCTTCAGATTAAAATCAACATTCCAAATGTAATGTTCTCATCAACAATATCTTATTCTTTCTCCTTGATCCAAAAACTCATGGGCTTGACATCAATGTGTCATAATCTTCTTCGATTGAACACCTAATGTTAATACGGCGATTTCTTCTTTCTCATACAACAAACCCAATGGTAACCTCACTTCAAACCATTGTTTAGAATTTCCTTCCTTAATATATCGAAATCATCTAACCATTTGAAAACTTTACCAATAATCCGCAAAGTTTCAAATTTTGTTCTCGAATCATAAAATCGTATATCTTCCTCTTCAAACATAACCATGCTCAACCACGAAGCGGCGCTACGGGCTGCGGCTGGTAATGTAAATTGCAGATATGGATAGGCGAGGCGACGGACTTGCGAAACTAGGAGCCTTTTCGGCCACGCCGCATCATAGTGGAAGTCGACTTTGGAATGCTGGGGTGGTTTTGACGACGCCCGAAAAAGGCGCGGGCCGTGACGGCGAAGTGGCGTGGCCGCCGACCACGGAGGCGCGGGTCACGCATGACGCGCGCATAAGCGGGCTAAACGAAATTGTGCGTAGGGTTTTCCCGCCGCCAGGAGAGTAGCAAGAGAGCTTAAATCTAAAAATAAAATAAAATGTTTAAAATGTTGGGCTTTGATTTAATTGCTGAGCGTTAATTATTAGTCATTTTTAGCGCGTGGTCTCAAGGTTCAATCCTCCTTATCACTGTATCAATGCACTTCCCTCCTACCGACCTCCATTTAATCGCTCCGCTTTGTCTCAGCATCGCCGTTGAGGATTTTTTACGTAGTAATCCCATCCGTGTTGAGAGACTTAGGTTAGATACTCCTCCATCCCCTGTAGCACGACAATTAATCTCTCACTGGGCCTATGGGGAATCGAACTCCAAGACCTCCCACATGGGTTTTAGCCTAACTCACTATCGAGCCAAATCGCCGCTGGATTAAAAATGTCGTTGGCTTTATTTAGCCGCTGTAGTTTGTTAATATTAGTCATTTTTAATAAGCTGGTCTCTGGAAGGTTCGAATCCTCCTTATCAACAGACTCCTCCGCCCGACTCTACGGAATCGCTCCGCTTGTCCCTACACGCTTGGAGGATTTTTCATGCAGTAATTCCATTCCGTGTTACAGGCTTGCTGGGCTAGCTACTCCCTTCACCGCCGCACGGCAATTAATCTCACTCGGCTGAGCATGGAATCGAACCTAAGACCTCCCACACATGGTATCTTTAGCCTAACCTTTGACCATCAAAACGTCGTTGGATAAAATGTTGGCTTTATTTAGCCGCTGAGTGGTTAATTATTAGTCATTTTTAATAAGGGCTGTGGTCTTTGATTCAATCCTCCTTATCACTGCATCTCCTTCCGCCCCGGGACTCTCACTTGACCGCTCCATTGTCCCTACACGTTGAGGATTGCGATTTTTTGCGAGTAATTCCATCCGTGTTGTGAGACTTGGTGGTTAGCTACTCCTTTCGCCTCGCGCAGAATGGCAATTAATCTCACACCGGCCGATACATGAATCGAACTCCTCGACTCTCCCACACACGGTATCCTTAGCCTAACCTCTCACCATTGGGCCAAAATGTCATTGGATAAAAATGTTGGCTTTATTTAGCCGCTGAAAGGTTAATTATTAGTCATTTTTAGCGCGTGGTCTCTGGTTCTAATCCTCCTTATCAATGGCCAGACTTCTCCTACCCGTACCACTTACACCGCTTCCGTCATTCCTATACGTTGAGGATTTTTATGAGTAATTCCATCCGCGTAGCCAGACTTAGTGGTTAGCTACTCTCGCTTGCCCTCAGAATGGCACTAATCTCACCTACTGATATGGAGAATCGATCTCTCGATTCTCCCACACACGGGTATCTCTTACGCCTAACTCTTTCACCATCGTCTAAATGCTGTTGGATAAAAATGTTGGCTTGTTAGCCGTTGTTTATTATTAATTATTATGTGTTTCTCATGCTTTCTGAAGGCGCCCGAAGTTCGATTCGGCTTTTAACAATGTAGGCACTCTCCGCTTTTAGACAATCCTACCCATACCGCTTTGAGGTCGTGATCAACCAATTCTCGTCGGGCTTGGGCGTGCCTGGTGTCCTTTTTAATCAGCTGCCCCTCAGTATAGAGGCATAAGATAATCCGCTTAGCCGGGACACTGGGTACTTTCCCCATAGGCCCAACCCCTTTATTCGCCTCTGGCAAGAGCATTCGAATAAAATTGCAAGGAATTAATCTCACCCATTGGCAGGGAATCGAACCTCCATCGCTTCCCACACACGGTATCTCTAGCTTCAACTCTTCGACTCATCAAAGCCAAATGTCAGTTGGATAAAATGTTGGCTTTATTTAGCCGTTGAGTGGTTAATTATTAGTCATTTTTAAATAAGATGCGTGGTCTTGATTCAATCCTCCTTATCAATAGCACTTCTCCTGCCGACTCCATTTGAATCGCTCCGCTCATTCTCCTTACACGCCGAGGATTTTTTACGAGTAATTCCATCCGTGTTAGAGACTTAGGTTACTACTCCCTTTGCCCCCGCAGAATGGCAATTAATCTCACATTCGCCGATATGTGGAATCGAACCTCGACTCTCCTGGGTTACACACGTGTATCCTCAGCTTCAACTCTCACCATCGCCAAATGTCAAGTGGATAAAAAATGCTTACTGGGTTTTATTTAGCCAACTGAGTGGTTAATTATTAGTCATTTTAGCGCCGTGGTCTCTAAGGTTCGAATCTCTCCTTATCAACAGCATCTCTCCTACCGACTCATTTAATCGCTTTCTCCGCTGTCCTTCATACTACACGTGTCGGGAGGATTTTATGAGTAATTCCATCCGTAGTACTTGTGGTTAGCTACTCCTTTGCCCTCGCAGAACGGCAATTAATCTCACCGCCGAGCATGCGGAGAATCAATCCTCGACCTTCCCACACATGGTATCCTTAGCTCTCAACCTTTGGACCATCACAATGCCGCTGATAAAAATGTCAGCTTGTTAGCCGTTGTTTATTATTAATTATTAGCATGTGTTTCCCATGCGGCTCACAAGGCCCCGAAGTTCGATTCGGCTTTAATAGGCCAGGCACCTCCGCTTAGGGGACAACCTACCCATACCGCTTGGGAGGTCGCATCAACCACCCCGCTGGCTCGGGGCCTGCCTGAGTGTCCTTTTAATCACTGGCCCCTGTGGTAGCATAGAGGAATCCGCTTAGCCGACGCATTACTGCACTGCCAGGCCTAACCCTTTATTCGCCCCTTGGTTAAGAGCATTCAATAAAATCGCAAGGAATTAATCTCACCCCGGGCCAGCAGTGGAATTCGAACCCACTGCCTCCCAATACACGGGTATCCTTAGCTTCCAATCCTTGACCATCAAATCGGGCCAAATGTCCGGCTGATAAAATGTTCGCTTTATTTAGCCGCCGAGCGGTTAATTATTAGTCATTTAGCGCCACGTCTCTGATTCGAATCCTCCTTATCATCGCACTTCTCCTACCTCGACTCACTGACCGCCTCCATTGTCCTCACACGCTTGAGTGATTTTTCAAAGCAGTAATTCCATCCGTGTTAGAGGCTTAGAGGTTAATGGCTCCCTTCACCCTCGTAGAACGACAATTAATTCTCACCTCCGCTGGAGCATGGGAATCGAACTCCAAGCACCTCCCACACGGGTATCTCTTAGCCTAACCTTTTCACTTATCGCAATGTCGCCGTTGCATAAAATGTTGGCTTTATTTAGCCGCCGAAAGTGGTTAATTATTTAGTCATTTTTAACGCTATGGTCTCTAGTTCGGAATCCTCCTTATCAACAGACACCCTCCCGCCGACTCCACGGAATCGCTTCTCCGCTTGTCTCCTGGGCACGCTTGGGAGTGATTTTAAGCAGCAATTCCATCCGTGTTGTGGTAGACTTAGTGGTTAGCTACTCCTTGCCCCTCGCAGAATCGGCAATTAATCTCACATCTGGCACGACATTGGGAATCGAATCCCGACTCTCCTGCACACATGCAGGTATCCTTAGCCTAACCTCTCACTCATCGGGCCAAATGTTACTGGACGGGTTTAGTGGTTTAAAGCCTAGTGGTTTAGTTTTTTTTTTTTTTTTTTTCAATAATCATCTGTGCATCGTCGCCTGAAGTTTTTATTAATAACAGCAATGTAAATGTAGGCTCCGTAAGGGAAATACAAGCTAATAAAGCGGATAGATCTTTACTACCGCTCAATTTAATTCCATTCAGCGGCTCTGTCGCCTATCCCGAACGTAAAGAGAAAAGCAAGGCTAGTTAAGATCAACAGCTGATGATCATCATGCAGTTTATAATGCACTCCCTACGCATTTATATTACAAATGACGATACTAAGATGTAGCAGTAATATAAGAACAATGCGCCAGAAATCTAAACTCGAACTTATAAAATCTTCTAGCCCAAGTGACTCTTCTCCTCTCTTGCTCCTTTTTGTAATCCATGGTATAGAATCATTTCTTCTTTGGACTCGGCGCTGCAATCGATAAATGGAATAGCTCTGGCTTACTAGCTTCCTCTTCGTCATGATTACGTGTATTGATTTAAGTCCCCGCCTCTTTCTTAAAAGGACCGGGTATCAAGGTTTCTAATCTTTTCATCTCTTCAAACATATTTTCGTGGTCGTGACACCTTGGCGAAATACGTGGTCCAAGTGTTATCTCAAGCTCTTTCGGCCATCTAGGAATGTCGCCTTCTCGAATCTCCCTTCACGCAGCTGAAAGGCTTGGTTCTCGTTCAAACATTTCCAAGGCCTATTCCCCGGCTCATCTTCTTTCTCGAGGGGACAAACATCTCCAAATATTCCTTTACAAAGTGAGGTGTGCATTTCTACCGCTTTAGGTGTCCTTTTTTTAAAACCTTCCTCAAATCCTTTGTCATGCGACTGTGTCACCTTCAGCCTCCATTTCCTTTATCAAAGGCCCTCCTGAGTGTATGCAAGTATGCGTCCGGATTCTCATCACTTGTGTTCATAATCATCATTGACTTCCTCTCCTTCAGTATCACACCACTTCCTCCTTATACTACCGCCTCATAAGTTTTGGAAACGGTAGTGGTTATCCAAGCGTATATCCGAATTTAAGATTTATTTAGAGTACTACACAGTGTCGGAGGGAACGAAGGCATCTTTTAAGCCAATTCTTGGGCAGCTTGGCTTGGAGGTACACTGGGCTTAATTATTTACGGGTTTGGTATTTGATTTTGTCTTTGGTCGAGTGAATGGAGCCCGTGATCCTAAATGTGACTTCGGGACTTCATGTTTTCGGGATATTTGGAAGCTGCGGTTTCGGGGCTTCTGACTGGGCTCTTTTTTGTTTAGAGGTTTTTGGCGGGAGTAATGGTTCAGGCATGGCGGGCATGTCACTGCCGCGTTAGGGTAGGTTTTTTGCTTTGGCTACGTCGCTTTGTCCGGTCTGGCTCGCTCGTTAAGGTGCATTCGTTGGGCTTCGCGATTGTGCAATTTGCGTCAAAGTGTTGTTTTGGGGCGCCAAAAGCGGATAGATGACCGCGCAATGGACGCAGTATGGGAGGGTAGATCGGCGAGGATATGGCCCGGCCGAGACGGAGTCGGCCGAGAGTACGCCCGTCAAAACCACAGCTGGGGTTTCACGGATTTTGTGCCTGATATGCGGGTGAGCGTAGCAAAGTGGAAAGGGTGGATCTCGGAAGCCTGGGCATCGACCGGTCAGCGGTAAAGGACTGTGGGCCTGGCCTGGGTCGCGATCCTGGCAGGGTTTCGCTTAGGTTTGCGCTGGGCGGCGCGCTGGGCCGGCGCGCCCGGCCTGCGCGGGGTACGCGTTGGGGCAAAGGGGCTCTGGGGCGGGCCGGGCCTGGATCTCTGCCCAGTCCGGGTAGGGTTTCCGCATTTGACAACAAGGCTGTGGTTTCGGGCGGATTAGTGTTAGGGCAAGGTGCTGGTATCGGGCTGTGCCAGAGTTGTAGTTAGATTTACCCAAAGAAAGAATGGGGCGCCACTGCCAGTAAGGCGAGCAAAGCGACTGGAGTGGAAGTGGTCGTCCGCGTGGTCACAAAGTAGGTTTCCATGGTCGGGTCGTAGAAGCCAGAGTGGTTACGAACATGGTTTTCCTACGCTGGCAGCTATACTTCCCAAGGCCGAAATGATTTTTGGCCTGATTTTTATGATTTTTCACCATGAGGTCCGCTTGACGCAGTTGACGGTGGTCTGACTCCAAGGCTGCCGCTCTTAACAAGTTGCTTTTGGGATTTGATCAGTGTTTTTGACGCCTTTTTTCCCGCGTAACCACTCTGCCATCCATTAGGATTTTGAGATTCAACCGATCGGGACGGTTGTTGATCGCGTTAGGCTTTGGCAGTTTGGAAGATTACCTTTGTCAAATCCACCACCTTTCCATGTATCCATCTCCATTGTCATCCTTCTTGGTCTCAATCCTGATTTGCATTCCAACATCCTTCAATATCACGAGATCTGTAATTTGGCAAGAAGTACAACATTTGAGTAATTTGAAACCAAACCTAATTTTTCGCTCTTTCAGATAAACAATTCCATCTCTTCTTTCGAAAGAGATTTGAATCTTTTCGAGGACGAACTTCTTTTAATAAATCCATTTCAACCTTTAACCCTAGCACAACCGGCCTTGTCTTCTTCCTCTTGTACTGTCAATCTAGTATTATGGGCCTCTGGCCACGCCAACGGGAACAATTCCAAGAATGACCAAAGAAATGGCATGGAAGGCTCGAAGGAAATTAGATCCATCCCTCAGCAATATCTCGACTCCTCTCCTGGATTAAAATTAACATTCCAAAACGTGAATGTCTCTCACTGGTATAACAATTTATTCTTCTCCTTAATCCAAAAACTAGTGGCTTGATATTAAGATGTCATAATCTTCTTCAATAGAACAATCGCACGTTAATACGAATATTCACTAGCATGCAACAAACCTATGGAAACCTCGGGATTTTAATCCACTATTGCTGTTTAGGAATCTCCCTTTCGTAAGAAATCAAAATCCGCTCCAACCATTCGGAGAAACTTCTACCAACCACCGCAAGTTTCAAATTTTGTTCTTCAATCATAAAATCAATTTCTAATCCCTCCTCAAACATCACTCATTCGTTCACTGCCTTGCTGCAAGAGATGTGCGTTTTGGACACGGATACCTGACAGAGAGGGTAAGTGCTCCACGCGCGCTAGGCTCGGCGGCCACGCTTTCTTACAGCTATGGCGGAAACTGACTGGGTAGGGGCCGATTTGACCACATCCGAGAGCAGGCGTGGCAGATTTGGCTGGTGTCAGCCTCGACCACTGTGAGTGCATCACGCGGCCGAAAGCCGACGGCCACGCGCGTTCTGCAAGCCAAGCGGCCGCCTTCTGGTTTCACCGATTTTTTTGGAGAGAGTAGGGAGAGTAAAATTTTATAAGTTTTTAAATTGTACAATGTTAAATGCTGGCTTGATTTAGCCGTTGGAAAGTGGTTAATTATTAGTCATTTTTAGCGCGTGGTCTCAAGGTTCGAATCCTCCTTATCACTGCACTCCTCCTACGCTCGACCTACGCGATCGCCTCCGCTTTGTCCCTTACACGCTTGGGAGTGATTTTTCATGCGAGTAATTCCATCCGTTGCAGAGAGGCTTAGGGTTAGCTACTCCTTCACCCTCGCACGACAATTAATCTCACCTCCATTGGAGCATGTGGGGAATTCAACCTAAGACTCTCCCACATACGTGTGTATCTCTTAGCCTAACCTTTTGACCATCACAAAATGTCAGCGGATAAAACGTCAGCTTTATTTAGCCGCTGGAGCGGCAATTATTAGTCATTTTAGCGCTGCGGGTCTCAAGGTTCGAATCTCTCCTATCAATGCACTCCCCCCCGCCTCGATCACATTTAACGCTTTCCGCGGTCTCCTACACGCTTCAGAGGATTTTTACGAAAGTAATTCCATCCGTAAGTTAGAGACTTAGAGTTAGCTACTCCTTTGCCACTGCAGTAATGAGACAATTAATCTCACCTCTCACGATATTGGGAATCGAACCTCGAATTTCTCCCACATGGTATCCTTAGCCTAACCTTTACCATCGGGCCAAATGTCAGCTGGACGGGTTTAGTGGCTTCAGGTTTAGGGTTTAGTTTTTTTTTTTTTTTTTTTTTAAATAATCATCCGGTGCACGTAGGCCTGTGCTTTTTATTAATAACAGAAACGAAATAAATGCACGAGGGCCTTATGAAATACAAACAAGTAGCAGAGATAAGCCTTTACTTCACCTCGCTATTCCTATCTGCGCCGGCATAAGGTGTCTATCCCGACGTAAAAAAAGCAAGGACGGCCAAGATAAGCAAGATGTTATGATCATCATGCGTAGTTTATAAATGACTCTATAATGATAAGTTACAAAATGATGATACTCATGTAGAGTAATAATACAAGCACAAAGCTAGAAGCTCTAAACTCAGATTTATAAAATCTTTCAATCCCAAGTACTATTGTCCTCTTCATCTAATAATCCCCGACATATAAAACTATTTCTTCTTTGATCTCGTGGTTACACGCTTGAACGTGGATCACGCCAGCTTGTTTGCCTTCTGCTTGCCTCGGCTGTTGGTGGTCAGCCAAGACTCAGCCTTCGTTAGCCTGTGGGTATTGCTTTCCTCGATACTCCTCATCTCAAAGAAAGAGATCCACTGCATCGTGTGGACTCCTCAAAATACGTGACTACCAGTTGGGCTATTTCAAGCTCTCATCATCATAGATATTTCTTCCACACCTCTACTACAATAGTGCTGTGTCTTGGTTCAGCACGTTGGCCCATGGCCCAATCCCGCTCTATCTTCCTCGTGGGAGGCACTAATCATGTTTGGAATTCCTTTAAGACATCTTCTAAAATTTGCCTTCCTTCAAGTACCATAGAATTCACCCATCACTTTCCATTTCCCCGATCAAAGCCGTTTCACGGTTGCTCAATCTCAACTTGCCTTTTGATAAATACTAGTGGAAGAACTCGGTGGAACATATCTATCCTGTCTCACCCCGCTTCCTCCCGTCACTATCGCACCCAAAAGATTTCGCAAGCAGTAGCCCTATCACTAGCCGAATGTCCATTATACGAGGCTTTATTTGAATGTAATAAAAGGTCATGAAGGAAGATGAAAAGGCATTTTTAAGCCAATTCTCGGCCGAGGGGTTCCAGAGGTCATGGGCTTTGAATTAGTAAAGCGGTTTGGTATTCGAGTTTGCCTGAGGTTATCATATTATCTTCGTATCCGAAAAATTTGACACTGGGCTTTCAGCTGGTTTTGGAGGCTAAGTTTGTGTTTGGCTCAACAAATTAATAGAGGCAATGATTTTTCAAAGCGGGTAGTGGTCAATGGTCAGATTTGCAGTGGCAGCTGGGTCGGTCAGCCGTACGTGAGACGCAGGTATGCAAGCTGTAATGGCATACGGTACTGGGCCGGACAGTAACTCTGACTTCCGGGTCGGGTTTGGGGGTCTTGACGGCCTGGGCATCGGGCAATGTTAAGGTAGGTTTAGGGGTTTTAGGGGTAGTTTCTGACATAGGGGAAGGTGAGGCTTGTGTAGGAGCGTGTTCAGACTAGTGGTACCTGCGGTGTAGGCAGTCCGGCCTGGTCAGCCGCAGAGGCGCGTGAGTTGGACCGGTGCCAACGGGTCGCCTACGTTGGGAGTTTCGGTAGGGCTTTCTCGACGGCAGAATTAGGCACTGATCTCAGTGGACGGGCTCTATGCTGCCATGAGGTTAGGGAGTGTGGCATCCGATCTCGTATGTCTCGGGTCACTGTTGGGCGTTAAATGGCCGCCGGGTCACTGATACTGGTAGGTTTCCTGGACGGATTTTTGTGAGCCAGGTTTTTCGCGGTGGTGTCGGGCCGCAGATGAGTGGCGAGGGGCGGGGGTACGTGACGCGTAAATTGGGGCGGACCGGCAAGGCCAAGCAAAGGGGTCTGGTCACTGGTCGTCTCTGGTAGACAGGAGTTTGACGGTCAAGGCTAGGTTGGCTCGGTGCAAATTAGTGGCTCGGGGCTGCTGCATAGTGGAAAGATAGCCCAAAGAAGATCGGGCGCTGCCGCTGGCTAGGTTTAGTGGGACGGCACGCCAGCGGGAGATCTGGGTGGTCTGTAGTGGTTCCGCTACGTCAGCAGGCCGCAGGGTTCGCGATAAGGGCCTTCTCGGCTACCGCCAAGAAATTCTTCGATCGATTTGTTGGATTTTTCGGACCGGGAGGGTCAAGCTTCGACGCGTAGTCGGCGGTTCCGCCACCAAATTGGCTTAATTTCTTCCCCCACCGCCAAACATTAATGGAAAAGAAGATTTTTGTAGATTTGGATTTGCGGATTTTTCTATTATTCTTTCCTGCGACCACTTCGCTATTCATCGGATTTTTTGGGATTCGGGACCGGGTGATTGTTTTTGACTTAAATAGGAGTAAGATTGTGGTTTTCGCATCACTTTGTCCATAAATTAATACGCATTCTTTCCATAGATCCATCAATTTTGTCATCCCTCTTTGGTCTCAAATCAGATTCAATTTCCAACAACCTTCAATGTCAAGTGTCCTCAAGGTTACAATTAGTACAATACTTCTAGGTAGAAAATCAAACCTAATTTTTTGCATCTTTTAAGCATGCTCATTCTTTTTGAAAGAAATTTTAATATTTTCGGATACTTATCTTTCAATAAATCCATCTCTACCTTAACCTCAGCACAATCCTTGGCCTTGCCTTCTTCTGGCGCCGCCGAATCTGTGGCTAATGGTTTCCTCACCGCCGCCTAACGGCATTAGGGCCGATTGGCCATAAAAATTTTGTAAGGAAGATCGGGAAATGGATCCATCCCCAAGCACATACGGATTCCTCCTCCGATTAAAATTAACACTCCAAACGAATGCTCTCATTAACAACATCTTATTACTTTCTTTAATCCAAAAAAACTAGTGGCCAGATATCAAAGTATCA